>JBAMHV010000022.1:5029709-5060471 GCA_037177535.1 Pseudomugil gertrudae
AGGATTTTACTGTAGCTGTGGAGGAAACATCATCCTTCAGGATCTCCCTGCCTCCTGCTGCGCTGTAACCCCTCATTATCCAAAAAGTCAGAGGTTATATATTTTCATAGCTCTCTCTAGTCTCTGTATCTCTCTAGATCCTTATGCTTGAGGTAGAACGAATCAATATAAGTTGTTACAGCTTGAAATTTCGAGTCTAAAGTTGACAGTTGGTTGAACTCAAAGCAAAATGTAAAATGTTAGATTTAAAAGCTTGATTTTAAAATGTCCTTTAAAACTGAGAGCTCTGCTAACTTTTGTTTTTTTTACAGTGTGTGTGGTGCAGCAGGGAAACTCCAAACACTTACAGGACCGTAGCCCTTGAGTTGTCCATCTCTGGGTTAGATGATAATAAAGCAGAGGGGCTGAGGAAGGACAGGAAGGTGCAGCGTGGGAATCGTATTTGCACACCGGACTTTTAAAGTGTCACTAAATGCTGCTGTGTTTAAACGTTTGAAGCTGCTGCAACAAAGCTAACTCTCTAACATTAGCTAACTAATAAGAAAAGTCACGTCTTTACTCAGCTCTTTAACAAAAACATTAACACATTTTTATATTTAGCATTTATTACCATGTCAAAATGATTATAGTGTTTGCTGCTTCCTGCGCTCCATAAGAGTATCAGATTCTGGTGAACAATAGTTTGAGCAACATTTTGACCCTAGTAGATAAAAATGACTCAAACTATACATTAAATATGTCACTGGGCTTAGATTAGAGCAGCTGCACTGAGATGAGACCTACAGCTATGATTTAATCAGAAATGTCACAACATGTTGATCCAGATGAAAGAACAGACTTTCCAGTAAACATTTCTTCTGATAAATAACTTTAGATAATTATGTGTTTATCAAAAATAATTTTTAAAAACATCAGAAGAAAAATGCTCTGACAATGTAAAGATCAAGAAAAAGATCAGGAAGTGTCCTAAAATTGTATATAAATAATCATGATAAGACTTTTTCTGCTAATTTCTGTCCCCATTAATTAAATCTGGTTTATCTGGTGACCGTGTGGGAGGCTCAGTCTCTGGTTGATGTGTGTTGAACAACGTAACCAGTTACCTCATGTAACAGAAACCATTTTAAACAGCCGCAATGAAATGATAAAAGTCTTATAATCAGAAGAGAATGTCCTGTTTGTTCTGGTAGATGTTCGTGTTAACAGAGGTAAATGTCTGGGTATATATTTCATGATTGGTACCAAAAGAGAAGAAGAAGAAGAAGAAGCAACCCAACAGATCTAAAACATTTAAACTTTGAATAAACATGATGCAGGTTTGTTCATTTAAGAAAATATCCCAGACAGAATCATAGATCTCAGCACAGAGTGGTAGTGAGCTACGAAACGTCATAGTTCATCCCTTTGTCCGTAAACATTAAAACGATGCTGGTCTGCCATCCTGCAGGTTTCTGTTGTTTCCTGGTTCCAACACAGTTAACTGAAATGAAAGTTTCATTGTGAAGAAGTTGGATCTATTTGATTTGAATCGGTTATATTGGAGACCAGAGTGTGACACCCCTGCTAGGAATAGGATTTTAGAAATGCTGGTGCCTCCTCTGGGCTCCAGAATGTTCCAGATAGACCAAATCTATGTGGAACGTTCCAGACAGAAGAGAAAAGAGTCTAAAACAATATGTGAAACATCTGCATCTATCCTAAGTTTTAGCATTTTCAGTCCCATTGGCTGTTCTTTTACCATTTCCTGTTAAATAAAGGGTTTGATTTCTCTGCAAAGCCTTGCATCCTGTTGGCCTGTTTACACTTTACCCTGTGGTCGTGCATTTAATGGAACATGGGACATCAAGAGCCTCAATTCAGGTTTTTCTCAATTTCCATGCCCTGCTGAGTGTCCCACGCTTTCCAGTCTTCTTACAATCTGCCTGTCTCGCTTCATCCCCAACCAGATCCTCCAATCAGTGTCTATTTCTCTCCTTCTGGCTTGTCCTCTTCCTTTTCACCTAGCTGACATCGCCACCACCCTCTTCCTTCTGTTCATTTGGCTTCCCTTCACCCAAAAACTCCTAACAACTCCCATTTCTTACGGTCATTCCCCCTTCTCTATATTTTTTGTTTTTACTGGTATCTCTATTTTGCTCGCTCTATCACTCTCTCCTCTCCTCTCCTCATACCCTCCCATTACACAAATGCCTGGTTTGGTTTGCAACAGCTGTTTCGCCATGTGCCACTACAAGTGTTGCCGTTACTGCAGGACTGAGTAGGGGGTGGGGTGTTTTCTGGGCGTAGAGTGGATTAATCATGAATATTCATATTCTGTTGGATGTACCACAACACGAGAAAATGGCACAGACGAAGTGGCTCCACCCATTTTTTTAAAAAAAGGTGTGGGGTGGGAGGATGTAAGGAGATGAAAGGGGAAACAGGAAGGACGGATGTGGCGATTGAGGGAGAAGTGAGACTAGAGTACAGGAAATGCAGGCATGCAGAGAGAGAGAGGAGGCAAATGAGGATGAATTGTAATGATTTGGAAGATGACACCCCCACCAAAAGAGGTGTCAAAGAGGAAGCAGAGGAAGCAGAGGAAGTGGAGCGGATGGAAGTCATCTCAGGAGGAGGGGAGGGGAGGGGGATGTTTAAAGACAAACGACATAGGAGCATTTTGTACCTTTAAAATATCTATAAAATGTTGAAAAGAGGCCAATAAATCATGACCATTGCTAAGAGAACCAAGCTAGCAGCTCTGAGAGGTTGTATGTAACATTGATATGATCAGTGTGAGTTTTTGTGGTGTTTTAGCTTAGCTTAGCATGGAATGCTAATGATTGGCAATTAACATTAAAATGCAAAAGCAAAGACAAATGTTTTGCCTTAACTGGCCCATGTTATCCTTTTATATACACTAACAAGAGTAGTGGTTGTGTCCCTTTCAGTGAG
Source organism: Pseudomugil gertrudae (assembly GCA_037177535.1). NCBI lineage: Eukaryota > Metazoa > Chordata > Actinopteri > Atheriniformes > Pseudomugilidae > Pseudomugil > Pseudomugil gertrudae. Next base: position 5,032,644 of record JBAMHV010000022.1, read on the forward strand.
GTCACAAAAACATCCCAGATTTACACATTTGGGCAAACATTCATCAAAAAAGGTCAAAAACATGTCAAAATGTTCACATTTCTGAGCCGCATATGCAGGATATGGACACATATGACTGATAGGAAACCATTTCGGCTACAACCGGATATCACTAATATATATGAAAAGAAAATGTATGTGTTTTTACAGTTAAAACACCTGTTAACACAACAAACTCAAAGTTGAAAAAATATGTTGCACCATTGGATGAAGATCTGGTGACTGTGAAGGCCGTTGGAGTGCAGTGAATCATTATCATGATGAAGAAAGCAGTTTTAGATGATTTGAGCTGTGTGACATGGTGCATCATGCTGCTGGAAGTTTCCATCAGAAGATGCTGCACTGTGCTCATGAAGAGATGGACATGGTCAGCAACACAGACACAGGAAGGCTGGGGTGGTCAAACCATGCCATGTTAGTACTAAAGGTCCTCCACATCATTACACCCCAAGCAACATGAACCATTGATCCAAAGCAGGTTTCATGATATTTCCATTCTGATGCTACCATGTGAATGTGAACTGGAGTGGAGGCTCATCAGACCAGTAACATTTTCCAGTGTTGGTGAGTCTGTGGGAATCGTAGCCTCAGTTTCCTGTTCTTAGCTGCAGAAGTGGCACCTGGTGTGGTCTCTGCTGCTGTGGAACATCTGCTTTAAGGCTGGACGTGTTGCGTGTTCAGAGATGATATTCTGCACGTCTTAGTGGGAACCAGTGCATATCTGACTTCCTGTTGTCTTTCTATCATCTCCAACCAGTCTGTCCATTCTACTTTAACCTGACATAATCAAGGTAATCTGATCCAGACAACTGCTGCCTACTGGATATTTTCCATTGTTCTGACCATTCTCTGTAAACACTGATGGTTGTGTGTGAAAATTACAGTAGATCAGCAGTTTACAGCAGATACTCAGAGCAATTGTGTCAAGTTCAGAGTTACTTAAATCCTTATTGTTCCTCACCCTGATGCTTAGTTTTGAACTCACACAACTTGTCTTCACCATGTCTGCATGTTTAAATACATTGGTTTGCTGCCATGTGATTGGCTGATCAGATAGTTGTGTAAATGATTTTACACAAGGACCTGATAAATGTTCAGTTCGCTCTTTGACCTTTATGTTGTTTATGTTGTATCCAGTAGCACAAAAATCTGAATGAAGGGTGTCTGTGTAAAGAATGAGTGGATTAACACAGGCTTAGTGACATTACTGTCTGGAACTAAGAAATTTTTTGTGATTCTTGTGCTTTAGATACATCAGTGCAACACATCCTATATGAACATCTGCACACACAGTCAGAGAAACCAGTCAAGTAGTTTAGATATTTCAGACCAGAGGGAGAGACAATGCTGCCATCCTCCCGGGAGCCGCCGCTGTTAGCATGGCTAAAATGATTAAAGTCAAAGTACAGACACGTACTGAAGATCTGGCAAGAAACAGCTGAACGTGTGAGATGATCACAATAAGCAGAACAAAGTGGATGAGCAGTGAAGGGTGACAACAGGGGGATTGTGAATGAGCAAGCAAGTAAGGCGATGGATGGAGAGCAGGAACAAGAGAAGGACAGATAGGCTGCTCAAAAGGGAGGAACGAGGAGATAGAAGATAGAGAGTCTGGGTGAGGGGCAGCAGATCTGAACAGACCGAGGCTCTAGTGGCTCTTCCTCTCTCTTTCATTGAGAGCCAGGAAAAGAGATTATAGCCACCGTGCTTTCTCCTTTGGAAGGATGGGGGGGCCTGCTCTTCTCTCTCCCATCCCCCCACCTCTCAGACAACACTCTCTGGCGGTACCGGCTGGATCCAAACCAGAGCAAATCATATCACCGAGTGCCACTCTGCTAGAGGACGAGTGTGTGCTCCAATCAGCACGGCGACAAACGCATTAATTTGATATAGATTTTCCAAAGAAAGGGAGCTTTTTCCTGTCAGGAAAGTTTGGAGCTTTGTAATTCATCACAACGAGAGGGCTTTTGAAGGCTGCTGTGTGGTGTTGTGCTCTCAACAACACTCAAGCCCTCGCTGACGACAAAGCCTTTGTGTTACTTCCTGGGTGTCTGTGAGCCTCTGGAGAGCCACGACTCACTGAGAGAACAAGAGGTTTGGATGTGTGTGTGCCATCCCTCACCGCGTGCTTCACCGAGTGCTTACTGCACTTGAATAAACACCTTTCTTTCTCACATCCACACACACACAGTCACCAATCAGTTTACCACACACAATCATACACCCCAGCTCTCTCTTCTTTTACATGACACATAGAAGCGGTGAGTTAATCAGACCTATAAACCCTCCTTGCCAGCAGAAGATAAGCGTGTGCTGGTAGCCCTGCCCTCCTGAGACCAGCACTCCTCTAGTGGTACCGTGGAGCGCCCTGATAAGGCAGAGGAGTGTGGGATACCCTGAGAAAATCCAGGCACACACACACACACACACAAAACACACAATCTGGCATCTGTTAAACAGATCCTCCTCTGAGGCAATAGGTGCTTTGCACGCCCTGAGGCCAGACCAATCATCGCTCTCAATCAGATGTTATTAATGTCACCTCTCAGCCTGCAGGTGCATGAACATGTGTATCTGCATTTGATGTGTGTGTGTCTGCTGATGTAATCGACTGCATGACAGGAAGCTGCAGCCTGATAAAAATGGATCAGGGTGCAGCTTCCAGCATCTGGATGCAGAGTATGACATGTATGAATATGCAGGTCCTTCCAGGTATGTAGCGAGGACATAATTAGACTGGTGGCTGTTTCTCCTGTTAGGTAAATTATTAGAAATACATTTAAAAAAATACATTAATTAAAAATGCTTTGTTGCCAGTTCTTCAGTAAATACTTCCATGTTTATAGTAGGTGCCTTTAGTCTAATCCTGCCTGACAGCAGACTTTTACCTTGATGTACAAAGGGCCCACACTTTCCCAAGGCTCTATATCCAAAGCGAACTAATTAAACTTACATACTGATCAAAACAGCAGCCGTTCATTTTTCATATGCTGCCAAGAAAACTGGAAATAGGTGAGGGCTTTTATTAACACATGTACAAACATCAGTGCAAATGTTCTGTACGAAAACATTTCGTACCATTTTAAATTCGATTTAAAGTGAATATTTAGCTAAAGCAGCTTTATTTTTGAATATCTTAAAGTATCTTTAACATCTTCAGGAACAGTTCTCTCTGTGTGTGTTGAAGGGTTTGTGCAGAGGTCTTTGTTCTGTTCTCTGTCCAGATGAAGCCACACTGCTTCAGTAAGAGGATTCACCCTCCATCAGACCTGTTGTCTCAGATTTTCCGTCCATGTTGTCTCATTTCGGCACACCTCATCCTTTCCTTCAGTGCTGTGTCCTCTCATGGAGACATTACAATGAGGCGAACGGTAGATGGATCAGAGCTGAAGATCCACACGTATCAGGTCTTGTGTCAGGTTTTTTGTTCTTATTTTAATCCTGTTCACTTGCTTCAGGTGGATTTTAGCCCACTTCCATTTGTCCAGTTTAAACACTTTAAACACACCGAACATGCTGAGATTTCCGTGTTGGTTCAAACATGCAGCTTTACATCCAACAAACTGTTTTCTGCTCATTTAGATGCAACCAAAGCAGTTGGAGCAAATTATGTGCATTAACAAAGCAGGTAAGGTTGTTTGTTTTGTGTCAACACATCATTGTTTCATTATTTGGGTTTAAATATGATAACTGCTCTTTTCATTGTCTATTCTTTAAAATCATTTTATTCCATCAGAACAAGGCGGGCAACTCATGGTTGCACTCTTGCAAGTGTTTGGAGCGTCCCTGCTGCACCTGACACGCTTCAGATTTAATTAGCACACTTGTGCAGCGCTTGGCTGCTAATTACCCACTGATTTGATTCAGGTGTGTTGCAGCAGGGAAACTCTTAACACTCGCTGGACAGCAGCTCTGTGTGTGTGTGTTCTCTAGCTTATTACTTCCTGGTTACATTGTAACATTGGGTTTTCTTAAGCTGTTACAAAGTTACATTTTTGTTGATTTAACTTAATTAATAATCATAAAAATGACATTTGATATCCGTTTTTTGCTAAATTCTGTGTTGTGTTAAAACAACATCGGTGCATCCTGTAAGGAGGTGTTTTATGCTTAAATGACCCAAATTCAGTTTAACAAATAAAACAAAAACATTTTGCTAAAATGATCAGGTGCAAATAAAATTTATTAAAAAGCAGATAAAATATTTATCAAAGAAAAAATGGAAGTGATGGGAAATAATTGAGGCCTCCCGTAGATTTAGATGCTTTCACAGTAAAATGTTTCAGCATCATAAATAAAATAATCTGTAAAGGAAAACAGGATTAAATGCAAATAAAGAAATAAGTGTTATACTTATTTTACACACTACAGTTTTGTTAACAATGATTTTATTGTTTCATTAAAAATGCATTTTAATTAAAAACATCTCTTAATGTCAAAGCTTTGTGTGTTTTAAATGAGTCATTTTCTGCCCTTCATCAGCTGAAATGAGAGCAGTACTTTGTCTCTGCGTCCTGACACTGAAGCAGATTTACATCATTTCTGAGAGATTTAACTGGTGTAAAAATCAAAGAAATGTATATTTATTTGCACTGAGCTGCTTATTGAAATGTATTGTTCGATATTAGCCTGTTTGCGTGTTTATTTTCATTTGTATTTTTGCATAAATATTAGTCCTTTATTATCTTCTCTCTATAAACTTCTTCTCATTTAAATATTTAGATGTACTGGTTTACTGGTCATTTTGCTTTTAGTCTTCACTCTGTCTTCCAAACTTTGTGTCAGCAGCTCTTTTCTTTCCTTCAGAGTGGTTCTGTGCCATCGTGGCACCTCTTGGAAACTGGCGCAGGTTGAACTGCGCGTCTTTATTCAGCCTAAATGGCGCAAGAGTGCAGCCCATCCAGCGGCCTTGCCAAGGTCAGCATTCCTCGACAGGCCGTTGCCTGGCGGAACTTTTGTCTCAGGTTTTGTGAGAAAGCTCCAGGGAGAGAGACGGTACATGGTGCTGGAGCGCGAGCGAAGACAGCCACAAAGAAAGGAGAGGAGAGGAGAGGTTTTTTTCTAAATGAGCGCCAGCTGTTGTTTTCTGAGAATTGAACTGATTTGTCATTTAATCTGTGATAAAGTAAAGATACAGGAAGCGTCTTTCTTTTTTGTTATTTATTGTTGTTTTTCTCACACAGATATTTCACTTATTCCCGTTTATTTGCATTAAGAAAGCCCGGACTTATTTATTTCAGCTAAAACAAACCAAACTAAGTGATTTTAAAGCTTCTAAAAATGCAATGTGCTGAAAAATAGGCCGTGAGTAAATTAGTAATATAATCAAACTACTCTGAAGTCCGCAGTTAGAGTCAAATAAGAGGTCAAGTGAAAAGTTTGCTGAGAGAAAAATTATTTGAGTTTTATAAGAAGAAAGTGCAGCTCACACACACTTTATTTAACGACTCACAGCTCGAGCTGCACACCAACCTTTTGGCTTTAAGCTGCAGTTTAACTCCGCAGCCTGAAAATGAAACATGTTTGCTGGTTGGAAAGAAAGAAAGCTGCGCATTGGTGCGCAAACTGACGGCTAATGTGCTGACCCTGAACATAAACAGGTTTTCTCCCGCAAAGGCCTCACATTCATTTCTCTCCTTATCCACAGGCCGCTCAGAGAAGGCCACACACACACACACACACACACACACACACACACACACATTCAGCACTTAAATGATTGATAACATATCATAACGTTTATATAACTTATTTTATACGAACATTAATAAAGAAAATCCGACTAAATGTGTTTAATTTTAAAATGAAGGATTAAATAAATTAATTAATCAAAAGGCAGGTTAATTATTTTAGATTCCTGAAAACATACTTAGTAAAAACAGTAATAAATATTAACCATTACACCAGGTATTTACTTATTATTTAACTAATTCATTCATTCATTTATTTTATTTGTATTTGTAATTTAGTTATATTTGAAATTGCCTAAATAATTTACCTGTTTAGCACATGGTGCGGTTTGCACGTGAAAAAATGAACTGATTCATATTTTGTGCTACTTTTAAATGATCTTACAGCATTTTTAATGTCTTTATTTTTACTCTCAGCTTAAATGAAGATGCTGTGATATTTTAATGAGCTTCACCTGATTCTCAGCCAGTAAAACGAAGAGTTTCTTGTTTAAAACAGCAGAAAAACATAAAAACAGACTTTCTGATATAGTTTTATTACTCTGCGTATTTTAAATTACACATATTTCTTTAATTCATTGTGACTTTAGTAAAGCTTTGCTTTAAGTTCTCACTCTTTCCTTTTCCCTCACAAACTCTTTTATCCACAAACACAGGAAAACGTTTCGCTGCATGTCTCAGTGCACGCATGCAAAGCTCACGAGCTTTGTTGAATTGCGCAAAGTTGAACCGACGCACACTGAACATCATGGAACACGTGGACTCCCGCACACGCAAATCATGCCGCTAAAGTCAGTGGGTTTCCTCACAGCAGTAAAAATGCATCTTTTTCTCCTCAGAAATTCTGTTGGAGTGATTTAGTCATGAGCAGGATTTAAGTCGTGAAGGCGGATCTGTTGAAGCGCCTCCTGGATCTCCTCACCTTACTGGCTTTTTTGGGGGGTGATGATGTACATTTTCTATTCCAGCCTGAGTTACCTGTACTGTCTCAGTAATAGCAGTTTAGGCAACATGTGCAATATTATGTGCTGCATCCTCTTTAGTGATTAAAAAAAATGCTCTAACTGAATCAGTCTTTAATCATAAAAGGTATTTTCAGTAAGTTTGATCAAATCTTTCAACAAAAATAATTTTAGTGATAAAACCTGCATTCTAACAACATTTAATCATTAGTCCAGCTTCTTTTGAGCTAAAAGTTTACAGACTCCTTTTCATAAATAACAAAATAAATCATATTGATCATAACCTCCTCTGCCTCCCCCTCCGGTCCCTCCCGCCCCTGTCGTCGGCCTCGAGCTGCCCCTCCGCTGTTGCCGGTGAGAGCTACTAATCCCCTGCGTCCATGGTTTACTCTGAGCCCGTATTTAATTCCGCTAAACCCCCAGCTGCCGCCCTCGTTACTCACTGACACGACAGACTGTGAACCGCTCTGGTTATTAATAATTCACCAGCGCTCCGCTCCGCTTCTCCAGCCGCGGCCGCAGGACACCGCGCGTCTTCACTGGTGCGTGCGTGTTTTTACTTCCCGCACTTGTTTTTGCTTCACTTTCAGCTGCTGTCGCAGAGCACAGCACAGCACGGAGCGAGTAGCACCGCTGATTTGAGCTCGTGTCTGCCGCGTCCCGCCGCACGCTGTGCGGCTCTTTTGCGTTGCGACATCCGCGCGGCCACATGGTGAGTTTCGCTTCAGGCGCCCGTCTTTCCGCAACTTTCCCCGGACACTGAGGAACAGGTGGAGGAGGACCGCCACGATTTCAGATAAGCAGGGGGGAAAATAAAGAAGGAAAAAGAGTCGCGTGCATGTGGAGAAAGTGCGCAGCGGCGTCCCCTCTCTGCAGGCGCAACAGCTGATTTGATGAGCGCGTGAAGCAGCGGAGTGCCGGGCTGCTTACTGTCGGTGCACGGTCACTCGGGCTCGGGCCGGGACTGTGTAGAGGCACTTTAGCGCACAGATCGCCAGAGAGGAGCGCGCGTGTTGCGGGTGCACGCTGTATTTATGGAAATATCCTGCAGAAAGTGAACAGAAACATTTCGGATCAAGACATCGGGACTTGGATTATACGGCTCTTCTTTCCTGTTGAGTTACTGAGGAAGTTGCCTGCAAATCCCCCCCCCACAAAGACTATGCTTACCGGGCAACAGGCCGTGCATTAGGGCTTCTTAGCTTCCGGTACAAGGCCCAACTAAACAAGAAACCGTGCGCTTTTCTCTCACACACACTTTCCTTCTTCTTCTCTTTTTTTTTTTTTTTTGGAAGCCGAACTTTTGAGAGTGGAAAATGGGTCTTTGAGAGTGTTGGCACATCTCCTCACACCACAATGGTACGTGCTATGTAAACCAATAATTTCCTCATTTATACAGTCAGCTTAAAGCTTCATTGTTCAGATTTAATGATAAACAGAAACAAGTTTTATGGTCAGCTAAGCGAGCTTACTTATGATAATTGTGTGTATTTACTTGTGTGTCACCAAAGAGTTTGCCAAGTCCCTCCACCAACTTGTATCTGAATAATCTGACACATTCACTCCATCTGATATATAGTTATGCTTTCTTTATTTAAATAAGAGAAGGATGGAGTGATCAAAGAACAGTTGCTGATCTGGTTTTCATGGATTTGTAACTTTCCCAGCATTTTCTGACCAACATCTTGTCATCTCCACCACCTGATTCCTGCTTTTTATCCACATGCAGACAACTCCTCTCATTATGAGCCAGTATGTACACTATTTATAGCTGTGCCTGAGCGGCGCTGTCGCGCATCATTCAGAGCACGCAGCTAATAAAGAAGCGTTACAACGTGCGGGACATGTCCCCCCACCCCCAACAAGCCCAGTTCCCACCTGAAGGCAAAGTCTTTAGCGAGGTCAGAAACCATTTATTTAAAAAGCTTGTTGTTAGTGCCAGCTTTTGGTGTGTGCGTAATTACGCAGGGTGGTTTTGACTTATTTCTTAAACGCACGGGATTTGTTCACGCAAGTTCAAGAGAAAATCGCAGTTTATTATGTTTGTTCTGGATGTAGAAACGTTTTGAGCAGACATTAAACTAAAACATTGATTTAAATTGTTGTATTTTTAATATAGAAAGTGGAAAAATAGCGTTAAAAGTCTAATTCCTCGAGAATGAACCCAAGAAAGATTTCAACACGGTGCAAAAGTCTGGAGCCACCCCTCATTTCTTCACACATCGCCAGGAAACCAAGAAATAGGTGCAGACTGAAACAGAAACATGGAAAACAAGGAAAGATCAAATTGTACAATTCTACTGAGCCTTATTTGTTCTGAGCAGCTTCATTCAGTCTGAACCCTCTATGAGGAACCTGGTTCTTGAAGGTCTGAATCCTGCAGGTGTTCCATGTATCCCTGCTCCAGAACACCTTATTCAAATCAATGGATCCAATAAAGATCTGCAAAGTGATTCATTTATTTGCATCTGTGTTGGAGCAGTGAGACAGGGCCAAAGTTGCCCACACCTGCTCTAAGACACGCTTCAGGTTTACAGCCTTCTTCAAGGACTTTTCAAAGCTCTTCTTTGGATGCTGCCTCTCTGTTAAGATAATCCCAACTAGCTTCAAAGATCTTTGTTCTGATATAAATATAAAAGCTTTAATTAATACAGAACAGCCTTTTTTCTCTTTTATTATCAGCTGCGGCATAAAGAAATCATTACCCTTGACTGCCTGCTTGTAGGACTTGGAACAGATTTGAACATTTTATTGCTTGTCCTTAAAGTTTCACTGCTCAGACTCCTGCTGTTTAACCTCAGAACCTTTAATGGGATCCACTGGTTGAACTTGAGCTCAACCAGATTTGGATTGTTTTGTTTGTTTCTTTGTTTTCTGTGCAGCAGATTTTCAGATGAACAGAGGATTCCAAATCAGTGATGGTGAGAGCTGGGCTCTGAGGAGGACTCATCTCTCCACCAGACCTGATTTTCAGTCCAGTTCTTGTGCCAGTTTGCATTTTTCAGCTTTTATCCCTGTTTTTTATCATTAAACAAGGCTTTTTGTCAGCGGTGAAGACCATTCCTGACCAGGCTGTAATTAACAGCATAGATACAGATACACCTCCCAGGTATTTTCAGACTCACATTCTTATTCTAAATATTTATTACTTACAAACACTTATGGATGTTTCTGGCCTGCAACCTTTTTTGTCTTCCATTTGTCCAGTTTCCTCACATTGCACACCAACAAGTTAAAATCCCCTTAAGAATCACATCATTAATGCATACAAAGATAATCTGTTTATCTGTTTTATCTTCTGCATCTTTCAAAGATGCAGCAGAAGGAAAACAGCGACATGCTGCTACAAAGTGCTGAAAAGATACTGAACATACACATGTTCTTTGCTAAGTTGAAAACAGTGAGGTAGAAGTGTGGTGAAAATGCAGCAAAAGCCCAAAGAAAAGCTTTGAAAGACCTTCAGACAGCTGGCAAACTATTAGTCAAGACCACTTTAAAGCATTAGAAGAAAGTTTTACTGCTTAGAAGCAAAATATTTCAGCAATGAGACGTGGCTCAGGACTTTCAGGCTGTATTATAAATGCTTTATAAATAATATGAAGCATAAATATACATTTGGGTTTAAAATATTCTCTCAGGTTTTGAAATGATGCATTAAAAAGAGGAACTTCTTTAACATTGTAAAAAAAAAGTGCAGAATTATCACATCCAGCGGGCTCGTCTCCTTGACCCTTAGACAGATTTTTTCTTGGCACAAAATGACTCAAGTCAGGCAATAGTTTCACAAACCTCCCACATACAACCTTGAAGCTTCGCAGATACCAGAACGCCGTCTTATTTGCACATGAATATGGAAGATTATTAGTATGAATAATTATTTGTTTACGAGCATCCTTGCTGTAATGGCAGCCGCCCAAGAAGCTCATCAGTGAAAACGATACAGAATTCAGGACAGGCCTCAAATGGGATTATCCCAACTTGTTATTCTCTTATTTACGGCAGAAACTCACCTTTAAAAAAAAAATACTATTTGTGCCAAACATTCAGCTGCATGTTATTTCAGTCAGATTTCACTGGGGGCATTCGTCAATCAGTGTCAGGCTCCAGTTTGCTTTCCTATGAGGATGATGCTCCTTCTCTGACTCGCAGCACGTAGATGATTTATAGTTTCTATTCATGTTTCCTCAAATCATCACAGAATGAAACACGGTCCCACTTTCTGATGTCCAGATATCTATTTTACATGGATGTGAGATCTAGTGGAGGATAAGCTCACGGAAGCTCGTTTAATCATGTAGTAATTATTTGTTAAAATGTGTGTGTTAGTGTGTACGTGTGTGCTCTCCACAAGCAGTTTTCCAGTCATGTGTGATCTCCACCCTGGCCCTCGCTGCCTGTGATGTCATCCCTCGCTGTATAAAATGATGTTATTAAGTTTATCCCAGTCTCAACGTTTCTCCGGGGAAAATAAATCAGGCTGGAAACACACGTGAAGAGTTTATGTTGCGCATGCCGAAGTTTAAAGATGCATGTTCGGTCAAGCAACATGAACAGTGTAGAAATGGTAACATCTTTAAACATCTTTAAAATGCAACAAATGTTGCCCACCACTGACAGATCTGGACAGCAGGAAGGTTAAATTAGCACCTGAACTACACAGAATGTTAATGAGCATATAAAGTATGGGTTTATTACCTCACAGGATGTTTTCCTGCTCTATATCGGGACAATATAAAGGGTACTTTTGACTTGCATTTATCAAAGCTGCAGAATTTTAAAATATTTTAGAATATTTCAGTAATATTCTTTGTATCTTTGCACCAATAATACTGCCAGATTGTTTATCCTGTATGAATATCTCTACTCATTTCCTGTCTTTCTGCTGTTAAACCACAATTAGAAAGCTCCATAGTAATTTGACAATCAATTGAAAACATATGCAGACCTGTAACTGTCTATCATTAGTTATTCATCAATTAACAAGGTAGAAGTTACAGAGTTGGCTCAAGGTGAAGCAGGTGCTTATAAGAAGGGTTGCAGGCAAACCTGCAGCTAGTTAAATGAGCTCTGTGAAACAGGTTGCGAAATAAAGCCAATAACTCAGTATGTGCAGCCACAACTGGTGAGTCCTGCATGTGTGACATCTCTGGACATCCAGGACAGTTACTTATGACCTTACGGTGCTTTTCATGGTGAAGAAAGAGCTCCCATTAACATGCATTTAGGTGTAAATTCTGCAGGAGGAAAACATGTCATTGTCCAGGTCGGCTATGAAGAGAACTTTTCACCAGTGTTCATCACAAGAGGTAAATCATTCATAGAAAGGCCAGATCAGACCTTACCGTGTATAAAAGCCAGACTGGTGCTGCTGCTGAATTATTTAGGCAGATGAAACTAAAATAACCTGTCCACAGGTAAAACACATGGAAGCGGTGCCATGGCATGCAGACTCAGCAGAGCTGTGCGATCCATGTGCCATACATTCCTGCTATTGGATCTACCTGCAGTTTAGAACAGGTGTTTACACTAACAGGCTCCTTTACCGGCAGAGGAACTGGGCTCATTAAATTCACTGGTTTGGGGACTGGTCGGAGCTGCTGCCGGACTGGTTTCCCACTTTCTGGACCAGGAACGTCCACCTCTGAGAGGACAGACGCAGTCAGATATTAAAGTCAGGAAACTGTGAGATTGCAAAGCTTTTCACTGCTTCATGCTTTGTAAAGCAGCGTGTTAGTAATCTACATTGTATCTCGTGTTCTATTCTTGGAGAGTAATTTATAACTTACAGTTGCAGAAATAATCTGTCACACGAGACATCACACTTTAAAGAAGAGAGTAATGTAATACTTTCAACCGACCCGGTTTAAGATCTTGCTGAGGCTGCTCTGCTTGTGGGCATTTGCACCATAACCCTGCTCACACAAATCAAGCTAACTTTCCACAGTTTGGTGGAGACAGACGTCCACATCCAGTTCACACACGTGAAATGGACAGGTGAGGACGAGGTCAATTTTCAGACCATTGTCTGCAATTCAGTTTCAAGAGCAGAGTCCCAGAAAGGCCCATTTATGCTCCCATATGAGGACATCCATTTCAGGTGTGTCACGTGTTGCCACCTTCATACCTCTATTTGTATTTCATGTTGCCATAGTGATTAAGTCAGGTCACCACCAGCAAGCAGTGGTGAGTTCAGTGTTGGTAATATGTTATCGATGCTATACCAACGTTATTTAAATTTCTCCGTCATTTTTAAGAATTTTGCCTTTAATTATGGATCAGAATCAAATATAATCCAACAATGTTGCCAAATAGAACATTTATTATTAATAAACTCAATAGCAGAACACAGAAATGTAAATTTAAGCTTTTTGGTTTGTAGACAATAAAAAATAATCACATCCCAGTGAAACAAAATAAATCTGTTTCCACTTTATTTTATTGTTTAAAAAATAAAGTCAACAGTGCAGAATAGCTCTAACAAATGAAAACCACCCATTATCTGTACGGCTTATCCAATTCAGGGTCACAGGTGGCTGGAGACTATCCCAGTAATCACTGGGTAAGAGGTGGACTGGTCACCAGTCCATCACGGGGCAACACAGAGACAAGCAACCAGACAAACACACATTTATCTAAAGACACTGTCCAAGCTGAGGCTCAAAGCAGAAACCTTCGCAGTGCTAACCATCACACCACCCTGCAGCCCCAAAAACAAACCTGTACAGGAAAAATGCCACTCTCATCACGACACCGATACCAGTCTTGGTATTGATAGTATTGATGTTTGTATCAATCCACCTAGCTCTAACTGCAATCAATACACGTGAGCTCAGTAACAACTTCATTGCTGCTCAGTTGTTCCTTTTCATTCATATCTAATATGAAAACACATAAAGCCACAAAAACACGTCTGTATATGGAAGCATATACACATCCCGTCAAAAGTCTGGACACGTTCTCCTGTTACGTCTGATGGGGAAGTGTGTCCAAACTTTTGGGTGGTAGTGCACAAAAAAGTAAACATGTAAACATGCTACAAGCTGCACAAACATTACTGTTCTGCACTCAGTTTCAACTCTCTGCATCATTATTCTGTCATAAAAACTCCTTCTCACTTTTACTATTGGGGAAAATCTGCTGAGAGTCCAGATAGCCTAGCTTTCCACTAGCAGCTAAACGTATTTGTGGAACTCTGGAGGTGTGAAAGGCGTCTCAAACGTCCACACGCAATGCAAACTGATCCATGTAAATATCATTTGATCTGTGTGTGTGTCGGGCTGTGCATGCACACACATTTAACACACGTTTGAACATGAAAATGATCCCATCTGTTAAGTTTAGCATAAGTATGTGTAGAAAATGTCAATATTAGAGCAATTTTAATTTAAAAAAACAAAATTATTCAGCTCTTGTTCAAATTGTGTCTGAGGACTTTTGTATAAGTATAAATTACTCACAACATTTTTTACACACTTGTAACCATCCTAACGTCGTTCCTCTTATTCTGAGTTCATCCCTGCTCTTGGCTTTTTAATTACATTAAGAAATATTCACAGAAATTGGTTTCACAGGGCACCACGAGTTGTACACCAGCTGTATAAACCTGTAATCTGAGTCAACTTAATTTAGCTAATGTTGGTATCTCCTCAAATTTAAAAAAAAAAACCATGAGTTTCCTCAATCCCATATTTTGATCCATAATGAGGAATTGGAGCCAATGGCATTATTAATAAACAGGGTTTACCATATCTACGTGATGATATTAGCATATTTGTTAAATTCTCAACACTTTTTTTTAGCATTCATTACCAGCATTCTAGTTTAGCATTCTAAATAAACTGGCATCAAATGGATCGTACCAAATTGAATGCTGAAAAAGAACCAGTGGCAAGCCCCAGAAACATACTAAAAAAGATTTTCATGACACACACACACATGCACACACACTCTTCTAATTACCGCCTCCCCCTGCTCCTTTCCTCCTATTCCACACCTCCTGAGATGCAGGTGTAAAATATCAAATTTTTCCAGCATTTCTCCCTGGGGTGACGCTGGCTCGGACTCACACAACGTAAATTTCCCCTTTCATATTCCCCCACACATTTTTTTCTACAAACAAGTTCCCCCTCCCATGCTTCCCTGCCTTTGATGTGCTTGCCACATCTGCACAGGTTTGTTAGCTGGTTACCAGGTGAAGAATGAGGATACAATTAGGGCTGAATAAAGCAGGATTCGGTAGGATGTCAGCGATGTTTCGCAGTGGAGGAGAAGTCTCTGAAGCTCTGGGAACTGTTGGGTTCACAGCGTTAGTCTTACAGATGATTAGGACGGTAGGATGGAATGATCAGAAGGTTGTTAATCAGTCGGAGAGACCCGCCTCTCGTGGATTGTTGTGTATCCAGAAATGGAGAAACCCTGGTGGTTTCTGTGCCGGTGTGTGTCTGCGTGAAAAAGACAATGAGCTAAGCAGAGGAAGGCGGGCATTATGTATATGTGCTCCTAATAATCCATTTGAGCAGCAGCCAGCTTAGGCATCCATCCCCTTTCAGATCTGAAGTATTGTGTCTGTCAGAGAGAAGTCATTGCAAAATACAGATCATGAAACTTATTTAAATCCAGAAAGGTTCAGTAACAGGACACTGGCATAATCCTGTAAACGAAGGGTCAACAGACACGTTTTAACAAAAAGTTTCTTATATACCTTTAGGTTTAGCCCAGCTTTACAGAAAGCCGGTATTTATGGTTAACGTGGCTCTGATTAAAGCTTTAAAGTTCAGTCTGCTGACACAGTTCACCTATAAATGAGCTTAAGTGTTAATACAACCATTCTGTGGATTTTAGAGATTTCAAGAAAAGTGCAGTACCAAGCTGTCATTTTTTAGGTTGATCTTTTTCTGTGTTATCCTGCAGACAGAATGAGAAGAGAGCACAGAAAACATAATGCTAACATGACCCCCGCTAAAGAAAAAGACTGACATCTAACTAAAACATCATACACATGAGACTTTCAGGAGCTAAATAATCATTTTGTCTTCTTAGACCACTTTAGTCCTATTTGTTTCAGGACAGCTGTTCATTCATCATTTTGGTCATTTTGATTTTACTTGTCAAGCTAGCTCATTTTTTCCAGAATCAGAATCAGAATCAACTTTTATTGCCAGGTAATTTACATTACGAGGAGTTTGTCCTGGTTTTTCGGTGCCTACACAAGTCATATAAGAAAAGGTGAAACACGTTAAATATAAAAACAAGCAAGCATGAGCTGAGATGACATAAAATATAAAGTTGAAAAAACAAAGAGGGAGATCGGCCATTTTGGGTTAAAGGTCAAATTTGAACGAACTAGTCCTAGGGCTTTAATGCCACGGGCACCAAAATGGGTCAGGATGCTCAGGCGTCACCTATTTTTAAGGCCCCTGAGCTACATGTCAACAATCTTTATGAAAATCACTACACATATTCTACATGATGGGGCAAATAATAAAGCCTCTTGGACCTATGGTCTAAACCAAACAGGAAGTCAGCCATTTTGGGTCAAAGGTCAATGCTAATACTAGCTTAGTTAGCAGTTTGCATCCAGAATATACATATCGCAACAATCAAATATGAAATAATTTCCTACACATATATCATGTGAAATTGTTTTTGCATAAATTGTGTCACTACATTTTGGAAAATAGTCACAAAATAACTGCTGTATCCATTTTAAGATGCTAGAAAGTCCACATGTGACGGTCAGAGGTACGGAGACAACTGCCAAGCCACACAAGCGATGCGACTCCAGTGTCGACTTCTGATAGTTTACACTGACTTTTCCCTGAAATGTTACTCAAACTTTCCGTCACTATTTCCCTGCTGTTTTATTTCATTTACACATATTACAAACTGCTCTCGTTTAAAGTTATGCATTAAAAAATTCATGAAAGAACGTCATCCCTGGAAACTATCATTAGATACTGCGATAATCTATAATTTTATTAAATTAGCTTATAGCTGCTGTGTCTTTTTTGTCTGTGGCTAAATACACAAAATGTGTTGGACATGTCCCACTGAAAAAAACTGCAATGAAAACCTTTTGAGGCCTCAAAATGAACCAGGTCATATTATTAAGCCAACACTGTGTGAAAAATAAACGAGTAAAAAATGACAGAAATGCAGATAAAGTCACTTAATCTACACGGCACCTTGAAAACTGTACTTCATGCTTTTTGAATAGGAATCTATGAGTGGTAGAAAGTTTTAAAGCTAGCATATGGCACTTTAAATCACTTCCACATTGGCTTCACTACAGAAACTGCTTTACTGTCCATCTTTTAAAAAGAATCTGTGATTTTTTTTTCCAAAGCTGTTTTCCAGTTGTAATGTTAAGCAGCTAAACCCACTAAAATGGCACAAATACTTCCACTTCTACAAGTTTTACATTATGATGTAGATATTTTCTCCTTTTTGCTTTAAAAATAAAGTGCTTTTACGCTAAGATATCCAACATAATTAACCATTTAAACACCAGACATTTATCTGGACTTTAATGTGAAATTATTCGACAGTATAAAGACCATGTTACGCAGAGAGTTCATGATAAGATGTTTTCAGACTTCCAGCCTCTTCTCATACAGCTTAGCACCTCATCAGTATTGCTTTCACACCTTTTAAAACCTATATTTAACTTTATTAAATCATTTTAAGTGTGTGCTTCTGCATATTTAGTCACTTAAACAGAAAACGTCCTGACCCTTTGTGTGAAAGGTGATCTGTAATGAACGCCACAGTCCATTCAGTGCAAACCGTTTTTCATTTTTAAATGAGTAAAAGTCCAGATAAGAGGCAGCTCGACGTTATTAGTATGCCACATTTTTTGCTGCTCTGTGATTATCAGAAGAGTAAAATATAACCTTCATATAGACTGGTCAGTTTATGAGTATAACAGAAAGCAACGGCAGCTTAACAAGGCCATCATTTAGTGGGAGAAATGGTTTTCCTCCAGTGTTTCTCTTACATATTAATGGTGACATGCCAGAATTTGAATACGGAGGCTGAACGCCATGACTGGTGTTTTCACTTGAGTTTGACTTTGAATAACCGTGTACGGTTCACGTGCCGTGCTGAACGCATTGTGAGAAAAGCCTAGTTAAACTGCAGTTGGTCCTATAATAATCAACTAGCCTGAAACCTTGTGCCACGGACGCTGTGAAGTCCAACACACAGATGTCTTTCCTGTGTTACAGGGAAAGGGAAAGGACTCCAGCTGTAACCTCTCATTCTGAAGGATATGAATAGCCTGTGTCTCCAGCCGCAGCTCAGTTAGGCCCAGTCTGGGACTTATTATAGTGCTGTGTGTTTATGCATGTATTTGGTAAAGGGCAATCCCATGTCAGCCCATGCATTTGTGTATTTGTGTGCATATGTAAATGCTTAAGTAACCTAATGTCTGTTTGAATTTCCCTGGAAATGTTTCTCTCGCATGCCAGTTTAAACAGTATAACTTTACTTTTTCTTTCTGGCTGAGTCGGATCCAGTTCTGGGTGCATGTTTGTTTCAGAAGGTAGGACGGTAAAGTTCTGGAAAATAGGATTACTTCTCCTTTTCCCCGAAATCCAACAACTAAATAAAGTCTCAGAGTACCAGTGTGATTAAACTTCTTAGTAGATTTTTAGCCTTCGTCTAACAGGTTTAAAAGATTCCCAGAATATCCATTTAAGTTCACCCTGGATAAAAAGAACGTGTACCAGTTTAGACTCAATATTAAGAACAGAAATCCTCAGTCTTCTGGTGTCCGCGTTGTCTGTCCTGGATGCTCATTCACAGCCTTCGCTGTTGTGTCTGTAGCATCCAGATGAGCCAAGCTGAGTAGAAGCCATAGCTCTTAATCTGAACACTTCATCCAGACAGCAGGTAGTCTGGCCTGCATGTGTGCAGACAAGTGTGTATGCATGTGTGTGTGTGTGAATGATTTGTGCTGAATCAGTGGACACTGACAGAAAAGTGACCATGCAGGTGAAATAGCAGGGACAGGAAATGCCTTTGTGTTGGCAGTATTATGCGTGAGTGTGGCAGCTAAACACTTTGCCTCCCCATTCAAGTGGTGGTGACAGGCAGGTCCGGGCCTCAGGCCTGCACAGCGTATGGGCACAGGCCAGCACATTGCATGCGCGAGCATGAGTAGAAAGGAGGTATCTGGTGGTGGGACTTGAGGATGTTTATTTTTCTTTTTTAGAAAATGGAGAATGAGAAGGATTTTTATGTATATAATCTGCTTTTTTAGCTTCACAGCCAGCATTTCTGTGTTTTAATCTCTAAAAACACAGTTTCCACTAATGAATGAATGACTTGTGTTACATTTCAGGCAACCGAAACCTTTCTGTTGAACGAAGAACCCTCCAGAGGTCCTGGGATGCCTGAATGCTTTGTAGTATCAGATTCATACAGGGTATGCATTTATTATTATTTTTTCATTATTGTTATTTGGTATGTTGGTATTAAATGTGTAATTGGAGTCATTACTCAAAACTTAGTCTGTTTTCAAGCTTTTGGTAATTGCACTACAATCATAATGTCAATCCCAGCTCCCTCTACTCAGCTGCAAACTATTACGATTATTATTTCCACACACACATTTAGGGGGAAAAATCAGGGACTTTGAAACTTAACCAAAGCTTCCTTACCTCATGGGAGTGAAAATTTACAATGTTATACAATAATGCCTTGTCTTATAAAACAGAAAGGAGCGAAAAGTTAAAGAAAGCAGCCGTTTTTGCCTCCAGTGGCGGATTGAAATAACGGGGGGGGGGGGGGTAGCAGGGGGGTTTGGTTGAAAGTGTGATTGTTTATGAAGTGGGAGCCACTTTTCTGGGCTACAGCCTTTGTTTCCCAGAGCTGAGACCTATGCCAAGCCTCGCCGAGAATCTGGGTTGCCTCGGTGTATCGTGTGTCTCAGGATGCAGAGATGAACCATTATGGCTGTAACCGAGTAGTACGGCTGGTACAGAGGAGGGTTTGAGGAAGGGGGGGGGGGGGGTGTTAAGTTCCGGGTTCAGTGAGTTCAACAACATCCCCAGGAAGGTTAATGTTGTTGGACCTCTGACCTCTCACTGGGAGGTCACCAGTTTGGAGCTTAGTCCTGTTCAGAGCTCGTCCCGACACCATCGGCTGGCTGTTTATGTGGCTCATGCAGGAGACCTTTCTGAGTACAACAAGGTGGTGTTATGAATTTTAGTGCCCTGTTCTTTAACCACAACAGTGTTTGATGGTGTTCCTTTAAAAACTAATGAAGCAAAACATGAGTCACAGTCAGCATGTGTGAATGGGTTGTTTCTGATCGTCTGCAGAGGCTTCACTGCATTTTCTGTGTGGGTTCAAATATTTATTTCTGCTTGAATTTATGTAGTAATGCCACAGAGGAAGGACTTTGCTTATACTCATCAATAAATTATTGCTATTTAAAACGAGTACATACAGTAATAATACATAAAATAGACATTAGAGAGTTATTACATGAGGTAATTTCAGAGAAGGTGAAGAAGCGTCTTACTAAAGACCCTTAGCTGTTTGGTTTCATTTTCACAGATTTGACAAAAAGAAAGTCAGAAACCAAACGTTACTTTTTCCTTTCAGAAATCTGCAACTGTTTACACAAAGGAAAATAATCTTTTTATCAATACAAAAGGTCATTATATTAACAAACAAATACATAAATAGAACATAGAGGCATTTTGTTGGCAGTAATTTGCTCTAAAGGTCATTATTTTGGAAGTGATGAAGAAACCTCTGCCTGAAGATCCTTTATGTTTTTATTACTATATTATGTTTTTATTATTGTCTTGTGCATATAAACATGATAAGAATCTGTCTTGTCTGACTGGAACGCTTTCCTTTTCCATCCCTTTTTAACATTTTCAATCAAATAAATGAAATTGTTTAACAAAAAATAATATTACTTAATCCATCCTAAAAAATATTACTTGTGTTGTATATTATTTTTATATAATTTAACTTATTAGTAGGAAAGACCTTTTCTTACAGACTTTTTTGGAGCAGGTGAAGAAACCTCTGACTGAAGACCCCGTGTTGTTCATCACTGTAGATTCTTGATTTAAAAACTCATCTCAGTCCAGATTTTATGGCTGTTCCTCATAAATGTACTTCAACAAAAGCCGTGTATTAATTGGCATAATCCAAGCATAATCAATTATTAACTGAAATTACCAGTATGCGCTGGTGGAGAGGTTGCTTTGCCCACTTAGCAGCTTGTAATCACCACAGGGACTGCAGAGGGGTTTCACTTTACTTGTTTCTTCACATTTAAGTGAATTTTTGCAAAATCAGAGGAGCAATCCTTTTTTTTTGCTTTTTTTTCTTCCGTTTTTCTTTTTGGAAACATTTTTTAAATCACATTTGGCTTCAATCTAAAGTGGCTGCTGCGTAAAAAAAACTCAACATCCATTTTTGTTTCAAGCAGCAGTTTACAAACTACCAAAGTATAAAATATTATAAACTCATGTGACAGAACAGCCTTTCACATATGTGATAGCCTATATAAAAATATTTCAACTTCATTGAAAAGTTTCTTCCATTTTTTTGCACCTTTATGGGAAATTGCACCTGGATTGTTTTGCAGTGAGACACCTTTTGCAAATCTTTTCCCATCATATAAGACTAAGCAGTGTAAGAGCTCAGGTATATGGAATAAGACTGTAAGAGGGAGATTATATCAGGGCTTTGCTTTGCTTATAGCACAAGCACATTCAATAAGCTGCAGAGCTGACATCTGCTCTGGCAATAATCCACATTTCTACATCTTTTCCTCATATATCCCATCTTCTACATTCAACAGACAGGTGTGGTGTCAATAGTTTCAGCATGACGTCACGTGAGTGCGCAGTTTAGGCAAATGTCTGCTCTCATCCTTGAATAACCTGTCTGGCACATTAAAAAAAAAGCCCAAAGATTCCCTGGTAGCTATCAGAACAACATCTCCTGATCATTTCTGTAATGAAGGCCTCGATTCTGATGCAACAAGCTGGTGGGTGAAGTTGTTGTGGATCTGGCCGCTCTGGAGCAGCGGTAAATATGCAGGCTATATCTGAAGTGTGTGAAAAAGGGAGAGCCACAGCAGACCCACCAAGCATAGCATATGGCTCTACAATGTGTTATTTAATGAGAGATTTACTCACACAGACCACTAAATGTGTGGCTCATTTAGGGAGCCATGGCAGAGAAGGGTTGCATGCAAGTCGACTCCATAAAGAGAGGATTGCAGCGAGGCCTTGCAATCATCCCCCTCACTGAAAATCCCGCAAAAGTTGCTGGCAGTGTTGGTGTGAGCACACCTGCCGCAGCGGAACAACAAAATAAACTGTGTGTGTGTGTGTGTGTGTGTGTGTGTGTGTGTGTGTGCGTGTGTGTGTGTGTGTGTGATGGGGTGTGTCCGTGCATGTGCTTTTCATATTCACACAGAGGAAGGCTGATGTTATAAGCTCTATCGGTGCTGAGGACATGGAGGTTGCAGTTTTGTGGCGCACGTGCACTCCTGACCACACACTGTCTCCCTCGCCTCCCGCGCGCCTGCCATGCATCTCTGGCTCGCGTTGCTGGCCTCGTGCAGTAATTGGCCACACAGAGCCCAGATCTCTTTGTTTCGCCTGCAGAGGCTTTGCGGTTAAAATGCACAAGCAGTAGGCCTCATAAATCTGTGGGACTCCAGTGTCAGACCCAAAATTTCAGCTCTTCATCTCTTTTTTTTCTTCTTTTTTCATGACCTTACTCCTACCTATAAATTCCCAAAAAACACCGCAATCAGAGCGCGGGCCAAAAGTCTGATTTTATGACTCCTATCCGCGCATCACTTATGTTTGTGTGCGCGCGAGTGGCCCCGTGCAGGGTGTGTTCCCACCCCTCACACATCCAGCTTTAGTGAGGCTGTGATTATACGTCTGTCTTTCGGCTGCATCGTGGACGCTGCTGTCCCTGTTTGGCTTGGACTGGCTTCACTGGTTTTTAAGCTACAGTTGTGGCTTCCAGACTGGGTCAAATATGGTTCAGTAAATAAATAAACTTGACTTCATAGCTGTGATGAGAAGACGCATTGATTCAAACGCTTGTGCATAATCCAGTGCAAACCTGAGCGCGAGACTTCCTCACATCTTATTATATTTTTTATCATTTTTATATTTATCATATTTTTTTAGGTTTCTGTGCAGATGAATAAATAAACTTGTCCACAACTATTATTAATAAAGCATTTTTCAGTGGGACGTTTGCACACGTCTCAAATTACAAATTTACTCCAATATCAGTTTTTGGTGATGCGTCAAACTAACTGATTCACTGAACAACATCATGATGGGTATCATGGATTGCACAGAAGCCATATTTGACGCAAGGAATTGCGGATGTGCGCGCGGACACGCGCCGAAGATTAAAAAATAATAAAAACAAAACAAACAAAGTCGTCTCGATTAAACGTTGATGGATCCACTCTCTGCTTGTTTTTCCTCCTAAATGATGTGGCTTCAGGAGAATGTAGAGAAGAGCGGCTGTGTGAGGAGGAGAGGAGAGGAGAGGAGAGGGGAGGAGAGGGGAGGGAGGGAGGGAAAGTTTTTTCCCTGAAAAACTTTCTGCAAGCTTTCACTTTCTAGGCGGGGTTACAGTAAAGCTGCAGCAGCATGGAGTGAGAGCAGAACAGCGAGCGAATGCAATGCAGCACTATACCGAGCTTCCATCCAACTTTAACGCGCTCTCCGGTCCTCCATACTAAGCCACCATGTACTCCCCGTACTGCCTGACACAGGTAAATCCTCTTCTTTCTGCTAGCGCGCGCGCGCCACGGTTAGTTTGGTTAAATTGCGCCGCCTCTCTTTTTAAAACTAATCATTTCCTTTTCGTCTCGCGGCTGTTTGAGCTCGTTGTTGTTGTGTTTGGACTCGCTGTAAAACTTTCACATCTCAGTGTTGGAAACTTTCTGTCGCACATGCTTTCCTTTTTCTTTTTTAGGGGAGAAAATGGCGCTTCTCCCAAAATGTATGTTCATATTTTTTTTTTAAAGAAGGGGGGAGGAGGAAGGAGAGGAGAAACCGGACGCTGGAGAGGAGTGTAACGTTAGGCGGTTTAGGTGCTGGTGACATTTCTCCCAACTGGAGCTTTTTTTTTTTCTGGTCTGAGTGGAGAGACACGGTGAGGGGGAGGAGGTGGGTTTTTGGATGGGGAGAGGGGGGGGGGGGGGGTTTCGTGTGGGACCGGGAGCGCGAGGGATCCGTACCTGTCTGTGTGTGTGTGTGTGTGTGTGTGTGTAATAAATGAAGAGAACAGGCGCATCCTGCGTGCGCGTTCTGCGCTGGCGCTTTCTGTGGCGCTCTGCTGCGCCACAAGGTTTTGAACTTGTGCAACATGTGAGCACGTGCAGCTTGATTAAAGAGGCGCAGAAATGTCATTCCTGCATTCAGCTGCTCTGTGTTTCTATAAACGGACGGTGCTTTAACCTGCTGTTCATGTTAAAAAGCTTTTTATTATAATTGCATTTGCAGAGCCTTTATTTTATTTAACTTTTATTCAGTACTGCAGAATCTGGGAACGTTTTTGCAAACATTTTGTGCTGGGATTGACTGACATTGCTTAATGCTTTGCTCTAAAATGGCACCTGAGCTGTAATAAAAGTTTGTAAATGTTCCTTTTATTCATAGTAAAT
The DNA here is from genome assembly GCA_037177535.1 of Pseudomugil gertrudae. Taxonomy (NCBI): domain Eukaryota; kingdom Metazoa; phylum Chordata; class Actinopteri; order Atheriniformes; family Pseudomugilidae; genus Pseudomugil; species Pseudomugil gertrudae. The sequence goes on from JBAMHV010000022.1 coordinate 5,057,015, forward strand.
TCTGAGACCTTTGCATAATGTTTTAGAGCAGAAAGAGATTTTCACATCATTGCAGCTAAATTCCACCGTGCACCTCAATACTGCTTCTATTTTAATCTTATGATAAAGTAAAAGTGCTTTACTTTCCACTGGGAAAACAAAATAACACTTCAAGCTCCAAACAAATGTTATTTCTTAACATTTTTCCTCCAGAGTTTTACTTTTTACCTTTACATTGTTGTATTTGGGGATAAACATGCTCAGTGACCTTCCTTATAAGCTGCTGGAAGCCTCTGTCCTATAAAGCAGACTTGTTTATCCATCATTGGCTTTGTCTGCCAGAGCCTGTGTTTCATGTGTAATACATTCATGATTTTTACACTGTTTTTTATTTTTATTATTATTATTATTATTTTTTCCCCATCCCCTGACAACTCCAGTACCAGAGGCTGACGGGGCATCCCAGTCACGTCTGGTTTCCATTTAAAAACATTAGCAGCTATAAGGATCATAATGTTGGCCTTTTTTATCGACAGCAGAAAGAAAAAAAGGGTTTTTATTCATTTTATGGAAAGAACTATTAAAGGCTATTTAGCTTGCTGACTTTAGGCCGAAGCTCTGATGCGTAGCAGTCATGTTGATATTATTTTACTTTCTGATTTGCTCTACAAATAAAACACATTCACTTAAATAGCTTTAACTTGTATATGTGTCTTTTAACCATGGTGACTTTATCTGTGATGGATTTTTTTTTTTTAAAAAAAGGGAAAAAGAAGAAAAATGGCACCGCAGATAAACCCCAAACAAAAGCAGCTTTTTATTTAGCTCCATAAATTTTCTTTATTAAACTTAATTGACAACAGAGGCTCACACAGAGTAATGCAGCACACATGTTGCACATGATGATATTTACAGTTTGTCATTGACTTAAAATGATGGCAGCGCGTTTAGAGCAAGAATAACAGCTCATATTTTTCTGTTTTTTATCCTTTTTCTTTATTAGAAAAAAATGCTGCACCTTATTTATGTCAGAGATGACACACACACACACACACACACACACACACACAGAGATCCAGAAACACACACATTCCATTGCAGCTCTGCAGACGGGGAAAAACAGGCACGCTGTCTTCATCTGATACTTGCTGGTTTTTGTTATTTTTAACCAAACAAAATATTAAACTCGGATGTTTTGTATGAAAATAGTTGTAAACAAAGCAGTTTTAACTGATAGAAGCCTGAGGAGGAGTGTGTCGGCTTGAGAGTGATCACAGAAAGATGTGTGTGTGTATAAAACCTGCTTTAATCTTGGGTGTGTTTTCTTATTGATCTCAGAGATGATATTAACCTGTGTAGATTTCTATTTGCTATGATAGAAGCTGTTATTTAACATGCTTTCCAGATTTTATTGCTCTCCTTTGAAACGACAGCATCCGTCCCAGCAGACCACACTGACGCACGACCCCATTACAAACCAACACAGATATTTTGGTTGCAGTGCATTTATAAATGTGTTGAAATCTTTACACAGGTCGTAATTTATGTTTTAATCTGAGACTGTGTTCACTGGTGCGCCGTTTTAACTTATTCCTTCCCTCTGCCCCCCTTTCTGCCCGCCTGGACGCTGACCCCTGCTCTCCTAACACCCTCTCAACACAAAAGTATTACCCTACTCACCTTCTAAACAATGCCTTAGTGGTAAGTCCTGTTTAGTCCCTATTTATTTAGCATTAGGTGTGTGTGTGTTTTTCCTCTTTAAAACATCCTTTACCATATTTTGTTTTTGAAAGCAGCTCCTGCAGGGCGGCTGACCCGCAGCTTGATCGTGCAGAAAGAGAAAAATCTTTTTTTTCTCGATTTCATTCTTTATTTATTTAAATTTTTTTGCTTTCTTTGTTTATTTGTTTGAACATTACCTCTATATTTTTTTTAACCATTGCAAATTAGTTGTGGCGCAGCTAAAATGCTTTGAAAATGCTCAGAGAGCGTCACCGCAGTGCTGACTGCGATACAATCATCCAACATAATACATTGAAATGTGTCTTTATGTTGATTAATGATGCACTTTTTGTTTCTTCTGAGACATCCTGGATCTGGCTGATTGTCACACGCTCCCTTTTTGAGCACGCTGAAGCGCAACATGACGTCAGTTACTCATGTTTTTATATTAGTTGCAATGGGAACCGGATGCAAAAGTGCAAACTTAAATAGTGTATCAGGCAAAAATGATGTTTCTATTGAGCTTGAAAGTCCATATTTGATCTTATCAGCTTAATACTTAAAAACTTTTTGTATTTTCTTTCAGTAGACGTCAAGAAAAGTTCTCCAGGCTTCATGAAGGCCTTTCCAAAGCTCTTCTTTGGGTGTTGGCCGCCATTTTTTTATTTTTAAACCGGAGTATGAGGATGACCTACGGATTTAACATCCTTTCAGACATTCACCTGCTTTACTTCTTTGTCCCACTTATCAGAGTTTATTTAAAAATTGGAGCTGACAGCAGCTCATAATGAGTTCTATATATTACAGTAAAAGCTCAGAATCGTGTTATTGGTGCAAACCTGTAAGCTGCGTCACTTTTTAAAGTCATTTGGGGGAAAAGTGTCTTTGCAACTGGTTGCTTGTAACAAAGTTTTCTGTTCGAGGCCGCGTGGTTGTTTTTTATGTTTCATTGTGAATGATGGTTCATACCAGTTAAAAGTCATTAAAATCTGGGCTCTGCAACTTACTGCCAGAATCCCTGCAGTTCTTTTTTCCTTACCGGTTTCTATATGTTTCTCAGAGAGGGTGTATTACGGTTGTCTTGCATCGCCACCGTTACCGTTAGAGCTGTGCTTCCACGGAAAACACTAAACCAGCTTTTAGAGGGAGATCATGATCTATTGTTTATTTAACATACAGAAATCAGATAAAATAAATACAATTATATCTGGATTTGAAACATTATGCATATATTTTAAAGACCCCTGCCCCCCCTCCCCCCCTCCCCCCCTCCCACCATTTTGTCCCTCCGATCTCTTCCCATGGCTTGAGTTAGAACAGCTGTTCAGAGGATTACGATCTGATGGAGCTGCAGTCTGAATAAACAGAGAAATCAGAATTGCAGCACGTGTGCTCCCAACGTCGGTGCGGTAAATGGAAACATGCAGCTGAAATCAGCTTTACATGCTGTCGTGTCAGTTGAGCCAGTGAGTGGTCATAGCTGCAGTTTTACATTAAAACAAACAGCAAAGCCAGTTTCAGCTTCCATTGCCTGTATTCGATTTCCCAGACAGGTCTATTAAATCACCGTATCGCCACGAGTTTTCATCCAGTTGAACACTAGGTTTTGTTTTACATATATACTGTATATATTGGCGCTTTTCCATTAGTACCCACTCCGCCTATCCTCACACAACTACACCCAGAAACAGAGCGTTTCCATCAGGATGTGTCGTGCCGTGCGGTTACATTTTCCGTACCTACTTCGTTGTGGTTC
>JBAMHV010000022.1:5065912-5099561 GCA_037177535.1 Pseudomugil gertrudae
ATCCATCCATCCATCCATCCATCCATCCATCCATCCATCCATCCATCCATCCATCCATCCATCCATTCATCCACCCACCCATCCATCCATCCATCCATACATCCATACATCCATCCATCCATCCATCCATACCTTCACCCATCCATCCATACCTCCATACCTCCATCCAAACATGTTTTAATGTATATAATTTTAATATTTGATATTCTTCTGATTTTTTAAAATCTTTTTTGGTTTCATTTGAGGGATAAAAAAACATTTATTGGCTTGTTGATTGGACCTTAATGTTCTTTATGCTTTCTTTCATCATCACAGTACATTACCTCATGCTGCAGAGACAATATAGTCAAGTCCTGAAGTTGTTGATCGAGTGACCGAGCAGGATTTGTATTTTTCTTCGGTTGTTTAATGGCTGAGATTATGAGCCCATTGGTGATTATGTGCCTTAGACTTAAAGCAAGAGGTGGATGATAAAACAATCTCAAAATGAGTTGGTGATTAAATTTACGTCAGTCTCGGCAATAAGCACGAAGCATTTCCAGTCGATCCGTTTACAGAGCCAGATGGCGGCAATACAACTTTTAAGTTGGTTGCTAACCACCAAGAAAACCCAATGAAATGACCTGGCAGATGACTGAGGAAGGAAACTGAGCTGAAATGTAGGAGAAAATCAATTTAGCCGAAGGGAGCCATGAAAGCAGGGGTGAGACTGAAACTTAATTCGTTATAATCACAGTAGTTTCACTAAAAAGAGCCAATTTAATCAATATTATGGAAGGAAAAACCATAAAAGTATCAACTCACCCTGTCAGCACTAACACTGTATTGAGATTGTGCAAAATATACAATAATATTCAGCCCTCCTGAGAGCCACTATTCAAAACATACCTGCATTGCTTCGCACTATGAAAATAGCTTCAAGATTTGGATGCGACTTGTAGGCATTTATTGGGTTAATGTTGGAGGGAAAAGCTCTTCCTGTCTTGGGGGTGGGTGGAGGAACGTTGACGCTTGGAGGCTCATGAACCCGCAAGTCAAACAGTAATGAAAACAGTTGTGACCTGATTTCAAGAGCTGGGAAAAAGACAGAGTAGAAGCGAGGGAGAAAGACTTTAAGACAGACGGTGAATGACAGAAAGCATTATCCTGCTTTATTATTAAAAACGAAAGCCTTTCTTTTGTGTTTTTGTCTGGTTTTTCCTGCTTTCGTATCTACCTGTTACATTCTCCCTGTCTGTTTATGTATGTGTAGCTACTTGTGCCACCCTGTCCGGCAAGGAATCGCTGTCACCCAAGGGAACAAAGTGCTCGAGCTTGCTCTTTGGAGCAGGAAGTTGGCACAGGACCAAGGGTGGAAAATCTATACTTGGTTGCATAATATAGCATATCTTTACCTCAGATGAACTTGGAGGAGTCCTGGCAGCTGTGAGCGAGCAGGGCTGGAGGGCGGGAGTTTCTGTGTTATTAACTGACTGTTTGTGTGGAAGTGTCTGTGTATGTGTTTGGTATGAGTGCAGACTCTGTGCTTCTTGTAGCTTATGTTTACAGGACGGTGCTGCAGACCTGGAGCTCCTTGAGACCTCCTTGACGGAGTGGAGCAGATACAGTAGTATCTAAATGAAGTTAAACTAAAAGAAAGCCAAAAAAAAAGCCCTTAAAGATCAGAGTGGAGTAGAGTTAGCAGAGACGGAGGCCAAGCAGGGCTCGGGGTTAGACGCTAACACAACTCTGTGGCTCTGCTTCTGGCCCGGCCAGCTACAGTTACTGCTGTCCCAACTACGATCGCTCCGCTGTGAGGGAGTTCAGATAAACTTTCTGCTCTGTTTAAGCTCAGAGAAATAGCTTCAGGATTAGTGTGTGTTACATAGAAAGTTGTATATTTGACTGGAAAAAGGATTTAATGTCATTGCTTCAATATAAAACACAGATGGGCCAGATCCAACTCAACTCTGTAAGCTCATGCAGTGAGACAATATCTGCTCTTCAAACCTCCTCGTTCGACTAATCTCGTTTGTATTATGAGCATGCACATGTCGTCTTCCACCTTTTTCTGAGGTCATGTGATCAGCAAAACGCAGGCGGCTGTCTGACGTGTCAAAAAGAGAGATGTTTAAATCTGGCTTCATTATGCTCATCTGGAATAGAAAGCGATAATCTGTGCTACCTGTGGCAACGACCAAAACCCTCATGGACCCGTTTCTACTGCCTCATATTAAGATCACACACATTTATTCATTTTTTTTCCCTCGTCTCCATCTGCACGCTGAATACAAGTGTTCCCGAGTCCAAGTAAGGAGTCATACGGGGACCACAAACTGACTGTATATTGGAGCTCAGCTTTGGAGATTTATGGTGAAGGCGAATAGGGACAGTGTGGGCGTGCAGAGGTGCACGCTATGCTGCTTTATTTTAATACGCAAAAGAGCTGAGAGTCTTGAGAACAGCAGAGAGGAGAGAAACAGTCGTTTTCCTCCTTCACATGAGAAAGAAATGCAGCTCAGAGAGAAAAAAGAGAGGGAAGTGAAAGCTGTGGAGTATTGTAAATACAGTAAACTGGAGAGCGTTCCATGTCCTTTTTATTTTTCTACCAGCTTGATTTGTTTAATTTACTCTCTATCAGTCAGCAGTGGATGTATTTAAGTGAACTTGAAGTATATTTGAGAAAGCCTCTTTATAGCCGTGGCTGTTTGTATTCCCCTTTTTTTTCTTTCCCTGGAAGCAGACCGTGATTAAAACAGACGATATAGGCATATTGTATTTCCTAGGGGACTGGAAGGAATGCAAATGCATCATAACCATATTATACTAGTTAGGAACAGTGTGTGTTGCCAAGCCTCTGGATACAGGAGAGGGTGTACACAGTTACACTAAAGAGTCCCAAAAAGAGCTGAAATCCCACAACTGCAACAACAGGAGAAGTTATTTGACACTGCTGGACTATATTTGACATTTACACACAGCACTGAAGGCCTCTACTGCACGAAAAGAAAGTGGAATAAAAAACAACTAAAAGAAGACCCCCGCCTGTAAAAGAAAAAAGTACATCTGCGTATATGAGCGTGGAGCGCCGCAGAATCCATTTGGCATTTTTTGTTGTGAGGGAAGCATGTTGCTGGTGGGACTTTGGCCTGCACAATCCCTCCTCTGTTAAAACAATGCGGCAGTTGTCCTCCCTTAACCTAATTACTCCCTCCAGGGGGAGAAAGGCAACAGCACCAAATCCCATAGTTAGGAGCTCTGATCTGGGCCCTGCTGTAAGAAAAGGCCTCATTCATTTCTCTCCCTCCATCCGCCGCACATGCACAGACACGCAGACACACACACACACACACACACAATTTTTATTTTACTTACTTTGGATTAGGCCTGTTAGAAGGTAATTGCGCTCCTATATATCCTGATATGTCTCTTTATATGTGTCTTTCTTGCCGCTGTAACGTTTTATAGTTGTTGTAAAGTTACGGATATGGAGGACTTAATTGCATCTGAGCATCGTGTTACAGCGATACGCTGCTGTGAGCTGAGGATTAGTGCACACATACACTAAAACAAAATCCTCAGGTAAAGCATCACACATTTGGATTTTTGTCCTATTTTTCATATAAGGAAGCATTTAGATCACATGATGCAAACCTACAACCATATTTTTATTTATATTTAGGGCTAACCACATATTGTGTCCATGTTAAAAATGTTCTTTTAGATTGTGTTAAACTGGATGCTCTGATGCAAATCATCCACCCCTGCCTCCCCGTTAGCATTTCCAAACAAGTTGTGTAGCATCACTTTTCTTACAGTTTCATGTTAGTGTGCTACAGTTATACAAATTTAAATAATTTGTGCATACAGGTTTCACATAGCTCTGACAGTGCAGTGATTATGAGGTTGCTGCTTTTCATTTGAAACAAACTGGTAAAAACCCAGTGATGTTAGTAAATGGTTCAGAATACAGTTTAGTGGGGTTTTCATCTGAATACTGTTTAAGGGTTCATGTTTAAAACTGTTTCACACACATTATATACACTAATCACTACGTCTGGATTGTGCTGTAAATCACAAAATGATATATGTCTTTAATGTATAACAATTTAATTTAGCCAATATTGCAGATTCTATATTAATGCAAATTTAGCTAAATCTGATTCAGGTCCCAGCAAAAAATATGAGGTGCTATCACATGTCGATTTAAGACACTCACTCCTAAAACATCCAAACCTAAAATAAACATCAATTCAAATCAAATCATATTTTATTCATAAAGCATTTCACACGTTACAAACATAGCAGGAAGTGCTTTAGAAATTCAATTAATTTAAAATGTACGTCCAGGATGAAGGCAGTAGTTTTTAATTTCATTTCAATTCATCCATCCGTTCTCTACACTGCTTATTCTAACTGGTAGGAAAGCTGGAGCCTATCCAGCAAGGCGAGAGGAAGGTACACTGCGTCAGGCCGCCAGTCCATCACAGGCTCCACATGTAAACAAACAACCACTCACACTCACTCCGAGGAAGAATTTAGAGTGATCAACTAACCTAACATGCATGTGGAGTTATTATACAGAGGGAGGAAGTCAGAGCACCCAGACATCACCCACACATGCACGGAGAGAACACAAACGAGCATCTTCATACTGTAAGGCCATTGTTCGAACCCGAGCCAAGGTTTCAGCCTCTTTCTGTGAGATTACAGTCTATTCTATTCTATTTATAAGACACCAACTCACAACATAGTTGCTTCTTTTAGGGCACTTTTAAAGGTGCAGTCCAGTTCAGGCCAATTCATCGTGGCCCAGTTGTAATCCAATTACATCAAATGTATTGTATGGTTCACATTATTGCTTCTAACACCATTGTTCATATAAGACACATTTTTAAAGCCCAACCTAAGAACAGCTGAGCAGAGAAGTCCCATTTTTAATATCTGAAGCTTTTATTTGACCCTTTAACAGAATCTGAAAAAAAACATTTATTTTTTTGCTATGTTTACTATTTATTACTATGTTATGATTCATAACTATTGTAGTGTATTCTTCTGTATCTGACCAGTATCTTATTGTGCATAATTGGATTTATGATGCAAAATGTCTGAGAAACTTTATGCAGCAAATATGAAACGTTTGGCTTTATGGGGTGAAATAATAGCCAAGCAAAGGAAACCAGTGGGTTGCATCTGATCCTCTCATGAGTCCCTAATCCCATGCTGAACATGTGCAGGATGCGGTTACTTTAAAGCTAACTTAAATGTTCTTTTTAAATGGAATAATAGAATAAACATTTCTGTTGATGGACATTAAATGTCGTGTTTAGATAATCCATTTTTCATCCATTTTCTACCGCTTTTCCCTTAACGGGGTTGCGGGGGGGCTGGAGCCAATCCCAGCTCACAACGGGCGAGAGGCGGTGTACACCCTGGACAGGTCACCAGTCCATCACAGGGTCGTGTTTAGATAATCAAAACAAATATTTGTACTTATATAATAACCAATGTACAGTCTGACTTTATAATTTTATATATTCAGTTTGAACTGATGTTGGCTCAGGTGATGTAAATGAGTGTATATCTCCTGTTTCATACTTTCCTTACTGTTTTAAATACAAACATTGGGTAAAAGGTGACATAACATACAAACAAACGTACCACTGGTTTTGGTGGGTTGGTGCTGTCAGAGTTTATAGTAAGTAACTTCAAACACCAGCGTGACGCCGTCAAGCTCCATGTCTGTCTTTTGTTTGGCCTTTTCTTCAGTGCCGCTGCCCGCCGTCACAGGCACCATGCAGCCATTGAAAACTTTTATTACAGCAACTTCGAGACAAGGAAGTCTGCTTAGGGAGGAGGGGGAAAGGGATGTGTGTGGTGGCATTCACCAGTATAAGGAAAGGGTGTTAAAATTTTAATTCTCACACAAGCAACGTGTTTGGTTTTGTTTTTTGTCGCTCCTTTCTCGGGAAGATTAGAGCAGCCATTGTGCAGAGGCTCGGGAAATAAGGCTCCGAAGTTTATATTTGGAGATTGTTGGTGCTGCTTTGTTGGTTTAGACTGCTGAGGCTTAGACGTCCTTATTTGTTTATTTTGAGGTAGTAAAAAAACTCCTTTATCACTCCTGAGATCAAGACGTTTTTTTTCAACAGAGTCCAGAAAGCTCTACGCCTAAACGTGTCTCACTGAACTACTTCTACTTGCACTTTGCATTTTGAACCGTTTTGCAGCACTAACAAGCTTAAGAGGCTGTCCTGGTTTCCTCGGGACACGGAGACGTGCTGTTTGTGTTTACCTGTGCGTATGCGTGTGTTGTGCGTTTCATTGCTCTCCTTGCATTGTGTGTGGGATAAAATCCGTCACCCTACGGCAGAATAGGAAGCTTTACTTTAACAGCATTAGCTTGGCTCATCCTTCAGTGTCCGGTCTGTTTTATTAACCCCATCACTGTCCCTGTAATTCTTTATATCCTTTATTTATAGTTCATAGATCTTTGTTTGTCTGTCCTATCTCAGTCCATCTCAGTTGGCTGCTGTCATTATTGAATCATCTGATTCTTGCAGTTTTCTCTATTAACAGCTGATCTATCCTGTTTATGAAGCCCCTGTGCCAACTTATCAAACTGCCTCGTCAATGGTACCCATGATTGAGCTCTCTGAAATCAAATCATTAACTTTTAATTGTATTTGCTTGCACTGGCTTGATTAAACCCTCATTAATCTGGAGCATTGTGGGATTTCTGTGCCACTTTACTTTATATTTCATCGGTGTTGTTTTGTCTGCATAAATTTAGTACATTTTTGTTTCTTTAAAAGTTAACTTTCAATTAAATGTATAGCAAAAAACCAATGCTAAGAAATATATATTTTTCAATCTTTATTCTTTCATTTTGTTTCTTTCCTTTCCTCCTTTTTGTTCTGTCGTTTTGCTATTCTATTTGCCAGGAGATGCCAGTTTGTTTCTGCGTACGTACAGACACATAAAATACACCTCTGTCGGACATTCGCCTCCGGTTTGGTGCTTTTTGCTTACAGAACCCATCGTGCATTAAGCCTCACAGGCTGTGAAATCATCTTTTTCTTCCTTTATGATCCATACATGCAGAACTTCAGACCATCAGGATATAATTACTTACTTACAAGTACAACCAAAACTCAGTTTCTTGATGAATTTAACCCTAAAGGTAGGAGAACTATATAGACAACCATAATGGGTGGGTGAGCAGACGTGGAGTGGTGAGCCAGTGGGGGTTGTGAATTAGGGATGGCGGCAAAGCATTTGCATAAAGGGCAGGGCAGCATGCCCAATGGTGGAAAAGGTTGGCATCACGCCTTTCAGACTGGCATAGAGAGAAGACTGGAGAGAGAGACAGAAAGAGAAGGGGGAGGTGTAGTCAATAGTGCATCCCTTGTTCAGAAAGAGGAGGTCCCTAGCTGTTGGCAGGGAAGCAGCCTAAATCTCTAGTTTGATTGTGTGCTAGATTGGCCCTTTATTTGTCTGATTGCAAAGCGTTCAACGCTGCTTCTCTGGAGCCTTTCATTGAGCAGGGAGTTTTTCTGTCTCTGCCTGTGCTGTGATTGTCTCCACACATATGTCTCAGAGTTGAGGCTGAATGCAATCAGCGTATCAGGCCAGGAAAGTTTCTGACCCGTATGTTTAGTCGAGGCTTGAGCCGCCCCGCGGCTGCGAGCCTCCCTCTAAGGTTAACGACATTGACGATTTGACTTCCTGCCATAATATGGTGTAATTTTTACAGGCAAACACAGGCCTAAAAACAACTGCTGAGAGGCAGCCAGAGGCTGTCTGTCTGTATTCATCTGTGTGTCTCTTACATTGTGTTTCTCACAGCCACACCGCTGCTGCTCCCCCTCATGTGGCTCCAGCAATGCTCAGAGTGAAAGGGACAGTTATTCATGTGGACATGTTATTTTTGTCCTTTAGTCCATAAGTAATTTGTATAGAGTCTTAGTGTTCTCTACATCACCAGCTGCTGCAGTCATGAGTAGTAAGAGTGTGATGCCTATAAACTCCACACACACACACATAAACCACAATCATCCTTCTTCAGTTATTCAGTGGCGAAGTCCTAATTTCAGGTTGTAATCAAATATTGTTTTTAAAAATATATTTTACACTGGAAAGGCCACAACAAGCAATTATTTGTTGTTTTTTAACTAAGCTGTAGCAGAAAAATCATTTTAAATTTTTAATCAATACAAACTCGTGCAAAACAACCAAACACTATGCTAACAAAGCAGAGTGCAACTTTAAAATGAATATTTTTCCATCTCTGGAATAATCGTGAGTAAAATAATGGACTCAATACATAAAGTTCCAGTACTGAAAAGTTCCTTGTATTCAGTATATTAAAAAAGATCTCTTTCTACTAAAAACATGCAAACTTTGAATATATATTCTTCATACAACAACATTAATTCAACATTAGTGACGCACTGATATGCAAGCAGTAGTTAGGAACAATGTGAATACTGCTGCTAGTAAGGGATCTTAAAGCCTGGACTTCAGCAGATAACCACAATAAAAAAGTAAAAGTAGAATTAAATACATAAAACAGTGTAAAATTGTATAAAAAATATTTGAGATCATTTCTCTCTGCAAATCTTTTATTTCAATGAAGAGTTCAAATAAGCAGAATCTACATCCAATCATGTGTGAAATGGGAGGATTTTCCAGTTTTATAGTTTCTGAGACATTTTGCATCACTTTACGGTAAAAACTTTGTTCCAAATATGGCTGAACACAATCTGTTACTGGTATTTGCTTGCTTAGATTTAATAAAGCAGAACATTTCACTATAATTTGGACATATAAAATGGTAATAAACAGTAAAAAAATCATTTGTTACATTTTAAAAGGCCAAATAAAGATCTCATTGAATAAAATAGACTTAACATTTTAAAGGATCAGGCCTTAAAGGCTTTAAAAAGAAATCCACATGTGTATGTAGTCTTAAAGCTGCGTTTGCCTGTTTGTAACGGCTCAGAAAATCCAGCCTTATTGTTTTTTTCTTTTATTCCCATCTAATATGAAATATTGTAAATGTTTAAATAAACTACGTAATTAAGTAATTAAGTTATTTGCAACTTAGAACTTTCTTAAAAACCTTTAATTCTTTGACAACACAAAAGTATTTTCTGAAATTGGGTTTTACTCACATTTATTTCAATATTTTATGCCTTAAATAGCAGTGAATGTACACAGAGTCATATAAATGATAAAATAAAGCATACTTTAATGCACAAATACAACTGTTAAATGTTTTAAAGAAAATAAGTTGATTAAGCACCATATTACATTATATAACACAGGAACTGTATTTATGTAACAGAGGTCTTGAGCTAAAATTTCAAAGTTATGTTTTATAAGCATTTTAATAAATTATATGAATTTGTGTATTATATGTATCTCAATCCCAAAATTAAACGTGTGCAATACTTTTACTTTTAGATACTTTGGCTCAGTTTAGCATATTAAGTTTGTTATATAATGGTCATTATAAGAATTATATATCTCTATTCATTAATTAGCCTCAGATTTGACACTTTTCATTTAGCTTTTCATTTATTAGGCGATTCAAGCTGTGACACTTTGCATTAAATATTCACTGAATTTTGTATTCATCAAAACACATTGATGAAAACAGAAAGCAGTTTATTATTTTCTAAAGCTACTTATCAGGTAAAAAAAACATGATTTTGGGGTGTTTCCGATAAATAAAACAAACAAACAAAACTTCTGTGTTTTCATTATTAAAACGACATGTAAGATTGATGCCGGAAGTTCAGGTTGGAAACTTTGTGATGTTTTTCGGATCACATGAATTATAACTTAACACCTGCCAAATGCTTTGAAGAGCACCTGCGCTCGCTCGTAAATACACGCAAAGCCAGACGTCATGCACCTGGCGACAGGAGGTCGAACACACAGCTGTGTTACTATCCAGGGTTCATCCCTTACAGGAGCGTTCTTCCAAACATCACAAACAACAAAGCGGGAAAGTAATTGTGTAACAACGTGTTAAACACAACAGTACGGCTGTTTACAACCGGTCTCAGCATCAGACAGAAAACAGACACCTGCTTGTGTTTTGGTTCACTGTCTTCCTCCAGCAGGGACCAAAGGGATGCCTTAGGCGTTTCATGTTCATGTCTTTTAAAATAGAAGTAATGCTGAGCGGCAAGCTGACACATGAAGCAAAGAGTTTTTTATTTCAGGCTATCTTCAAATTGTGATTAATATTTCAAAGGGCTGTGGTGTGTGTGATATCCTTTAGCTTTTGGGCATATTGATAAACCTGTGATGTGTGGTAGCCAGACTGTAGATGAAAAATGATGTGACCTGTCGGAGAAGGAAGGTTTACAAACTGTGCTGCTCACCTGGTGTGATATCTAACTTAATGAAGTGCTTCTGACAGGTTCATCAAAAATGTATCACCTTCCATCAACCCAGTGGAGGAATGTGGGATCAAACAGAATGGATTTGCTAAATGCATTTCTTTGTTCCAGGCCAGCCGCATCGTGTTTACCGATTACAGAGCCGGTTTGTACCAGAGTAGAAAATTAGCACCCGTCACCAGCCAAACGCTGCTAAATGCTGGCTGTGGTTTGTAAGTTTGTTTCTGCAACCAGCCACTTTGGCAAGCTTCTTATTTGAACTTTTTTTTGTTGTTTTCTTTTGATGTACAGGTCTAAATAGTTGTTTAAGCTGCGTAACTTCAGGGTGATAGTATGACGATTATCTAGTGTGTGCTGGCAGCAGCGTGAGCAGCAGTAGTCTGTTGACTGGCACAGTGAGAAAACACTCAGTCATGGCTGTTGTGGTGCTGAGTTGGCCTGTCGCAGCATGGCCGATCAGTCGAACACGCGTCGGTGAGACGCAGGGCGGTTCCTTTTTATCCTGCTGGCTTTTTCTTCCTTCTCACACAGCAGCAACAAGCAGATCTGTTCAGGCCCAGTGGTTATCATGCATATATGATTATGTGAAAAAAGATTCATCATAGAACCTGGTTTTCTTTCACAGGTAACACTATTGCCACCTTAAACCAGCTTAAGTTTACATAGAACATTGTCCTATGTGGAGAATTTACAAGCATGAAGAAAGGTTTTATAAAAACTCTGAAGAAAATCACAACATAGTATCCTGCAGACACCCGCTCCACCTCTGTGCCATTCATTTTACAGCTCTTACAGTTACAGTTTTTTCATTTCATTCCTTTTTTTTGCACTTTTAACCTTATTTTGTTGTAAGTGGTTTGATTACACGTGCAAGATAAATATATATCCTAGTGCGAGTTAAAATTCATGGTTGATTTGAGGTAAAAGCGGGAGCTCTAGAGGTCCGAATGGCCCAGACCATTTCTACAGCTTTGTGTTACTGGAATGTGCAGTGCGTGCCTCTTCATCAGCCACCCCCCCTCTCCATCCTTCACAGCCCTCCCCGGGCACGTTAGCATGCAGCCACCACAAATTGCTTGCAGACTTTTCACACATAGTAACGTGGTTGGTTTGTAAACTCAGATAAGTGCGAGCACGCTGAACGCTGAGCTCGGTGGATCTTTCTGCATCACCGGCTTGACACAATAACGGAGAGGCTGTGTAGTATTCTGAGGTGCCGTGCCCCCTCCTTAGCCTTCTGGCTTTTCAACATTTAATCCTTTGCCGTGGCACCTACTTGTCTGTTTCTCACGATTAACAGAACTGATCATCGTGGAACATAATGCAGATAGGAATGTATCTTGGCTACAGTGTAAAAATCCTGCAAGCTAAAAACATCATATGCAGAGCTTGGTTGGACTTGAATGGTAATAAGGGAGATGTCTGCTCTCTCATAAAGTTCTACACTTTACTACAAACTTACACTGAGAAGGGAAACCGTTAGAGCCCAATAAAAGATGCTCAACTTGAAGAATCCAGATGCAGTCTTTTTAAAGATCCCACAGTTTCAGCTCACACAGGCCTCTAGTCTTTTGTAACTCTAACCCTTGTTCCTCATACCCTGGCTTGCTGACAGTGGTCTGCAGCAAGGTGAGGGGAAGCCAGAGTCAGGGCTCTCCACGCAGGGTCAGGGACACTCAGCTGGGCAGGAGAGGATGCAGACGAGCCCCACTAGCACAGAGCTGCACTAATGAAGGGCCCAGCAGCTGTGAGGCCCTCGGGTTATGCAGACCATTGGCTTAATTGGCCTAATGAGATGTAGCGTAACCACAGTGAGGTCGGGTGCCACAGGATAGAGGTGCCTGAAGGGTCAAGAAGAGGCAAAAACTTTTTAAAAAAACAATTCTTGTAATGAGTTTGTTGGTCTTTTCATAAGGGAAAAGGATGCGATTTCATGCTTATTTTCTGCTCACTCAGAAGGACTGAGATGACTTTGATAAAACATGGTAAAACAGAGTTTTATTAAAATAAAACAATGAAACAAAGAAAAAACACAGAAAAGGAACAAGCAGTTTATTGTGCCAGAGTTTTGATTGTTTGGCTTAAGGATTTGGACTTTGGTGCAAATCTCACTCCCTCAGTGATTTCTTGGAAAGCCACCAAGGTTGATTTACACCACCTTACAAATCTTACTTCTAATTGATTTGTTACTTTTAGTGCCACACATTTCCATTCATATTTTATTTATTTCCATTTATTAATTCTGTTATGCAGAGGAAAGAATCACTCATGTTTACCCGATTAAATAAAATGCTTCTATTGATATTAGAGCTATCATTAAAACTAATATTTATAACATGCATTTAACGTACTACTTTCATAGTTTTTTGTCAATACATATCAACTGACATGTTTTGCTTTTTTTTTTATAAACATTTGCGGTACATCCAGTGCTTCACAGTAGTCAATTTTAAGATTTTATTCTAAAATATTGAAAATTAACACAAATATTTATTAGTTATTTCAAATGATGGGTATACCATTGTTTTTTTTACATGGACCTGAAAATGCAAAGACGCATTAATGACTGAAACTCAGGCTTTTTTGTTTTACACAGTAAGAGCCTTTTCACTCCTCAATGAAAGAGTTAATCTGAAGTTGGCAGCCAACTCCTCTCAGTCTCGGTCAGACGTGCGGAGAATTGCAAAATACCTGACTTAAAATCACGCATTTAGTATTTTCATGGACGTTTTCCCTCGTCATTTTTATTTTAATTCAGTTTCGGTTATATTTAAAAATAACGCCTGTGCGATGAGGAGATGGTTTGGGGCTGATATATGTTATAGAAATATCACACAATAGACGGAAATACGTTTAGATTCAGGGTGAACCAAATGTGTTTTTTTCTTAAAATAAATAAAATAATATTAATAGATAAAATATTACGTCTTTTAAAAAAACGATAAAGGACATTTAGGACGTCCTTATCACGCCATTAGATTGTCCGGTTACAATTTTACAATTGTATTTTTGGTTTCTCTATCTTTATTAATTTATTTCAGGTTTCGAAATCGGTGTAAAAATGTAACTTTCATAGTATTTTTAAAATGATTTTCTCATATTCTATTATTTGCAGAGGCAACTTAGTTCCCCAGGCTTTTTCTAGATGTTTTATTCTAACTGACCAAAGAAGAAGAAAAAGCGAAAATAGGAGAAGAAGAATAAAAATAGTAGAAGAAGAACTGATGGCGCAGTTTCACTGCATAGCTTTTTGCTCGTATGGAGGCTTTGGGCGCTTTTCGAAGGCACCAGCAGTAAAACACGTTTTAATTAAAAGGATATGGGGTTATTAGTGTAATTCTTTTATTTTTTCTCAAGCTTGAATCATGACACATAAAGTGTCGTGTGATAACTGAAGGCGGCCCTTCCTTTTTTTCTTAAAAACAAGCTAATATGTCTCGCAGCTTTTTAACAAACTTTACGGAAAAACCTCTCAAACGGTTAATTGATAATTACCCCGAATCAACGCTAAAGGCCAAGCACATTTGACCCTAATTTAATTTCCAGGTAAGGAGATTATCTTAGAGCCCGTGATGAATGCATGGCGGTTCGACGACCCAAATAAGCACATATCCCATATTTGAGCACAGAAACGGGAGAATTGCACAATATAGGCCGGTGTGGTAACAGCAGATAGAGCAGACATGCAAATCTGCCTTTTAGATGATCGTTTTCCCTCCCTCCAGATTTGGCAGTTGTAAAGAATAGTTATTTCTGGGAAATAAATATGTTAGCCCTCAGCCTATGGAAGGCATATAGCATAGCTAAGGAAAATGACTTAAACCTCCTTGTAGTCAAATTCTGCTGACATTTGAATGGTGGTTTATTTGCATTTTGGCAGGGTCACCTAGCAAGCTTTAATTCATTTTGAATAGCACAGACGCAGGAAATCACATTCAAGTGCCAGTTATCTTTTCTAGCTACAGCAAGTTTCTGCAGGTGCAGACAAACACACATATCCCCCTTCTCACACACACACACACACACACACACATCACAAGGACATTTGTGAATCCTCCCAGCTTTTCTTTGTGGTGTTATCTGACCATACATCAAACTTTGGCATCGGTCAGCGGCACACAAAGAGGCTGGAGGTGGAGATGTCCTGTCCTTCTCCATGTTAGCAGATGATGGGTGAGAGGCAGAGTTTCATTAAGCTGCTGGAAATGCAGTGCTGGGAGGAGGCCGTGATGTTTATCAGTGACAGAATGGTGGCATTGTGTGTTTGACAGTTTGCACGCCTCTAGTTTTGTCTTTGCAATTCCCCTTTCTTTAGGGGGTTTTAGTGTTTATCACTTTAAAGTTTTGATTTTGTCCGTTTTTCCATTCACGTACAAAGCAACAAAAGCCCCGCAGAACATTTTTAAATGAAAATAATTGGTGAAAATGGTTATTATTGTTATTTAATTCTTATTTTGCTTTTTGTTCAACGCAGAGCTGTATGTCTAAAGCAAGTCTGAAATCTTCATATAACATAATTAGCTGTATATTTACTTCTTTATCATTAATGAACACATATTTTCTTTCAGGGCTCATGTAATTGCTGACGGTGAGGGACTTGATAATCTGAAGGTTTCCTTGCTATGGGGTTTGGATGACTTCCTCTCTCCAGTTAGATTTTGTTTGCAGTCACAAGCTTCTGCTTCATCCTTTTTGAACCAGCAGTGCTCGTACCTTCAGTGTAGCTGCCTGCAGAGCAGGTGCAGCCCACAGCGACACGCTTCATAACCAGGCAACATGGCAGTCGTTGCCGAAGCAATGAGCAAATCTTGAATTTCTGCTAAACACTCGCTCTCTTGCCGATCATTTATCTCCCGTTTGAAACAGCTGAGGCAAATTCTGTTGCTTCTGTCTCCCCCCATCCCCTGTTTTTAAATCCATGTCAGCGTTTGTGCCTTCTAAATCATCCCGTCATTCACTCCTGTGTGTGCAGAGCGGAGTGTGGCTGCCTGGGTTTGCTTCTCCCTCTTTGTTTGCTGTGGTAAACCCACAAGCAGCTGCCGGTGGTGGGGTCTGGAGGGACTCTGAAGCTGTGTGTCCTCTCTTTGCCATCCTCTGCCAAGGTGGCATTATGCAAGCAGAATGAGGGGTAGAGAGAGGCAGAGGAGGGCGGCCGGGGGAGTTCGTGTGGGGCTTGAGGAGACGAAGCGGCGGCCATAGTAAAGATGGAGGCAGGCTGAAGGCTGCGGAGAAGGGTGCAGGAGAAGACTTGCTCCCCTGAACTTTGCCTCCGTGTCAGGGTGGAGCTTGTCGATTTGGCAAATTGTGCACCGTTGGACAAGGCTGCGCGCTCTATCACACCCCCACCTGCTCCACCACCACCTCCTCCTCCCTCTCCCTCCCCTCCTAACCCTCTCCTCTTTCTCTTTTACCCTCCCTTTTTCAGCTCTTGAAGCGAACGCATTGGCTGGGCTACAGGCATCTTGTTGCCAAATAGGTGGGCCCTACTCACACTGGCAGAGGCTCAAGCAATGGTTAGGGAAAGAACGCGGAGAGGACGAGAGACGGCCAACGAGAAACAGAAAGAGAAAGAGAGAGAGTTGGAGAGAAAAGGGGAAAAAAGAAGCAGCACTCAGCTTTGCCAGCGGTCGCATGCGCTCGTCCAACATTGATTCGGCTCTCTGTTTTTTTCCCCCCTATTCTATGCTCTGCTCGCCCTGGCCCCCCCATCTGTGTGTGTTTGCAAGTGTGTGTGTGTGAGTCTTGTGCCGGGCCCAGGGATCAGAACAGACACCACTACCAATAACACTTTGCCAAGGATTTTTTTTTATTATTGAATATTGAATTTTTTTTTTTGCGAAGCACAAAGGACGTTTTTTAAAACGCATTTTAATGTTTTTTTTTTAAATAGTGCAATAATTTTTCTTATATTTTCCTGTTTTTTTTTCCAGCTCCAACTTTCTTGTTTTGCTTTTAAACTTTGGCCCACTGTTTTTTTTCCTGAACAGCGTGGTCTGCTAATTAATTTTTTTACACCCCACCCCCCTAATCCAAGTTTTTTCTTTCTTTCTTTCTTTTTTTTTTTTCGTCTGCTAATTCTCCACACCCTGCCAAACCAGCACTCGCCTTGCATTGGGGAGCGCAGGAGGAAAGAAAAAAAAAACTGGTGCAGGAGATTTTTTTTTCCACTTTAAACGCTGTGCCAAATTTATGATGAGAGTGCAAAATGGTAACTACCAGGCCGTCTGTCTTCCTCTTAGCAGTGTGATTTTCTGTGGTGATTTGTGTCCGCTTTCAGTTTATTGTGGAAATGTGAGTCTGGTTGGAGCTCCCTTTGCATGGTAGCTGAGATAGGGAAATGGTATGGCTGATCTTTTAGCAGCACATTTCAGCAGTGGTCTAGTGGCGGCAAAGCTTGGCGGTGGTGAGCGACCGATGTGTGGCAACCCTGGCACAGGAGCTCTGTGGCAAGATCTGGGCTTTGTTGCTCAGAGATATGTAGTGAAGGTATTACGGTACAACAGAATAACTTGTCTTTTTGCAGCAGGGTAACTGCAACTTGGCTCAGTTTTTTATATCCACTTTTGAATGCATGCATATTTTTTATGCATTGTTTTGGTAATTTTCTAAAAAGAGATTGCATTGCACAGGTTTTTCCCCCTTTTTTATGGCTGCATGTTTGCATACTTTTTATGTTGGAATATGCATGACAATATTTTATTCTTTTACTTAAATTAGCTTTGATAAGTTAATTTAATGTATAATAGCTATTATTTGGCTTTATATTTTCAGAAATTTTCTAATTTTTTAATTTCAAACTGAATATTACCAAAGCTGCATGCTCTTAAAATTAAGGGTCATGTTTGTCTCTCTCTTCTAGGATGAATTTCATCCCTTCATCGAGGCCCTCCTCCCCCATGTCCGTGCCTTCTCTTACACCTGGTTCAACCTGCAGGCCCGCAAACGCAAGTACTTCAAGAAGCACGAAAAGAGGATGACCAAGGACGAAGAGCGCGCGGTGAAGGATGAGCTGCTGGGGGAGAAGCCAGAGATCAAGCAGAAGTGGGCCTCGCGCCTGCTGGCCAAGCTCCGCAAGGACATCCGGCCCGAGTTCCGCGAGGACTTTGTGCTCACTATCACGGGGAAGAAGCCCCCCTGCTGCGTGCTGTCCAACCCCGACCAGAAGGGCAAGATCCGCCGCATCGATTGCCTTCGCCAGGCTGACAAGGTGTGGAGGCTGGACCTGGTCATGGTCATCCTGTTTAAGGGCAGCCCCCTGGAGAGCACGGACGGCGAGCGGCTGGTCAAGTCGCCCCAGTGCTCCAACCATGGTCTGTGCGTCCAGCCGCACCACATCGGGGTGACGGTCAAGGAGCTGGATCTCTACCTTGCCTACTTCGTCCACACACCAGGTATGCAGTTACAGATTGCAGCGAGCCTTTTGGGAGGGAGGGGGGTATTTGTTTGTCTCTGACACCCACATTTTTACATTAGGTTCATAACTTTGATTCAAACCCAGCACAAAGTCTTTATAAACCTTGTCAGGACTGAAATAAGGGCCGTGTCGTGACATTTAAAGGGACGGTCTGCCAAGAAACCTCCAGAAAAAGTCTCTTATGGATATTTCTATCTGGTTTAAGGAGATTCTGAGAATTTGACAGTCAGGCTTAAAACCTGTGTTTACTAAGAGATATGTTTGCGTTGGTACATTTGTTCAAGCATTTGTGTGCAAATTAGCCTAAATCAAAATGTGCATGTTTTGCTGTGCCATCGGTAAACAAAAGCATCTGCAGACCTGTTTATCTGCACGTGCACATCGGCGTGCATCCGCATGCGCGTGAGGAGCAGCTTGTCCTGCGTCTGTAATCCCTGTGTATGTGCACCGTGAGACTGGTGTGTGTGTGTGTGTGTGTGTGCTTGGTGGTCTGGAGAGTGCAGTGACAGCTGGCCCGGTCCCAGGTAGTTTAGAAGGCAGGGAGAGTCAGGCTGTCTGCAGTGACCGGTCGCCTCAGCCTATCACCGCTCTCCACACACACACACACACACACACACACACACACACTGACACTCATAAGTGGACAGACTCACACACAGGAGAGCTCTCTCAAACACCCAATCAACTCCGTTCATTTTGCAGTTTACACATTTTTGTAGAATTATTTTTCCACTTTTTAAAATAGAAATAATAAGAACCTGTAATGGCACGGATCAACAAACAGAATATAATTATTTATCGTCCTCATATTTAATTTTAGCAATACAAATACATTTTTAAAAAGTAAAACTACTGTGCTAAAAAATATAGTTAATGATATATAACACTTTGCGCACACAAATACACAAATATATACATATATATATATATTATTGCATCTTTAAATCTGTATGTAAAAAGATAGAAAATTGCAGTCGTAAAATATACACTTAATAAAGGAATAATATGGAAATGGTCTAAATTTGAAATAAAAATGGTTGATGAGCACTTACTTTTGCCCTAACATACCCATGTAGAGTGGAAGAGATGGAATTGGCAGGTTTCTTTACATGAATATGTGATAAAAGTCGTCGTGCCAACCTTTTGTACCATCCTGCCTTCATTTCCAGGTTATTATTGAAGTAGGGAGCAGAGGGGAAAATAATCCACTCCTGGAGTCACTTCATTCTACTTAGTTTTTCTCAGAGTCAGATAAACATATTCGTAGATTTTTATTTTTGTATGACGGCATCTATTACGTCTCTTTCATCTCTGATGTGCTTTACTGACCATCTCTGTAAGGTGTTTGCAGCTAAGAGTCAGGTGTAAAGCCGCTTCTTCAGCCTTGTACGATTATCCTTCGTTCTCTCCCTGGCACACAGTTCCAGGGCCTTAATTCTCCTCTTTGGCAGGACGGCGCAGAGCTACTCTGTCCTCTGTGACATAGCCCCCCTTCCCTCCATGCCAGGCTCCTTTCAGCCCAGTGTGTAACTCTGCTTGAGTTTGCAGGGCGTCATGAGCGTCTCTTCCTGTTCCACAATGCGCCGTGGCGAACCGCGACTCAGATTAGCTCCCAGCACTGCCTGCTGCTCCTTGGAGTAAAGCCTTTTTTCTTCATTCTGTGCCAGCAGCGAGTAGATGTGTTTTACTCATATTTTTATGTTTTTTTACACATAATTGAGGCACTTTCTGAAAATCTGCTTCAGTTTTGATCGTTTTGAGACACTAAACTGGTTCATGGTTTCCCAGCAAGAGCCAAGCGTTCGGACGGGACCAGGTTTCCTGTTTTCCACGGCGGGCTGATCAGCCCTTTGCAAAGCAGAACGAGAACATAGAAAACAGAAAATTTGTGCGTCTTTAATGGAATGAAAAGATTTCTGTAAACGGCTGTTTTTCCACAAGCCATCCGGGGTTAACCAGAGTTTACAGAGGACAGGCAGACAGTGGCTCCACTCTAACCTTTCGGGTGGCAGCGTTACAGTTTTATTCTTAGCTCCCCCATTCCTGGGTGTCTGTGTCTTGCGGAAGCTATCGGTTGCCAGGCCTGATGATTGGACCGCCGCCTGTCCCTACTGCTGTGTTTTAGTCCTCTTGTCCCCGCTGGTGTCACTGTCGCCAGCTCTGCTTTCAAGCGGTGTGATTGACCGAGCAAGAGATACATCTTGTAACACACACACACATGCACTAACACCCCCTTCCTCCTCTGTACAGTGTGTGTCTCTGCTTTTGTCCAATTATAGACTTCGGCCCCTCCAGGCGGGGCAGCTAGAGCAGGGAAACATCAAAGCTGCTTCACTTCTGCACCGCAGCTGCAAAGCAAGGTCCCACTACCAAAACATGCACAAGCATTTACTTCTGACAAGTACCTGGTTACACACACATGCTGCATGATATAATTGCTGGAGACTGATGAGAGTCAGTCCAACAAGTGCTTCATTTTCTTTTCACCGATTCTGCTGCATTCGATGATGAGAATAATAGCTCAGGGATGTGGAAGAAATCAAGAAGATAGGGAGGAGGGGAAAAGAGAGGGGTGGATCTGATCTCATCTTTGATCACACGCCTGTCGAAACCAAGGTCTGGCTCACCGGCCGGACGACGTGGGCCCTCCTCCACCTAGAAACCCTCAGCTCAGGTCGTGTTTTTCCAAGTTCCACATTTGTCGGCCTGACGACGCAGCACAGCTCCAGCATTAGTCATGTTTGGAGCATGAGCCGCCTCATACGGCTTTCATTACTGGCACTGTTATGATAAAAAGATGTTTCTGAGTGCGCAGCCTCAATATTTGTTCTCTGTGCTGGAGACAGACGGACCCGAGAGGTGCCTGGGCCAGGTCCGAAAGCCAAAACTGCACACATGCCAGACAGAGCTGTATGTGCGTGCTGCTACGTTGCAACTGTGAGCCCGAGATGTTCGCTTACCCATCAGAGCGTGCGCGTTACAAATCACTACAATCTCTTTTTAAAAGACACAAAGGTGGGAACAAAAAGCCTGGGAGACTTGATGCTTTTAACGTATTTCAACACGTATCTTATCTGCTTCTCCCAATATTCTGAGCCTCAAAAGGAGGTTGCATTATCAGATGTGTGGTTACATAATGAAGAAGAGACCAAAAACAGGTTTAATCACGCACGGCTTTACATTTATCGCTTTGTTTGTGATAAATGCAGAAGAAGCAGACGTACGCTCAGGTTTGAGCTTCTTCTCGGTTGGTTACTGCACACAGCAGCGGTTTCTGATGCACAATCATGCTCTGGCGTTTAGGTAGCGCTCTGTCACCGGAGCCAAGGAATAAGGAGGGAGCGCTCGGGCTGGTGTGAAAACAAGACAAACACCTCTTGTCTTTGTTTTGTTATGAGTCGAAATAAAGTTTTAAACTCCATCAGGAGCCTCCAGTGACATGGAGGCGTACGGGGCCTCTGACAGCCATGGCTTGGCCCCTGCTCAGATTCCCTCCCAGTTTTTTTTCAGCTAGCCACTCGTGTGTGTGTGTGTGTGTGTGTGTGTGTGTTGTTAGAGAAAGGAAAAAGAGGAGAGTGGGGTGTGCGGAGTGTAAGGAATGGCTGGTAAACAGATTATTCCTGTGTGATCATGTGCTTCCAAATGATGAAAAGACGTGAACGGTTCCGCTCAGGCTGGGTCCGATCCCCTGACCTCCTTTAACTGATCCCGCACAACTTTTCCATCGCTCTGTAGACCGACAGCTGAGCAGCTCCGTGGACTTGGTAGGATTCCAGGCTGCTTCATATTCACTGTAATTATCCAGTTTAGTGAATAATGCTAAAGACGCAGAAAAGACTGAGAGTGTGATTGAATTATGGCTTATTTTAAAATAAAAAGCTTTGCAAATAGAAAAATTCTGTCTAGCAGAAAGTGGACAACATGGATCTGCTTTATTTCCTCATTTCACTGTACACTGGTTTTTAATTATTTCTGTGATTAGGATTCATAAATAAATGTTGTGTCTGTTTAGGAGCTCTAACAAAAAATTAAACGCTCAATAAAATTAGAAGGAAAAATAAAAATAAAAGATTCCTAAGTGAGGAATTTCTGTCTTTAATTTAACATGTTTTTTTTATGTCCTCTCTCAAAATAGCCATCATAGAATCTGCCCCCCCCCTTCTGTTTTTCCTTTGCGTATTATTTTTATACTCGAACACTGTTTCATATCACCATGTAAATTTGCGTGACCGGTCCTCTCCTTCCTCTGTACAGACGCCAGGTTTGAAATCTGCCTGTCTGCTAAAAACCATACGTGTCCTCGTACAGGAGGGGCGACTTTAGCTTCGGATCCGCCGGAGCCGAGGGGCAGAGAGCAGGACGAGAGGCAGGGGAGAGGAAAACAAAAGGAAAGGGAGAGGAGAGCGCCTTTTCTGGGCCATTTCCCAGCAGAGAGATTCTGATCAGTCCGCCTCGCGCCTCGTTCCCGCGGTCCAATGGAGCAGAGCACACGGAGACTGCCCTGTAATTGGGACAGCTCTTTCCATACTGGAAACAGGACTGAAATGCGGCAACCTCTCTTGCTTGAGTCTTTATTTAAAACTACAAAACAAGATATTACAGCTCAAGCAAAATCCTCTTAAACACAATAACATCCATAAATATGGACCCTAATAATGTGAAAATGAATAAAATCCTCATTTAATTTGATTTATTTTCTCATTTAATGGTAGCAAATGTCAGTCATCGCTGTTAGGACGATATTGAGTGCTGATATAAAGTAAAAAGAAAAGCGTAGAATGAAGATAATGCAAAATGCCATGCTGAAAACAAAGACAGAGGGAGGGCACATATTCAGGCTAGTGGGGCTGGTTGGCAGCATTTGGCACCCGAAAGCTGCAGCTCTGTTTGGAAGGTGCCAGCTTTTCAAACCGACACACAGTCTCTGCCAACTTCTCCTCTTCTGATCCTTTTCATTCTCACTCATTTTAACATTTTCCCCCCATATCCTTGTTTTCGCTTAACGCTTCTTCCCCTCTTCCCGTCCCGTCACGCCCCTGTACTGTACCACCGCTGCTGTTGATGCTTTCTGCCAATACAGGCGAGCTGCGCAACATTTTCATGCTAGTACTTATGTTGCAGAGACGTCGGCACCTTGAATTAAGCGCGGTATCACGTTACCAGATATGCCTTTTTGTTCTCTCTTTAAAACAAATCTTAACAGACCGAAATGTGTCATCTGTGATGGTGTCTGTGTGGATTCAGGTCCAAAACAAAATGGAGGATAAAGCAAAGGTCCTCTCCAATCGGAGCAGAGAATGATTCCACATGTGGAAAAGAAGTGTTAAAGGCAAATAAGCAGTACTGACTGATTTTTAAATGAGACCTCTGGAGCTGAGCAGGAAATGGTAGTCTAGATTAAGGTTGATGGATTTAGAGGAAACGAAGAACGTGTTTTGTTCATCACTCCGGACAGAAACCCGGGGCCCCCTTCAAGACAAGGATATGGAGCTGGGAGTGATGGGAGAAAGCGTTAAACGCTGGGTGTGGGGGTGGATGGAATTACTCAATAATGATCAGAAAATTAGAGCCATTATTGAGGGAGAGTAAACAGGCCTCTCTAAGTGTGAAAGGCCCCCATTCAGCCAGGACTAGGAGCAGAGCTTCTTTCTTCCTTTCATGGATCCACCCATGGCCTCAAGAGCCCCTCTTTTGTTCCCTAAAATAACAGAGTGAATATATGGGGCTGCAGACGTGGGGGTCCTGCTCCCTGTGATGATCCCAGTATGGAATACAGCTCCTGACTGTACACTGCATGACCTTTATTTAAGCATTATGTTCCATTTATTTCAGTCGCAAATCAACTTTTGTGGCACTTCTCAGTATTTATTCAGACTAACTCGTCTAATTAACTGATTGATGTATTTACATAAGACGGTGTCATCGAGTTTAGAAATACTGGCAGTGTGTGTCAAAATGTTTTTTCTTTTCTTTTTGTGTTTGTCTACGAGTGCACCTGGGTGTCTGTTTTAAATTAGCATCACTTAAAACGCGCCGCTCCTTTCTGTTGTACATCCGGAGAGGCGACAGTCAGGGGAAGGTGGGTGTAAACTAGGCGCTAATGCCACCACTTCCGCGTTTGTCAGTGCAAATGTTCTAATTAACAGGAAAGGGATAAATAAATAAACTTGCCATGTCTCTGAGCAACTGAACAGCGAATGCGGCGCTCAGACAGGGGACAAAGAAATGAAGAGGGATTTACACTGTGAACAAGCTGGTGGAGAGAATAAAGAAGGCTGTGTTTCCTTTTTTCTCCCCTTTACTTCACTTCCAGCCACTTCACTGCTCTCAGATTAAGGTTCCTCCATAATAATATTTTTAACACAGTCGTAGCAGCTCTTGTTAGAGCTTTAGTATATGCTAAAAGCAGAGTTTTTTCTCCTTCCTTTCCCGACATTCCTTCACTTATCTCAGCCTTACATTCCTATGTAACCATCCATCTTCCATCCACAGCTCTCCCCCCTCGTCTTCATACTTCCTATGAAGACGCTCTGCAGGGCAGGACTCTGTCCAGTTCTGGGCTCCTACTCAAATAAATAAAAAGAAAATTCATCAGATCACCTTGCTCATTCACTCACTTTCCCCGTCTGTTTGCTTTTCGCGTGGATGGCCAGCTCCATTTCAGAGGCTTAATTTTGGACAGCAACGTACTCATTATACCCATCAACTGTCAGCACTGAACTCCCCCGTCTATAATTTCAGACTCATTTAAATTCTTATTGGCAGCTTGGATGCATATATTTCTTAAAAGGTAGGCAAGGCTCCTTTTTTTGTGTCTCTCCATCCCGTTTGACCAATGAAATATGGTGGAGATTAAATAAATGAATATTCTTTTACATTTAGATTGTTTTGATTTGTTTATGTATATTTTTATCTTTAAATTGAAATAAAACTAACCCAATACAAGCTCCACACAACCTGGCTATCTTTGCATCGGGTAGCCGTCCAAAAAGCCAGATGAATAGAGTTGCCATGGCCACAGAGCTTTTCTCCCTCTCTCTCTCTCTCTCTCTCTCGCTCACTCTGTGCACCTTTCCTGGGCTAAATCCAAGGAGTGTCAGCGACTGGCCTGGTTGGCACGGTGAGTGGCCATGCAGTGCTGGTCTGTTTCCGTGGCGCTTCGGCCCACAGTGCGAGCAACCGGAGCACGAAACTCTGCCAGAGGAATCTGCTCAGATCGCTTTCACTCTATTGAGGGCATCCCCTGCACTCATGCAAATGGTTAAGCAGATATCAATACAGCCAGGCAAGAATTGTGTAAACATAGCAACGTCGTGGACAGCAAAGGTAGCTGGCAAGCTCCTGCGTCAATGCTTGTATTCACAGTAATAATTTGTATCCCTTTGAGAGAAATGGGGATGTTAGACTTTCTTCCCGTTATGATAATCTATTTCTGGACTTATTAGCACTTGTCATTGGACGCGGACCAAGCGAGACATATAAAATGTCTCTGTAATTTTAGAACTTAAATTTTATTCACACATTTATCAGGCTCAGTTCAGTCTGGTGTGCTTCCTGGGAATGCTGCTTAGATCACATTTTACACAAGCAGGTGATTTTAAAAACTCCCTGACAGCCTCTGTTGATATCCATTCTCCATGTTTGATATGTGGACATATTTATGTATGCCTTTACATACAAGTGAATGTGCCGTTACACTGTAGCATATTACTTCTCTTTGAAGTCACTTAATGCAAATCAATAATTCATTTAATTAAATAAATTAAGTTTAAATTTGTGCATTGAGCGTGTTTCTGCAACACTGCAAAATGATCCTTTTAGTAACAATGTGTGCATTTGTTTAAACAAAATTCAATGATCAAAACAAAATGTCTTCATCCTCACACAGGGCAGTGTTGTGATGTAAAACACACATCCCATATCTTAATTACCCCCCTATGTATGTATGTATGTATTCATAGACCAAGACGGTTGTGCAGTTAAAGCATGAGGGAAAACGTTTCCTGTCTTATGTGAACACATAAATGGGCTGAATCTCTCCAAAAGATCCGGGATTTAAAACAGATTAATATTTTCTTCACTGTAATAACAATGCTACATAGAAACTGACAAAAATGTACTTTCTAAAACCAAAATGGTACTTTTTTATACATTCCTCCATTTATAATGGAGTCAACGTGTCATCCTGTTCTGTGTTGCTACTGTCAGCGGCGAGGTACGCCCTGGACAGGTTACCGGGGTCAACAAAGACCTGACATGCATGTTTTTGAAGTGTTGGTGGAAGTATGAAGGAAAACCCAAACAGGTGCAGGAAAAACATGGGAACTCTACACAGAAAGTCTCTTCTCAAGATTCAAACAAGGCTGAAGTCAAGACAAACATTAAGTATAACCTACAGAACACACTCTGTCTGCTACCATTACCACCATTTATTGGCTTTTTTCATGTTTAAGGATAAATCCTTCATCCCCAGTGGCTCTGTAGTCCACAGAGGTGAAGTGTGTGAAGACTGCTTTCAAGTGCTTGTGTGTGTACTCCAACAGAGTGTGTGATTTCGTGCATATGCTCATGTGTGCCCTGGAAGCAGGCTGAGTGACAACAAACACTGTCTACAGGAGAGCACATGAGTGCCCTCCCTGGATTCATGCACCACCTGAACCCCCTTCACACCTGATGCCCGTGGGCCGTGTTGGTTCACATGAAGAGAGCATGCACAGATACAAACACTGTATGACCCAGCTGGAAACTGGCTCCGAGCCGAACCAGAACCCCCCCCCTTCACTGGTTTTTGACTTGGTGCGATCTGTCACAGCAGAAGTGTAGAAAACAACTAAACTTTTAAAAACTCATCTGCAGGGGAGCAAACTGCAAACGATTGTTATGCTTATGCTCATTCATCAGTATTTAAATGGTTATTTTTTCACCCAAGCAGCAGCAGAAGCAACGAAGCCGATTTGCTCTGGTTTTTGCCCTTTGTGTGGTAACGTTTGATTGGTGTATTATTAGGTCCAGACCACCCTGCTTCTTAGCCCCACTTGAGTTTCCATTCTTCTGCTGCTCAGCTTTAATGTCAAGCTCTCCTCAAGCAACCCAAACATGCAGGCGAGCACACAGAGCGCTAACGTAAAGGCAGGGGAGAGCAGCAGGCCCTGCGAGTGCTACGACAGGATGACGATAGAGAAAGTCTTCCAAGCCTCTGTGTTTATTTTAAGAGCTGATGATCTAGAGATGGCCATTAAAAGCAGAGGGCAAACAATTTAAAAGCAATAAATCCTAAAAGAGTGGGTGTGGGTGGGATGGGGGTAGAGAAAGAGGTGGGTAAAAGGGGGTTTTCTGCCACTCGCTATGTCCCACCAACTTTCCTTCCAGCAGAAAAAAAGCAGACTGGAGCTGACAGTGAATAAGAGCAATCTGGCCTTCATTCTGCGGTTTAGATTTTTATCTGCGGTTTTGGCCCCGAGAGCATCTCAGATCCCTTTTTTTCCTTCACTGTCTGGGATTTTATTGTTATTTCTGTTCCTTTCATCTGGGTTTACGTTCCCTTCTGGCCCATGCCGTAAAGCAGACCTTAACGAGATACCATTCACACCGTATGGTATCATAACTAGCCACTTCCTTCATCATATAAACATAAACACAAATAGGATTGCTCCAAGACCTGCATGTGATACTTGAAAGTTTTTCTCTGCTCAGATGGACTGAAAGATTTTGGCACGGATGCAAACTGTACAATCACAATAGCTGCACAAAGGAAGCTTATGATAAAGACCGTGTTGTTATCACTAAACTAAAGAAACCTTGCAGGGTAAGATTTCCAATAAACCATCTGTCATCTTGCTCAGGGGGTTATGACTGTTGTATTTCAAAATATGAATAGCTCTTAAACAAAGTAAAATGAGTAGTCCATTTAAGATGATTCCTTATACCTGCCAAGGAAAACAAAGCTGTCTCAGTACCACACTGATATGTGATTCTTACCATTTTTAAGCACAGATTTAGGTTTCGTAGTTTACATTTCAAACTTTTAGAGCATCATCTAGCCATTTCTTCCTGGTCTACTTCAGAGCATTTTGTTATAGTTTTAGCGAAACTGTTTAAAAAATGCTTTTGGCTTTTTTTTTTATTCTTATAAATGGAAAACTTAATGTTTTACTCTTTCCTTTGTGATTTGTGAGATTTTCAGTCCTACTTTTTTCAGTTTATATTTTTTTTTTAATTTAAATTTAACTTGCTAATATAATGCAACCCTTGTTTAAACACACTTGTGCAAATGTATCAGAATTTACAGGAAGTCCTATTATACATAAAGTCTTTACAGCCTGTAAATATAAAGTGTTTTATTTATAATAAAGGTTACAGATATATAGTTGAAGAAATAAACCTATTACATTAAAGCTTTTATTGAGTTTTATATGTAGAGTTGTGGTTTCCGCTTGACCAATATGATGACCAACCATGTTGGTCCGGTGAGCTTGATGGTTAATTGTAAAGTAAAAAGTGATGGAATAGTGTAGGAAGTACTTTGCTTAAAACAAAATCTGAAAGTATATCCTCAATATAAAACTGCAAGGACTTAATATTCAATCACATGAGATACTTATTAAAATAATAATATGAAAAATACATAAACCAGGCATTTGAGTGACAATGAATAAACGGTAATAAAGACACAAATGAAATATTTAGCTAAAACTAATGAATAAAATTAGAGCTAAAAAAAATATGTCCTAAGGAGTAGTCACGTTTGTCTAAGAAGGTTTAGCCCCGCTGCTGTACATCATTATCTTCCTGTCAAATAGTTTGCTGTAACTGCTGATTGATATAGATGTCTTTCTGGCACTGGAACTTTTCACTAACATATTTTTTCTTTGTGCGTTCCCAAAACCGTTGTCTCATCGAAGCACACTTGATATGTTAACAAAAATCTAACTAACATAATAAAAACCAGCAGTTCACTCTGCTTCTGGTCTCTCTCCTGTCTCCTTTCCATTGGTCTCTCAGATGTGTGATGAAGTAATCCTGACATATTTCATATCCTAATGCAAAACAAACAGAGCTGAATAACACATTCTTCCCCCATTCGTGGAAGTTGTTACCCAAATAAAACTCCACTTTTTCTTTTTCCATCCTACTTGTGGTCCCAGCAGATCTGTCCTGACTGGAACTTTTGACTGAAATAACTTCAAGCTCAAGAGCTTCTTTTGTGGTCATGTCTTTTTATTATAGTTTTTTTTTCTGCAAGGTGTTAGTGAAAGAGAACAGAAATTCACGTCTTTATTTCTCTGCCGAGGTGCTGCTCTTGTGGACTGCCACTTCTTACTGACTGTGTATTGCACATACAGGTGAAATGCAACGCTCAACGGTCTGCGCTATTTATGAGGGTTGTTGTGGCTTGCATGCAAACCATAAACTGTATGTAAAGCCACCAGTGGTTTCACTGGTAGGTTTGTGGAAGAGCACAAGTGAAGCTCATTGGACGGTTCACACCGTCGCCATCTTTGCAGCATCATCCTAGCTGTCACTCTTGGAAAATACAAAACGTTTAAAGCTGAGAGGCGGGCTGTGAGCTTGGGGTTGTATGATTGACCCTAATCAAACTTTGAGCTGCCTTTAGCTAAGAGCTAACTGAGCAAACATGAATCTAAAGTCAGCTAACCGACTAATGTTAGTCACCTAAAGACTGGGTACTTTCTACTTCTGCTTTCTAGCATGGATACTGAATACCTGTCAGTCAAAAGCGCTTGCCCATAATTATGACAAATTCCAGGATTAAATAACATCTTAACTAATGAGTTGTGAGAATATTCATGTCCCTCACAGATGTCACTAACGTAAACTTGACATATTACACCTAAAATGTATTTTTGAACCAGCCTGTTAACATGTTTATTTCTGCTTTTAACATGGGAGTTTATGGGGATTTGCTCTGTTTTGGACATCCTAGTGGATGAAGAGGGAACTGCAAGTTTTGGCACTTCTGCGTGGGCCTCACTTTTTTCCTATGGTAGTTGCTGCTTGATGCAAACACATCTTCTACCCTCAACAACATTGAAACATTTTAACAAAGCCCATTTCTAGTAGAAGCCACAAAGAGAATTTATTTAATTTAACTCAACAAAAAAAAAGCAGGAAAATGAAGTCAGTCAGTCATTTTCTTAACTGTCTAATCTACTTAAGGTAAGGTTGCGGGGAAGCTGGAGCCTATCCCAGCAAACGTTTGGGCAGAGGTGGGGTACACTCTGGACAGGGCACCAGTCCATCACATCACAAAATGAAGTACTGTACATTAAATGAAATGTACCTGCTCATCCAAATATCAGTAAGGAAAATATTTCTAATAATAATAACGAGCGAATAATCTTTATAACCTACTTCACAAAACAATAGAAAAATGTATGAGGATGTTAAAGAATAACTTTTGTTACATAATTTTTTATTTTTATGCCTCATTTCAGGCTTGCTGTGTCATTTTTTCTTAAAGTTGAACTGTGAAAATATCTTTCATCCTGTTTTTACTAAACAAAGGATTCATTTTGCTATTAAATGCACTACTTTCTACTATTCATGGTGAACTGCCTCGTGGTACCTTATGCACTTCAGAAGAAAAGGAACATTTTCATTGAAAAGGCAGCTAAGAGAGGCATGTTTTTCCTTTTTAATGTGACAATAAAATGTTTTCAAATATTTTCTTTGTTGTATAGCTTCTCATTTTGGTTTTTGTTTTAATGTCACTCATAGAGTAAGCTTAAGTTAAATTTTGATAACTGCTAAATGTTTTTTATAATACATAATGTTCTTTATACGATTACTCAATTAATCGTGAAAATAATCGATAGATTACTCTTTTACTAACATAATCGATAGCTGCAGCTCTACTTTAAAACACAAACTCCTCCACCAATGTGCTTGAGATGTTTGTGCTCATATGTGTGTTTTTCTCCAAACATGCTGTTGGAATTATGAGCACACATCTTCACTTTGGGCTTGTCTCTCCAAGAGGATAGAGTTACAGACATCAGATGAAACTGCACACCATGCTGCATGTTCTTTTTAATGAGAGGAGATATTTTCCTCCAGAAATACTCGTACAATCTTTTTCTGATTGTGCTGTCATGAACTTTAACATTTAACATGTGGATTTTGAGATGTATCTCTTGGGATGTATCCTTTTTCGTTGCACAGGTTAAACATCATTTTTACGAAGTTTAGGATGAATGTTTTTTACTCGTGGTAATCATTCTCTCAGTAGCATGTTGGACTCAAAATAGTTTGGAAATGTCAAAAGCCTTTCCAGATTGATGGGTAGCAACAATGCTTCCTTAATGTAATTTCAGATGTATTTTTATGGATTTTATGTTTTCTATAGACTGTTTTTTGTAATGATTGTTTACTGCAGTACAATTGTCTGTTTAAGCAGACAATAAAATCTTATCTTATCTTATCTTATCTTATCTTATCTTATCTTATCTTATCTTATCTTATCTTATCTTATCTTATCAGCATTGTGCTAATACACACCTAAATGCACAAGAACAGCAAACTGCCAAAACATCTACTTTTTAAATGGTTTTTCAAAATGCTTATGATTACTTAATCAAGTGTATTTGATCAGTAGCATTTAAATGCTATTTATCCTCATAATTCCTGTCACAAAGGTAGATTCTGGAGAAGTGATTCTGTGTTTTGGCTCAGTTTCTGTTAAATAAATGATGGCATGGTCTGTTTTTTCATTTTCAGGCCTGGTGAGGACCAGATGATTTTTTCATTTGATGCTGCCTTCGATTTGACAAAAGGTGTCTTCATGTGTGTTACATGGCCATTTTAAACATCTGACCTTGTGGCTAAGAATAAAAATATCTGTGTTCTAGCTGCGGTTTATACAAAAATCAGTTCAGTCATTGGCTTAACTGTTAACACTTGTCCATGATATTTAAAAAAAAGTTTTGGAAAACAAAGTCAATTAAATTGTGTGTGTGCAAGCTGTTGCTTTGTGGTGTGTATCATGCGACATGCATTGTGTTCATGATGAGAATAAGACTACTCGGTTAACTAAGCTATTTTTTTTAGCGCTGACAGATTGTGCTTGCACACTCCCGTGCCCCGGCACACATGTGTTCTGCACAGCCTGTCATTAGAGAAGCCTTGATGTGGTCACTGGGTGGCACTGAGGCCTCCTATTATTGTCGTTTTATGACAACTTTCACTCTTTCCCTCCACAGCACCTCCCCCATCCCTTTCTCCTTTTTCCTCCCTCCAGTGTACAGCATTCCTGCCTCTATCCCTCCTTCTTTCCATTTCATCCTTTCTCCTCCCTTCGCCTCCCATCTTGTCCAAACCCACATCCATTTCTCTTGCTGTTGCAACGGGATGCCTGTTTGTTTTTAGTGTGTAAACCATCCTGACACAGATCCCTGGGGCAAAGGGAGGAGATAGGGATATTTTGTTGGGGTGAGCAGACAGTTTGGTCTCCATTTGCAGAGGGGATATATTGGGAGGTGGAGTTGGTTCAGAGCTTGTTCCCAGCTCCGTTGATTGTGGCTGACAGTTATTGTTTTTGGCTTTTTGAATAATAGGGTTGGTGACCGCTTATGATCGGGCACACCGTATATCACAGATTCATAACGACTGGTTTACCCAGAGACCAGTTTGACATCTTCTAAATTGTTTGCGTACTTTGCCTTAGCCCCACCCTTTCACCTGTCACACTTGTGTTTTGTTAGAATTAGGATTTGTTTACCATCCTTCAGTCTGTAACACATTGTTTTTAACCTGGACTGACTGAATAGAAAGCTGTTACATAGACCTCTCTGTTGGAGCTAAACTAAAACATGTACATATGTGAATGTTTAGGAAATCATTTTTGTGTTTATACGAGTCAGTGATACGCTGATTTAATGT
Source organism: Pseudomugil gertrudae (assembly GCA_037177535.1). Lineage (NCBI taxonomy): Eukaryota > Metazoa > Chordata > Actinopteri > Atheriniformes > Pseudomugilidae > Pseudomugil > Pseudomugil gertrudae. The sequence goes on from JBAMHV010000022.1 coordinate 5,098,619, forward strand.
GACACCATCAGATAATTCAGCAGAAATAGAGAAATGTTTCTTACGGACATTGAAGTTGTGTGTATGAACCGCATGCTCCCAATTCACCACAAATACACACACACACACAAGTGTTTTAACCAGTCTGCACCTTAATTAATGAGGTCTTTGGGAGTATAGGCCCTGCAGCACTGTTGGCTAAATGAGTGAAGCGAGTCACCTCGGGACAGCAACAAGTAAATCCTGTTTAGATCAGCCCCAAGGCTCTACTTGTTCCTTAATTTGGCTTTTAACACACTCTTCCCTGCCTTCCCTATCTTAATCACCTAAACGCCTCCTCATAATCTTGTGCAAGCACAGCTTCTCATTTCTTGAGGTTTTCTTAACTTGCTAAATTCTGTCCTTGTATCTGTCACTTTTGAAAGTTTGCTTATTACACATGCAGACAGAATTAGCTGTCTTTGCTCCTGTAAGTCCTGTTTGTGATAGAAATGTGTCGTTTAAGGTGACACTGACACAGAAGGATCAATGTACATTGACAGAATCTGCTTGTTTAGGTAATGCACCATGTGCAGGAAATGGACAGGGGTGTCAGACACGGCCTGCATGGCTGGAGTCAGATGAAATCTTTCTATTTTCCTGACCAGACAGTCAGCATGGGGCTATAATTAGCACCTCTAATCTAGTTAGAACTCTTAATTTCATTTTTGTTGTGAACCTCATGACTAGTCATGCAAACAATGCATTACAGCAGCAATACACATACAGGCCAAGTTTAGACCCGTTCCACCTCAGCTAGACAGTTCAGCACCTACATCTACTCAGCTAGACGTTGCAGGCACCAATGAATGCAAGTCTGAGTGGAACTCACACTTATTATACATTTTAAGTTTAATAATTGATTGGCTCATGAGCTCATATTTATATATATATATATATATATAAATAAATAAATAAATATATA
>JBAMHV010000022.1:5099589-5129469 GCA_037177535.1 Pseudomugil gertrudae
TATATATATATATAACTTTTATAGGAGTCTTGGGTGTTTTTTCAGTGTGGCAGAAGGAAGTGCAGCACGGCCCGTATTTGTCATTACAATGTATTTATGGAGTAGTGGAGAACCAATAGGATTACAGTGTTCCTTCCTGATCCATCTGTGCTCCTGGTGTGAGTATGACTTACAGTAGCGTGGAGGGTCTCCTGAGGTCAGGGAGCTGAAAATCACAAAGACATGTGGAATGCTGAAAGTGGGCCAATGCAAACAGGCAGGCCTGGCTCTCCATCCGTTCAGGGCTCAATAACCACCAAGTTAGTTTACCACTGTCTTTTTCAAAGGCTTCATGTCTTTTTGTGTGTGTGTTTGTGTGTGTTTGTTCATAGATGTATATGAATATTTGAGGAAAACTTGCATATGCAAAAAGAAAAACTGTAAATGTGAAAGAATGTGGAGGCTGCTCACACTTATTATTTAATCCAGTTCCTGTAGTACAACAAGATGAACATATCTGAGTTTTACTTTAATTTGTGGATAGTTTAAGTGGTGTCTGAAAGTATTTGAGGTCATTCCAGTCTAAGTGGAGTCTTTGCCAGCAAATAACTATTTGTCTAAACTAAAAATCCTTATGACAATATGTATGTGAATGACACGGAACTGCAATCTATGTATCATTTATGGCTTAATTTAATTTAAGTCATTATCAGTTCTCCATTTAGAAACTGTCCTTACTGCACATCTAAGTAGAAATTACCATGTGAGTTTAGTTTCTCTCAAAACTCCAAATTTTCCAGTTTTCTACTCATGACAGTAAGATTATTGATCATTTTTCTTAATTCCAATTAGGAAATTCAGCTCTGCGTTTGCCATGTCTGGAAAAGTGGGCTGCCACGTTTTAGCACCCGGCGAGCAGTTTGGAAGGGTTAAGACTCGCTTTAATGACTAAAGTATGGGTGTGTTGATGAAAGAAAGTTCATACTTGATGCTTGACAGGCATCTTAGAACATCTCTGTATGCTGGTCATCTTCTGCTGGCCAGGTATGCTACGGATATACTCTATGTTCTTCATCATTTGTGTCAGTGTTTTGTGACAAAGACAGCTGGAATAACCCAGGAGCATAAAACAACTGACAGCTGGGATGATGGTGGGCTTGTGAGTTATGAGAATATGAGCACAGCACAAGACCTGCTGGGCCTCACCAGGTTGTTGAGGACCACAGAAAGGATGAAAAGCAGCAGAATTAGGATCTCATTACATCTAAATATCCTCACAGGGCACGTGGCATGATTGGCAGATGGGAGCAGGTGAACGTTTGCCTGTAAAGAAGTTACACTTTGAAAAGAAAGCACCCTTCAAGCTTCACCCGCACAGGGCCAACCCGCAAAGCTTGGTTTCTTTCTCCACCACACATCATAACAATGGAGAACATTTTGGTCCAACTGAAACTCTGCTGGCTGCATCAAAATGAAGGAAACAGTTAGAGTTTCATTTACAGAGTTAGAGAAAGTGAACACACACACACACACACACACACACACATGCAATGAAAAAACAAACACACAGAGGTTGTTGAATTATGGGTAAAGACAGCTGAGCCTAACCAGGTTTGGTTTCCACGGTGCAGTGGGGGGCTTATTGAAAAACAAAAAGTCTATGAGTCAGTCCTGCTCTTGAGGAGACTTTCAGGCTGTAGACTTTCTTCCCCAGAAATTCAATAAAAACACATGCAGTTGAATATGAAGGAGAACACCTTCAAAAACATAAAACCCCAGGGTTCAAAATGGTCATGAAAATGTTCCACGTATCCTAACTGTTAATGCCAAAAAGGGAGGAGGGAGTTGGGGGAGAAACTGGGGGGGAGGGAGAGAAGAAATCCGTCCTCACATTTGCTATCAATTTAGGGCACTGAAAATAAGCACCAGGTTTCACTGGAGCCGAGCAGAACACCAAGAATGTTTTTCTATATAAAACTGAGGGAGGGAGGGAGAAAGCGAGAGAAAGGGGAGCTGGGGAGAGAGTGAGAAAAGGAGGGATATGTTTAAGAAAAGGGCAAAAAGAAAAGGCAAAGAGAGGAGAGTTGTTTGACATTGGCACCTTGGGTCCAGATGTGAAGCTGCTGCAGTTTGACAGCTCATGGGGCAAAAGTAAAGCAGATTGTGAGTCATGGTGACCGTATGACCCTGTGGAGAGGGACAGATAGACAGTTTGATAACCAAACCCTCAGTCTGAGTGCAATCAGGGTCATCCAAACACATATAGACACACAAAAGATAAACATATAGACTTTTTGCAGCCCCCTGCATGTATTTGTCAGAGATTTTCATTGCATTCTGCACACTTGCACTTGCTTTGCAGGTTGGAGACTAGAGACTCCCAAAGGGAGGCTGACCAGGCACAACAGTTGAAGAGAGGAGGGTTAACTGAGGAGAAAACAATCAATATGTCCCCTTTACTGTTCATGGCAGAGCTTCAATCGCTTCCCTGTTACCCTTTTCATCTTCAAAAAAAAGCTCATGCTTTGGCCAAACTGGTCAAAGTCGAGTGGTTGACCCTCTAACAAAGCCCCTTCACCTGACTTCTTCCCATCAACAAAGTGCTTCCCATATACCAATAGAAGCAGTTAGGAGCAGGAACAAGGAGGGAGTTAAAGCGAACTCGAAGGGAGAGAAGGGGGCTGAGAGACGGACCAGATGTGTCTTTTGTTTAGATTTGAACAGAGCGGAAAGGAAGGGTGTAGGAGTGAGGAGGCAAGCTTTGCAAGGAGGAGAAAGAAAGAGGGAAAGCAAGTGGGAGTGAGTGAGCTTATTTTTTTTATCATTAGGGTAGGACTGTAATGAAATCAAAGCATTCAAAGCCAAACGCCTGTTGAGGGGGGGGGGCTGTCCTATACAGTGTGTGATTACCTACCAGCAAAACCACATTCATTATACTAATTGCTACAATGGTCCCAGTGGTTGGGGAGCTGAAAAGGGGGCGACAGCTAGAGGGGCTGCATTGTTAACATTTGTTAGGCTCATTGACTCCAGAATTCATGTTGTCTGTCATTATATGTTGCCGGTGATATTCTCCAGGGTCTATAGTTACAGAAAAACTGATAATCTGGAGGTCAAGCTGAAGACCTGTTTCCCTTTAAATCCTACTGGGGCCAGCACTGGCCTTCCAGCCTCGACAAGCTGAATGCATGCATAAGAACAAGCTACGCTCTCGCAGTCTGACTGCCAGTGCATACGTTTAACATGTGGTATGCATTCACGCTTTGAGCGAATAGCATATTAACCAAAACTAAACCACAGAGGGAACGATACGAATGATTGAAAGGCGAGGCCTTTCCTGCGTTTTGCTGCACAAAGTAGCCAGGTTCCTAGCAGCTTGTATCAGTATTTCACTCTGCATATGTGTGTGCCCAGTGTACGCAGAGAGCTCCAAGCAGATGACTGCAACGACAGTTCAAACACATTCGATGGTGAGCACACAGCTCAATCTGTTAAGCGTCAAGAGCCCAAATCAACCCAACTCGGAGAGTGTTGCCAGTTGCAATCACCAATATGGCCAACAGTTGTTTGTGAAACATTTGCAGCACATCACTGAATTCTTCAGCGTGCCTTCACAGGAAATGAGGAACTAAGTGACTACCCCCCCATCCTGCAGCACACCCTCTCCTTTTGGACTGAGTATGTGTCTGCTTACAAACTCTGTGCTTGTTTTCTGCCTTCCTTCCTTGGCTGGACTTATCTCGGACGTTGTGATAACATCATCGCAGTCGTACAACTAAGCTCTTCCTACTTTCTCATCTGCTTCAGTCAGACTACAGACGGGATTTGCCTCATGTGTTTTTACTCTGGCTGGGACAAACTGCAGAGAAACAGGGACCCGGCTTTGTAGGCGGTTGGCCGAGCTGCTTTTTCTCCTCATCCTTTCTTTGTTTTCTCAATGAAGTATGTAGTATGTAGTGTGCATCAGGCTCTAACAAGCATTTTATTGTCATCATTAGCAAACATTGAGGTGCTTTCACTAAGTACTCTTTAGTTTGTTACTGTACTGTTTACTACTAAAAGGTAAAGTGAATACTGAGGGTAGTGCTGAGGGAAAATAAACTTCTCTAACATAATACACTGTCCTTTATGAGAGATCATAATTTCCTGTAGAATATAAGTGGAAATATAAACAAGTATAAACATTGTAGAAGTACAAGCATTTTCCCACACAGGCTCGGGGAGTACGTGCACACTCTACACACACACAAAACTTCATCAGTCCAGCTGGTTTAACTTTTAGACATTAAATAAGCATGTATCTAGAAACTAGAATTAAAGATGGTAACATTTGGCAGTCACAGACATGCATGATTTCTGTTTGACTTGTCTCTTGATCCCTTTGCTTGTTTATGTTGCCTCGAGGTGGCTCGGTGCTGTATCAGTGTGTGCTTTGAAAATATCTTGTAGAATCAATGGTACAGTAAAAAATTGATGGTTTCAATCCAAACTTTAAAACTGAAACAGTAATAATTTATAAGCTGATTGACCCTTAAAGGTGTATGATACTGTTGATATATTCAGTGTTTTTGCTTTTCAATGTGGCATAACAAAAAAAAAGATTTTAAACCCTTTTCCAGTTTTTATATAACATTGATACAAATATAAGACTGCTGTTTAAATTTGATAGTACAAAAATATTTACTGTATCTGGATGTAAAAGTGGGATAGCAGCAAGTTTTCAGCTACTTTTCATAAAGTAGGTAAAAGTGAAAAACAGATCATATAGGTGAAGTTGTGTTGTTAAATGTAAACATCCAAAGGTGTGATATATATCTCTTACAAAGTCTGATTGTACTGGTTTGGTTTCGAGAAGTAAGTTTATAAAAAGTTGTGTAATCCAACGCTGCGTTATGATGATGTCATGATTTAATCAGTTAAAAGCATAAAAACAAAACTAAATTGCAAGGACGTTTTGTCTTAATTTAAATAGGTCTAAAGATGTTATAATGTCTAAACCTAACCAGTTTCTGAAACTAACTAACAAGTGACTGATAATAAGTAGAAAAACAACAATGTTGTGACACTAGTGTGAAAGGCTGTCCAGATTGTGGAACCACGACAAATAAACTGCTCGCCAACCTCTGCAAGCCAAAGGTGCTTCTTTTCTTGGTTCTTTAAGATGCTTTGCCTTTAATCCGAAAGGCTTCTTTGGTTCTAAATAGTTGGTACTGAGTTTCAGCTTATTATAAGCGTATTTATCCAGTTACCTTGCTTTATTCAAGCTTTTAGGATTATCATGACCTGGATGACAGTGAATCTACACACACCAGTTCATTTAATCTTGTTGGAATATAATGTTTAAGGTTCTCAAAGTCATTCAAAAATTGCTGAAATGACTAAATATTAACCATAAATTAAAGTAAAATTGCCCTTTTCTTCACAGACTTCTCTTTGACTGCTTTTGTACGGCTCTTTGGGCCAGCAGACATCCCGGAAGAGTTGGTCTGGCCAGTGTAGCTGCTGACACAGCCAAAGTAAATGAGCCATTTGTCTCCAGACTCTTGGAAGTGTGTGCCACTGCAGTAGGAGCCTCAAGTTGGAAGGGAATTCCTCTTTGTGTGCTGGATTAATTTTGTCCGCACAACCTTTTTTTTTCTCTGTACATTGATTTATAAGTTTGCACAAGCTGTGGGTGTGTCCATGAACCATCTGTCAGCAGGATGGGTGATGGATTCCTGTCAACTCTGCAGAGGCTCACATGTATGTCAGAAATAGCTGCAACGTTATGAGGAGAACTAGGCGGATCAAGTGGGGTAGAATGAGGCTGGTGTAATAACAGTGCTGTGGGTCTGCTTTCTCACTGAAGGTTGACAGCCTACGGATGATATCACATTTCCTCATCCTGGCACATCGCTCTCATCAAACTGCCCCCCATGCTTCCATCCACCCATGCAAGCCTGCCTGTGTGGACTACTCCCCTGGGTTAGAAGTAAACCACAAAGGCCTGAGCGATCAGACCACACACACTAAACCAAGACGAGTAACGGCGATACGGGAGTTTGCTTTTGATGTCTGCTGCTCTGTAGGGCAACGAGGAGAAGAAAAAAGCTCGGCTGAGGTTTTCCGATGAGAGCACTTTGCATGCAACTTGTATGGAAATCTTTGAGACATAAAGGTAATGTCGGAGAAGGAAGACTACATTAGAAAAAGAAAAAGGGCCAAATTAAGGTTGTGATTTAGAGAAATGGAAGTGTGTCAAATACTTTTTTCATGTAAAATGAACCGTTTAAGCATCTCTAACCTGTAAAAAGTCTCATGTTTTCTCACAAGTCCAAAAGTTTTGTCAAAACTAAGGTGGAAAAGCAACTTGCTGAATTTAACCACATGCATCCTAACAGATATATTGGTTATCATATTTTTGTCACTCTACATTAGCTCAGAGCACGTATTATGTATATACTGAATAATTTATTATATACAATTTTTATGAAAGTACATGAACATATATCAGATGATGGTTTTGATTCCCTTATTTTGTACACCAAGGTGCACCTCCAACCACAAAGAAATGGCGTTTTTATGTTGTCCACTTATGTGGAAAGCATAGCTAGGACATTGCAATAGGATGCATTGCTTCAGTCAAGCAGCAGATGCTAGCAGACGCTAAGCATCTGTGGCGGCTAGCGACCACGGTCGCTAAACTGGCAACCCCTAGCTTCAAGCAGCTGTAGCTAGCCAACAGTTCTTTCAGAATATTGTTGAAAGCAAAAAAAATATATTAATACATCAATAATTCCACAATTCCACAATTTTTTTAATCATTTATCTTCCTCTTACTGCATAGTGAGGTCATTTTCATCTGCTGGTTGGTGGATATTAAAGGCTGGGCCAGATTAGCATGTTCATTGAGTCACTGAATTACTAGTTTACTATTTGTTTTTTATGTCAAAACTTTACCAGTTTGAGGCACACAGAAGAGTTTTAAGGCACAAGTTATTTTATTTTATTTGCCTTATTTTCTTCTTATTATTATATATTTAGTTGTAATCCTATATAGATGTTATGACATGTGAGACGTTACAGCAAACATGTAAACTGGAAGTACAAAGGACTAAAAAGGAAAAAAAGGTCTACTTTGTGTTCCAATGTCAGCCTCAATGTAACATATCGAGCAGCTACTTTTCCTCGGGGAGAACAGGGAATTTGTGGCTTTGTTGTCATCATTAACATGAACACAGCAACGGATGCAGAATTAAGCTGTGTTGTCTTGTTTTTCTGTGTAAGTTTGAGTGTAAACACAGTTCCATGTCAGTGATGACAGCTGAGACACGGCCTTCCTGCTCGCGCTCTCTTTCTCTGTGGCACGGGGGCTTCCATGCAGGGTACTTTTGAAGTGGCTTCTGGGAGGCCCTGAAGTGTGCTGCAAAGTCAGAGGTTACAACAACTGGGCCTCCCAGGACCCCCACCCTTACTGCTTTAAATCCTTCTAACCCCCATCCACACACACACACACACACACACACACACACACTTGTTTTCATGCTATGGCCACAGATCACTTCCAGATCCAGCTGACACCAAAGGCAAAAAAAGTCACTTTCTCTCAGTAGCCCTCTAATCTCAGCTGACATCTTAACTTCTGAACATCAGCACCTTTTTTTTGTCCAACATTTCATCACGTTCGTATCTCTTGAATAGACCCTTTATGTTTTTAAGTTGCAGTGTTTACAGAATAAACCTTTTGTGTTGTTACAAACAAGCGCAGCCTCTCAGGAAGATGTTTTTGTTCTCCTTCTCCGCTAACATAGAGGAATCTGTCATTTGCTCAGCGAGGTGTGAAATTACGCTGCCATCCGCTTCACCTGTCAGGGGCGGACAAAATGCCTGGGATCCTCTTCAACACTCGCTCTATCTGATAATCTGTCACACACTTTCTTTCCTCTTCTGGAGATCTGTATCTGGGTTTCACCATATCACACGCCACCCCTTTCCCCTTTTCTCTCAAGCTTAACATCTGTTTCTAGTGAGGGCCCGACAGGGGGATGTCAAACTCTTAAAATTAATTAGCGCATTACCAAATGCTTGAGTTAGAGGAGTGCCCCCCTCCACTTCTCGCTCCTCCTTGCTCCACTGAGCCTCACATCTCCTCGAGTCCCTGGGGGCCGGTTTATCACCCAGGACCAATTAGAGTAGGAAGTGAGGTCGCTGACCCTCTGTCAGGCCTCATCAGCTCCTGTGTCACCTGACAGGGGCCATGCCACCACAAGGAGGAGTGTTTATAGAGCAGCGTTGGGAGGGGTCTGAGCTATGAAAGCTACAATGAATCATTGCTTTGCTTACCTGTTGGAAAGCAGAAATGACTCATTTCCTCATTTCTCTGCTTATTTCATCTTTCCTTGTGGTATTGCTGCTGCTAGAGCTTTTCTATATTTCTATCAAGGAGCTGCATTGTTAGTCTGATCAAAGTACCACTACAGCTTATGTTACCTGCAGAAATTTTCCATCAGGCATAAATACTACATACTACAATATTAGCCAGTCATAATATCAAATTAAATACTTTTTTTTAGTATTGATGCCACAATTCTGGTACAAAACATTGCATTTGTTTTAGGCAATATAAAGTAATGTGTGAAACCCAGCCTTCCTTATTTACATCTTATTTTGTATGTATGGTTATTTCTTTCAAGTATGTAAAATTATGAGTTTTAATCTTTGTCTATATTACCTGTGCAATACAAATGTTAGTGCACATGGACCAGTTTTGTCATATTATCTAAACTAACGTAATATAAACTAACGGGATTACATCAACAAGAACTAGTGAAACCTTTGACCTGACACTGTGCGAGTGTTTAAATCTAAAGGATTCATCCTGCATTTTGTCCTCTGAATCAGAGGAAGCACCTCATTTCTAGTCTAACCAAAAACCTCATGCCAAATAATGTTTATTCATGTCTACATTTACAATTGAGGCCATTAAAGTCCTGTAAATCATCACAAATTAAAGCTGATCTCTGAATCTTCAAAGGAGTTTGAAATGTTATGTTTCTGCCCCGCGTCGGTGCCTCTGCCAGAGTTTTATGTTTGATTTGGTTGGTTTGTCTGTTTAGCAGCAAGATCATTCCCAGTTGTGTATATATTTCTACCAAATTTTGCAAGAGGTTAGGCATGTGTCAGATTAGAAATGATTAACTCCTGACATTAGTCTGGATCTGGAACAGATTTTCTTTTTTTAGGGGGATAAAGTTGTTTGAATAACTTTTCTTTGAACCAATATTGAAAATGTTGAATTAAAATAATCAGACTGAAAAACTTTGTAATATCACAAGTTGACCATGACTCTAATTTATGTCCTTTCTTTTTTCTTCCATGTTTCTGCAACTGACTCGCTGCTGTCTCAATAATAGGTAAGATACTTTGTACTGATACATCTAATAAAATGTTTCCAATAAATTATTTTATTCTCTTATATGAATATTACATTTATAGCACATAAAAATATAACCTTTTCTTTATAAGACATTCTTAGTTTTGCTATAACAAAGAAAATATTCTGCTTATTTTTCACAACCCATGACATAAAATCCAAAAACTCCCTCTTATTGCAGGAAAGGCTGTTTTGCAAAGGCTTGTTGCTTTGCTGTACTTCATTAGCAAACTTTTAGCCTAGTAAGTCACTTATACTACCAAACTGAAACCAGTTTTTAATATATTGGCTTTGTCACTGATATTGTTGCTAGATTTCTTTGTTTCTGCTGATTAGGAATGAATGGTGTGCATATACAGGATATAAAATTAGATCACCTCAGAATTTAAATCAAGGATTTGCATTTAAGCATAAACATTATAAGAGAGACTTATTCTAGAAAAAATGGCCATAAATTTCCTAAAATGTCTTTCAGTAAAATCCAAGATGTCAGTATTTATAGTAACTGATGCTCCAAACTGTTTCTAATTGACTTTAAGATCACAGTGGGAACTGGGATGGAGTGAATTTTTTTTCTCTCAACAACAAGCAGAGTGAAATAATACCTCCAGTGAGGTCACACTGGGTTTGCTGTATAATAATCCTCTTAAGGGCGGTTTCTGAACTACCTCTACTGGCTCTTTCAAAGTAAAAGATCAATCCAAATTTCCAAGCTTCCCATCTGATCCCAAATTAAAGCCCAAAAACTTATTTTGGCTGCTTCAATTTAAACTTTGTTAATGTCATCATTAGCTTAAATTTCATATATGAAGATTTGTCTATTACTTAGTACTTTAAGAGCTTTGTCATATGACTCGGCTCCTTCTTATGCGCTATGAGGGATGTAAAGGTGCAGAAGCTTCATCAAATTTATGGTCAATTTCACAGTTTACTATGACTCGTGAACAAAACCCAGAGATAGTTAAACATTTCCCTCTTCACCTAAAGGACTATGTTGTCTTTTCTTTGAGAGAGAAGCAAGACTTAGGTTGTAAAAGTGCTGATTTGTACTAACTGTTCAGGTGAGAACTGGAAGACCTCACGTATTTACGAAAACAACAGTGTCATCTGCAAAGGGTAAACATCATATCCGAGTTTCCATACCAGATGCCTGACTTGTCCTGACTAAGCCTCAAAATCCTGTCTGTAAAAATCCTGAACAGGAGCAGAGACAAGATGCAGCCTTAGAAAAGTCCTGTGGCCACACTTCCATAGTACACCCTACTATTTGTTCTCCTGTGTACAGTATCCTTGACCATAGTGGAGATCAATTGACAACTCTGTTCATGTCTTAACTCAAATGTCTATTATATATTACCTTAAATAACTTTAAAGCAGTATCGCAAAAACCCCAATAATATTTCAAGCAAGTACATTTATGGACTACTTGTTTTGTAAATGTAAATGAGGCTTAGTGTTTGGGGCAGACGGTCTGTGGATAATTTAACAACCTTTCCAGTTTAGATCAGTGAGGTCATTTCTGCACATCACTTCCATCCAGGGTTCCCTGTGATTTTTTTTTTCCATTAAGGGGTTCGCGTGTGAGCAAAAAAAATGTCTCCGGGTGGGATTTGAAGGAATCCCCTTTAAACTTTCCTAGAGGACTATACATCCTGCACTGCTGCAGGAGGCAGTGAAGGTTCCCCTCAATGAAACCCATATTTCATTGAATCCCCATTGAAGCAACCTTTCCATTTACTTGTTAAACTGCAGACATGACATGACAGTCATTAGTCTCTATTGTAGAACTTACAGATTGCCACAATGACCTGCAACATGGCCTCTTCAAATCACATGTAGAGGCTGACTCAGCAATAAGACCAACAGCCATTCATCAGCATATTTTAGCCAGGGATCTGAATCTAGGGTTAGGTACAGTGATAATTTTCTTTATCCCTTATGTGTGATCAGTCAAGCCTTTTACAGGTCTACCAAGTCTTACTTGGTTAGGGAGACCTTATTTAGAAGATGTATCCCCATAAGAACATATCATTTAGGAGTCACATGCTCCTCTTCCACAAAGACTCAAATCAGGGAGTCCATATCCACTGTGGGCTAAATTACACATTAATGTCTTAAAGGTCTCTATAATGGAATTTGATTGGGGCTTTGATGAGCTTAAATTTAGGATAAAAGGTTTCTTAATGAATGTAAAACTAGTGAAAGTGAAGGGAATAAGTTTATGTGTGTATAAATGGAGCAGTGATACAGTGACTTAAAACTCAGATGCTTTGGAATAGAGTCTTCTCATTGTCCTGTTAAATCTCTCACTCCTCCTCTCCTTCTGTCACGTCTCTACAACAGCACCTTAATTTGTTCCCACATTATATTTTTGTTACACACACACACACAAACACCTTTTCTAGTAATCCATCTCTCCGCCTCCTCTTCTTCATCCTCCACCTTTTCGCTCTTGTGTATCCAAATTGACTTTTTTTTTTATAACTCTCCTCCCGGCTCTATCTCCCATTACTCCTCCTCCGTAACATTCAGTTTATCTTACCCACATCTCTTCTCTCAAGAACTCTGCTTCTTTTCTACTCCCTTAGCTGCCTGTCTTTCCACCCCCACCCACCCTCATCCACCCACCCACCCTACTCTTCCTCCCAGCCCAGTTCTGTTTGCGCCTGTTTACCTCCATCGTTCCACCAGATGGTTTGTGTTAAAACTCAACGTTTGACAGCTTGGCTTTTTACTTTTTTTTTCCCTGATATTATTTTAACGTGAGGGAGATTGCTCAGACCTGGAGAAACACAGAAGAAGGACAAGCAGGGGGTAAAAGGAAATTAAAATATGAAAAGCCCTGATGTATTAAAAGCAATTATTCTGTCAAGTGAAGGGCAGCAGTCATCACTGGGCCCTTTTTGGTTTGGTTTCCCCTGTTACTTTAAAAAATAAATAAATAAAGGCACATACAGTGTAATGTATTATTGATTTAAATCACATCTGTTAGGGTGATTTCATCCACCCCCTCTCCCTCTACTCCATGTCTTTTGGAAGGGAAAAGGGGGCCCAGGCTGCCAGAAATAATTGCTTGTTTGCTGGTATTTACTTAAAATCTGTCAAAGACACAGAGCAAATGAGTAAGTAAAGGAGGAGAGACCACTCGGCCCCTTCTCAGATCATTATCTGCTAGTTGTCTTCCTGCTGCTGTCAAAGAAATGTGCACATATGTGCATTACTTTGCATGAGATCTGCACTAAGTCACAGTAGAATGTGGTATATGTAAGATTGTGCTGTTAGAGAGGGAACTATTACTGTTACACAGAAAATAAAGTACCTAATTGTACATTTATGGGTTCAAAGGGTTGTCTCAGGGATGGTATCCTTAAAGGTATTGCTGCTGTGACCCCTGCAGTAGATATTCTTACATTTTATACATTTTGAAGACCAGAACTGTACCACCGGGGTCTCTGGGGGCCACCTATTTTAACAATTCTGCCCCATAGCATCACATTTTTGTTCCTTTTTAAAGACACAATTAAGTGCTTTGTTTTCTGAGAGTGTAAAAAACTGTTTCACACAAGTAACTGTCAAATTAGTCAAATAAATTAATTAAAATATAGAACTAATTGTCTTGATTTCAAAGTAATTGAAGCAACAGAGCGTGGTGTGAACTGAAGTGTTTCACATGGTAATACAAAGAAGAATGCGAGCAGGCGAGTTAGCATGCCTAAATCTGCTGGAAAACCATAGAGAACTTCAAAGTGGCATGTTGTGTTAAATAATCCAGTCATATCTGGTAACACATCAATGGGCAGATTTTAAACTGGACCTATTAATATCTCATGTATCATATTTTTAATCGCAGCAGCTTGACTGTGGAAAAGTAGTTTTTATCAGCTGATTATGTCGAATAGCATGGCCTTCTTTGCATGTTGCCTCTTTGCTGCTTAAGTGAAAAGCTAGTTGTTGTTGTTGAGTAAAACTATGTAAAATCCCAAATATATTAAACATGCTTCTCACATTATTTGGTGATGTTACTTGAGACATTTTGCTTGCTAGTTCTCTCCTGTAAAAAACACATTAGTTTTTAGTCTAAGATGTTCTCACGGTTTGAATTGGATCTAGCTCATATTGGAGTGTCCTTCCAAGCACTTTAGGATTTAACCAAACTTTTCCAAATTGAATGAGTTACTTTTCTCTGAAGTTTCCCAATCTTTAAATGGATATCTGAAATTCTTTTCAATCAAGGAGTCCAACCAAACAACAACTCCCTCCTCCTATGTAGAAGTGCCAGAAATTGCAGTTCTCCTGTTATCCACTAGGGACTCCAAAACAGAGCAAATCCTCATAGAGTCCCATGTGAAACTTCACAACAGAAACAAACATGTTTTAGAGCCTTGAACAAAAACCTTTTAGGTTTAATAGGCTGCATTACCTTCATGACAACTGTGAAGAGTTTTTTTTATATAACTAATCTGTTTAGATAGTATTTAATTTAAAAAAATTCTGTATATATCTATGGTTGTGTCTTTTTGGCTGACAGGTATACAATATCTGCAGCAAGAAGGCACATGGTAGCACAAACATGAATTTTAGTCTGTTAAGAGTATGACTGAGCTTTAGCCCACCTACCTCTGTTAGCCGGTTAACTCCAGTTAAATCAGTTAGCTCGGTTAGCTCTTAGCTACAGGCAGCTCAGAATTTGATAGAGGTCAATCGTCCACCCTCATTGTCACAGCCCCTCTCTCTACTCCACCTCTTTGACCACTTTTGTATTTTCTGGGAGCAGTGGCACACATGATGCTACTGGGACGCTCTGGCCATCTTTTATATACAGTGTATGAGTCCAACTCAGGAGGGTTTGGTGTGGTCAGGTAAATCCTTATTCCTGTTGCAATTCCACAGCCAGCTGTATCTTTACATGCTAAATGGAGTATAAACTGGATAGCAATAGGTGCATCAGCTGTGTTATATTGTGATTTTTATTACAGATGCAACTTTGTTCCTAGAATACAATGAAATAAAATGGAAAAGAAGCCGGATAGAAACAAAGTAATTTTCACCTAATATAATAAAAATGCCAAAAGAAGTTAAGTTAACTCTTTCAAAGAACAATACACATTCATTTCTAAAGTACATTTAGCTTGATGTGCGGCTAGTTTATGCTCATCTCGGGTTTTAGGGTAACATCTGTGCTTCTATGTACAATTAACCTGATGCGCTCAGAGCAAGTCGTCCCTGTTCACCCTCATGAGAACAAAATATAATGTTTTTCCTTTCAAATCTCAGGTTTCCCCATCTTCCTCTGGGCTTGCTAGTGCTCATGGATTTAGACTACAGATTTGTGGTTCAAGTCCAAGTAGGCAAAGGTACCGCTGCCCCTGAACTGGTCTCTTTCACCGTAGAGAAACCAGTTGTCATCCAGTCTTTGGTAAAGAGACAGAGAGCGAGAGAAGCCAAATAAAATATTACGACCGCCGGTCTTATTGCACTCACTGTTTCTTATCATGCAGTTAACTGACTTATTGCTTATTGTGACAGGCTGAGTCAAGCTAGGTCCTTTTACAGTTGATCTGGTAAGACTGGGACCACCAACGAAAAAGTAGAACAACTCGGATTGAAGGCTTTGGTACCACAAAGTTGTTGCCAATGGTAACACAAAACCCATTTCCTGTGCTGAATTGTCCCATACTGAGTCCCACTTCTTGGAACCCCCTTTGGTGGAAAAGTTTTTAATCATGAAGTTTATCCAGCAATGTGGACGTATCTGCAATGTGTCAGACCCATCTTCAGCAAACATCACAGAGTACACATGACATCTGAGGAGACAGTCTTGTGGAGTCTGTACTGCAAGTTACAAACAGGTTTATAAAATACTTTTTTAAAAAAGTAAAAACTGTTTTATTTTTTAGCAGAATTTTATCAGAGTAAATATATTATAGGGTATAATATCACGCCTCTTTATTATGACCCTTTCATAAAGAGTTTTTATTTCATTAACATAGTTTATGAAGGGTTTGAATGGTGAACCTGTAAGCTAACTCCTCCATTGTTCTCTGGTTTTTAGTGTAGTATTGATATATTGGCATGCATCCCATAATTTCCCCCAAAATCCTAAACTATTTATCTCTATAGGATAGTGCATGAGGGAATAAGTGAGTTTCCTTCATACATCAGGACTGAGTGTTTTGCTTGTGAATAACCTGAGCGTGCATAGCGGACCTCCTTGTAACAGAGTGTTTAATCATGTGCCATAGCTGTTTGATTCCCACTGTGCTGGCTGTCTCCTGAGCAGCATTAGTCTGATGATCGTGCTGTTTGTTTGTGAGGGAGAGGCTCCAGTCTGCAGGCTGACGCTCGGGCCTCTGCCAATGCACTGCTCCCGCTGTCTCCCTCTGCCTCGTCTCCTCCCCTCGCCTCGCTCCCTTTCCCTCCTTCGCTCGGTTAGCTCCCTCCCTGAAGAACCACAAACAATAAACCCTCTGTTACATTAAACTTCCTCACGTGTTCCCCTTTCCTCCTCAGTCCTTCCCTACACCCCTCCCTAGCTCTGTCTCTTACTCACTTGTTGCCTTTTCTCTTCTCTCCTGTAGCTGTTTGGGTTCTGTCTTTGGTCTGTTACTCATATCCCTTGGGTAATTTGGGACTTGTTTGTGGGCTTGGACCATGCAGTAGAACAAAGATGACACATACAAACTGTGTCAGGCCACCACAAACCTTCCCACTCCGAGCCAATGACAGTGGTGATTAGTATCTCATAACAGCTCAGATTGTGTGGAAAGTGGGTGTGTTTGTGTGCATGGTAGCTGGCTGTGGCATTCCCACACATCATAGCTCCACAGCAGCAGTAGTGGCATTGGGACAGCAAACAGATGTTGGCCTAATCTTCCCCTAATGAGATTGGTCCCTCATTCCTACGTCTTTATGGGAGCAGCAAGCTGGCAGGCAAGCAGACTGACTCTTAGCTCTTAATGCCAGATCCTCTTCTAAGGCAGTGTATGGAGACAAGTGTAGTGGCAGCAAAGGCTTTTATTTGCAGACAGCTTGTCAGACAAACAGTTAAGTGAGCAGGTAGGACAGGCAGGCAGTTAATCCTATGGGTTGACATGGAGGCAGATTGGCAGGGCTTCGGCTGGTTCACTGGGTGTAGATTTTCACAGGCTGTAGGAGGCATAGAGGAGAAGCTTTTATCTCATGGCCCTCACTGGTCAATTAGATTAGGACACAGTACAGCAAAGTACAGTTAATTCTCTGGATTTAACATCATTGCTGGTTTCTCAGACCTCTAAACCAATTCACTTTTTCCACTTGGGGAATTTCATTACATAGTATAGATCCAAGCTTCGACATGGCAGCTTATTTTCCAAGACAACAAATTAACTTTTGATTACAACTTAAAGATAAGGTTCAGACCATTTTTTAAAGGCTGGGGAAAGAATCTGTTGTAGTAATGTTGTTTTTATTTGACTTTATTCATGTATTTATTCAGGAGATATTGTGTACTCATGGCATTCTGTTGAGGGGAGTGTTTAAGAATATCCCTTTCTCACTTGATGATGTTTTGGACACCTGGTAGTCTAAGCAGGTGACATCCTTTTTCCTCTGTTTAGTTTGTCCTTAACACAACCCCAAAGAGTTCAACTGTTTTTCTAAGCTGCCATATCCCCATGCATTCTCTTTCTCTTCATTTTGCTCTTTTTCTGTACACATCAGGCATAATAGTAGGGTAGGAGCGCAGGACCAACCACTGGACAGTATGAACAGAGTGCCAACATATGTCAAAATCTGGCTTTTTGAACTTAAACCACAGCTTGAAACAGCTCACTGCTCAAAGCACAGAATTACTCTGGGCACACAGGGAAAAAAACACATATGCAAACTTTTATATCCAGGCTCAAGACATATGCAGTATATATATTTATATGCACAACTACCTACATATGCAAAGACACACATGCACATACACACTGACAGGGGTTACTCGGTACATTCTCCAAAAAGTATGACCTCACTTGAGCCATTAAGAGCCTGCAGGCTTAAAGAAAAGCAGACAGATGGAGAGAGGGATAGAGGGCGGAGAAAGGAGTGTCACATGAGAGTTTCTTTGCAATGCATATTAATTTTTAATGTAAGCTGATACGCTCGGTGATGATCAGTTGTCTTTAAGTGTACAATAACGACCTGCATAAACATACTTAACATATGTTGTAACACATGACTGCACAAACTGGGAGGAGAGAGGTGGACAGAGTCTATTTGGGTCCCAGTGTTTTTTCACTGAGACATTAGTGTGAAACTGAAGCAGTTAGCTGTTTCATAGCCTAGCAATGAAGTAATGGAAATGTTCTTTCTTTTTAAAAATGTGTAAAAGTTCTCAACCACTGAAGATGAATGCCTTGTATAAAAGTAGAATTGTACCATAGACGTAATAAAAACTTTTACCAATAACTCTAGAAATCAAACTTTCCTGTTAAATATTTGTTGCTAGTTTGCTAAGTTAGCCAGTAGCTGTGTCCCAATTCAGGGTCTGCACACTTTGGAGTGGTGTTACTGTTAGTAAAATAAGCCTGCGTACGATAATTACCCACAGTGCTCCAGCCCTCCGTTGCTTTACATGTGAATATGCTAGATGTGATCTGATTCTTCCACAAAAAACTACAGAAAATGGCGCCAGTAGCTTGAATTGTATTTACTTTCTTTTACCTGTGTGTCTAAATTACAAATATGTGGAGGAGGCGGCTCAGTTGAGCTCTACGTGGGCTAAGCGCAGTGAAGCTCTCTCCTCTGAATGAACACGTCCTCTCACGCTGACATTATTTCAGTAAAAAGTGATGCTGATGAGACTCGTGTCATTAAAGTCATTTGTGGTCACGGAACAAAATTTTACTGTCGTCCCAGCTTGTCTGCTGGGACAATTATGTGTGTATACATACATAAATAAATGTCCTCGCCAGCTTCTCATTCTTTTTTATCTCGTGCCTAATAAATTCTAGGAGAAAAGAGGCGGCGAAGGATGCATCACTTACAGCCTTCATTTCAATGTGGTGCCAGACAAAATGCGGATTTGTAGGGTGGATTTGAAGGAGCCTTTGAATTGGGACAGTGCTTGGCGCGCCGCTGTGACTTATGTAGCTGACGAATACGCACTTCTAAGTGTGCAGACCCTGATTTGGGACACAGCTAGGGAGTCTTAAAGACCTGAATGTTTTCACTGTGTTAAGAGTCATTTATCTTCATAATTAGATTGAGCTACAGCTGAAGCTACGTTTTAAATTTCCATATAAATTTAATATTATTTGGCACATTAATGTGTGTCTAAGTAGGAAAAGTGCAGTACTGAGACAAAACACGTGTTTGTTAGCATCACTGAAAAATTACCACAGGCGAATGAATCAAGATTATTCAGATATGCTAACAGAGGCTAATGCATCTGGAGCAGTCTGGTGAGCTAACTTCTTTATGTTTTATATTTTTAAAGAAAACAGTTCACTTATTCTTAAACAAATGATTTTAATGAGTTATTAAAGGGATCTATTCATTCATTGACACAACACTGTTTATCTTCAGTGGTTTCTGTGAACTGATATACTTCCAGGACTTGGTCCAGGATTTGTTATAGCTAAGAGTCTTTACAGCACTTAAAGAAACACTGTGCATGGACCTTAAGAAATGTTGTGTCATCTCCATGTTTACGGCCTTTGAACAAAGTCCAGTAATATTCCTCTTTCAGTTTATAAATGAATAACATATATGTGTTAATGTTGCAGGACGGTAGATGCCCAGATTATCCCTTTTTAGTTTGCTTTTGTTGTATTGTGTCCTAAAGACCCAAAATCATTGAATGTGTACCCCGCTGTGGGTGCAGTTATCCTTAAGCACAACCTCTCTTATACCCCAGACTTTCTTCTACAATCCTTCTCCTCTGAAACAAAGGGATGAGGGTGGTTTCTTGTTTGTAACTCAAATTAACACCTAAAACCAAGCATGATAAAAACAAGCCTGGGATTGTAGAGTTTGGGTGTAGATGGGGAAACGATGCAGCTGGAGTTGAGCAAGAATATCCTAAGTTTTAAACAGCTGACTCCCAGTAAAGTAAGACAGAACAGACTGGAAAAATGGCCATTCCATGTTGGGAAGTGTCTTTCTCAGGATGATACATCACCAGGACCCTTGCATGGCCTCCCCCGGCTCAATATTTCCTCCTCTCGTTGCTTCATCCATCTCTTTATCCCCACATCGTCTCTCAATCTACCACACTCCCCCGCTCCTGTCAACTTGTCTTCATTGTTTCTTAAAGCTGTCTCTCCGCCTGATTTTGCCTGCAAGGTGATAGAAGAGGTTTTCCCTATGGATGAGAAGAGGCTCTATAGATGATAGTAGCTATGTAGAAAAACATATTAAACAATGTTGCTGCTTTACTCCTCAGTAAAACTTACAAAATGATACAAAAGTCATTTTTGATACTGACACATGTATGAATAGGTCCCTTAAAGGGAGAAAAAAGGACTGTGTGCAGGCATTTTGTCTGTGAAAGGGAAGATATGCTAACAAGTCAGATGGGAATTTTCTGGTTGTTTCCTCCTCTTAAGCCAAACTCTACATCTTACTTGCATTCAATGTTTTATGTGTGACTTGTTTCTGTGTCCCACAGACAAAGTTGTAATGATAACAGAAAGACTTCCACAAACACCGAGTCCATGTTAACCACACAAGCAGCAAGCACACACAGCATACATGCATGTATGCAAATACACGCACAGTGTCAGCACACACGCGCAGCTCGCTGTGGTGTCCTGAGCCTGTGTGGCCCAGTGCTGGGATGTGGAGAGAGGCAGGAAATGTGTGAGCCATGAAGGCATGTGTTTATGCTGGCTGCAGTCGCCCATCACCAGCCAGAGGGAAAACAGACACCAGCGCCGCTTCGTTTGCTCTCCATCTCACTCCGTCTCCTCCAAACCCTCAACGTGATCTTTTCTCACCTCGGACTCTAAAACATATTTCTTGTCTTGCACAAGTTTCCTCTTTGTTCCTACGTTATTGCGTTTTTCTTTTAGTTTCATCACTAAAAAGTAGCTAACAAAAATTAGCCTGTATAAACCAGAACCTGAAAGATGTTTGTTTTTTGCTACTTATAGTTTAAAGGAAGACATTTGGTTTTTAAAGTCCAGTTTCATAAATACTTAAATAAATAGATTATTAAGTAAACTCCCCACAGCAGCCGACTGATGAAGATGATAAGCTGATGATGAGATCATAGTGACACTTCTAAAACACTGAGGAAGTTTTGCTTAAAAAAAAATAACTTCATTAAAACCTCACTCATAATATAAAAATAAATACATTTAGTGTTGCAGAGCTGGGCTATATTCCCCAACAGGCTTGGCCTGAGCCCTGAATCAACAGTTCACTCTCTTTAAGGCAGTCTTTCCTTGAGGTTTGGACAAGAAAAAGCCCCGTCACACAGTTGAATGGCTTTCAGTATTTGTCTACAATGGCTATATTAGCGTAATCATTGCCTGATGTTTCCTATACTCTGTCTGGATGTGTGTGTGTAGTGCAGTGACCCACAGCAGCAAAATCAGACTGGGATCTGCCCTTTGTTATGAGTAGGTGTTGGAGCATGTTGCAGCAGGCAGCTTTTCAGAAACAAAAGGTCTCATGCAGATCTTAAGTACAATATATGTATCATTTAGGAGACTTCATTAAATAAAACTATTCTGCATTATTCATTCATTAATTGCCCATATTCTGTCTTAATGACCTAGTTAAAATGCAGTATTTAGAAGTAACTGAGAGGCTTTAATAGATTTAATGACTTTTTTTTTGGCGTATTCTGGCTTGGCAACACGTACAGAAAAGTAGTTTCTTTGATAATTGCCTTCAGGGTTGGAGTCTTGGATCCTGTTTTTGTGGCGCCCGACAGTGACGTCACCCATCTCCACAACTGACACATCTCCTTGACCACCTCATGCCTTATTCATGAACAACTTTGCTTTTTTTACTCTGCTTTTTAACTTCCAGATCAAATTATTCTCTGCATTTCCGATCTGTAAGGATTTTGATTAAACGTCATAGGCAGCTGTGATTAATATTTATAAGAATATCTGGGTTGTATAATACAGCTACTAATACTGGTCAGTATGTTGTCAAGAGTTTCTAAGACTTTATTATAGACATGAGGGAGAAATGACCAGATCCATCACAAGGTCCCCAGCCAAACCTGAACCAGGGACACTGTGGTTTGTTGTTTCCGCCTTAGAGTATGGAAATTTCACTTTGCACACAGGGACTTATTATTTTGACAAAGTTAAGTTTGATTACTGTGCTTTATACCATTTATTTTTCCAGTCTAACATCCTCCATCCATTTCTCTTGCTGTTTTAAACATGTCTAAATTAGCCGTTGACTCTCAAACACACAGCCAGGACTTTTTAGAGAATATTTTTAAATTATTATTTTATATTTATAGAAAACATTTTGATTACACAAAACCATCTCTAGGGTTTACAAAGAATGGGGTGCAGAAGAGAAAATATTCAGTGACTCAGCAGCAGGGGTCTGGACCAAAATGTCTTCTTGATGTCAAAGGAGAATGGCCAGACTGGTTGGAGATGATAGAAAGACAACAGGAAGTCAAATAAGCTGGTAAATAAGCTGGTTCCAACTAAGATGTGCAGACTATCATCTCTAAACCTTGAAGCAGATGTTCTACAGCAGCAGAAGACCACACTGGATGCCACTCCTGTAGCTGAGAACAGGAAACACTCCAATACCTGGTCTGATGAGTTTCCATTTCAGTTCCACATTCAGATGATAAACTCAGAATTTAGTGGAAACCATAATGAAAACATGGATCCATCCTTCCTTGGATCAACGGTTCAGGCTTCAGGTGGTGCAAAGGTGCATGAATATGAACCTATCACAATCATCCCTGTGATAGACTGGCAGCCTGTCCAGGGTGAACACTGCTTCTCACCTATTAATGCTGACCATGTCCATCCTTTTATAATGACGGTTTACCATATTCTTGTTGGCTACTTACTGCAACACAATGCTACCTGTTACTAACTATTCATCTCCAACTGCGTTCTTCAACATGACAATAAGTTCACCGTACTCACCAGATCTCAATTCTACAGAGCAGCTTTGGGATGATCATCATGAATGTGCAGCAACTGTGTGATGCTTCACGTTGACATGGAGCGAAATCACTGAGGAATGTTTCCAACAACTCATTGAATCTATGACACCAAGAATTAAGACAGTTCTGAAGGCAAAATGAAGTCCAACCTGGTACTAGAAAGCTGGCAGTGAATGATTTTATTTTAATTGCAGTTATAGTGTCTTTAATTATATAATAACCTCATGCCTTATGGATACAGGATTCCTTTACTTTGAAAATTTGTCATTGATGAAGTTTTCAGGTTTGTTTTTGTTTTATTTAAGTCTGTTGGTCTATGAGTTGTGGAGTGCAGAGAAAGGAGGATGATGTTAATGTGTTTTGGAAGATCAGAAAGCAAACAAATAGTTGAACTTCTTGACTCTGTAACTGTCTTTCAGCTCTTTCCCTCCTTCACACACACCATTTTTCTCTCAAGCACCTTTGCCCTGTACGTTTAGCTGGGTGTCTATGTAAGGATGTAAGGAAAAGACAAAGAAAAAGTTACCTACAAAATGTGGGAGTTATGGGTTATATTTGCATTAGTTTATTAATGAAGTGAGTGTGTAAGATCTAAGAGAGGATAAGGAAGGGGGTGTAAAGACCTGTTGGGGAGGTAAAATACTCCAAAAGTCCATATCAGCTTGAAAAATCTGCTTCATGTGGACGTTAGTTAGAAAATGTGGTGTAAATGTACAGTACAGGAAACCTAGTCCAGCCTCTAATCCTGTACCTGCTCTACTGCTTTGCCCCCACTTTCCATATTTCATATCATCATCCATTGCAAGCTGCTGATAGTGATGGAAAATTGGTCAATACAGATAAAGATACAGGATCATCAGCGTCTGTTCAGGTCAGCTCGGGAGCAGATAGATTTAGCGGTCCAACCACAGTCAATGTCAGTAGGATCTGTGAGGCTAAGTCCCAGTGAGCGTGTGGATCCCGGTGATTGAGTGATTGAGCGCTTACTGTTTGAGCCTGTGGACAGCCCAAACAAGTTAATCCCCACCCCCACCATCACTGACCTCCCCCTCACCACTCATCCTTTCACTAACTCCAAATCTAAAGCGGAGGAAGCAGAATAGCGGCAAATTTAGTGGACAGGGTTTTAGTGAGGCTTGTCAATAAAAGCTCCTTAATGATTTAATCAGCAGAGATATTCATTTGCTGTAATACGAGGGTGCCTGCTCAGCCCTGCACACTCTGTACAGAGCTCTGAAGGCCAGGCTGATGCAAAGAGGAGAAATTGTGATTATGGAGCTGGATTAAAAGACGAGGTTGTCCTTTTTTGATTAGGGACAGAATTGGAGCCTAAGGTCAGGCAAGCTTGTTGGGAATAGGATGATCCTTCATGGAATCCACTTAGATTTTGAAGCATGCAACCCTGAAATATTTCAACTACTTTTTCACACAATCTATAGAAGACCAGTGAAACCTACCACAGATTTTCCTGACATCTTATAGAGATTATGAATGATAGTAAAGAAGTGACATCACTGAACATTTATCATCTATAAGCAGGATGCGGGGGATTTGGTTTGAGCAGATGTTAGAAGTCTGCTGAGCCATAATGTTTACTTAACCATATTTACCTAAGTCTTAATGCCAGACTTGCCCTAATAGTTCTTTGGAGCTAAACCTACTAGCTTTCAGTGCCTAACCCTAACAGCCTAGTTATTTAAAAATCTATGTATTTTAATGTGCAACCCGAAGCGTAGGTTTTTCATTGCAAAGCCTAACGACATAGTTTGCAATGGCTAACAGCTTAGATTAGAATCTCAATCCCCTACCCCATTTTCTATGGGTAATAGTTAAACCTAGTTTTAACACCTAAACCTAACCACATTGGTCAATAATGGCCAAACCTTAGCCACATAAACTAACCACATGCTTTTAAATTCTAACCCTACCAATATCATTTTAAATGATAAAATTTCACTACATAGTTTTAAATGAGTATAACTGACCACATGATTTTAAGCAGTTTTCACTGAATCATCTAAACCTCACCATATATTTTCAATGGCTAATTGAAACGGCATATATTTTTAAACCTATCTAAGTTGTGTTAAATAACCAAAACATAACATCGTTTTCAATGGCTAACTCTAACAATTTAATTTCTATAAACAAAACTAAAAGAGTGAGCTGGGATTGACTCCAGCCCCCCACCTCCGCGACCCCATTCAGGGAAAAGCGGTAGAAAATGGATGGATGGATGGAAAACTAAAAGAAAGGTGAAGCTTGAAACCGATACCTCATGTGGATGCGTAACTAATGACAGTTGCGTACCTGAACCCTTACCCCGTATAGATGTTTTTCTTGGACCTTATATGCATCTCATTTACCTAATAATATTTTACCATTATGCCATATTTTTATGCCTAAGAAAAAAAAGAGACATTTGATTACCAGAGGATGAATCAACAGTTTTTGTTTCACGACAGCTTTACTTATAGATTTTTGTGGAAGTGTAAAATAGGCCGTTTATTGTAATCCTTTTTATTGTGGTGTAATTATGTTCTGAGACAAATCCAATTAGCAATAATTAGTATTAATAATGAACATTAGACCAATTTTTTTTAAGGTTCTATAAAGTCCATTCATTAAAAAGTAACTGGCTAGGAACCAAGGAACCCAACAGATTTCATCAAATCTTCTTGGTTTAAGTGATTGAATTGGAAAACCTATTATACAGTTTATCATGATATTGTACTATAGACTGTAATCCAATCATTTTATAAAGAGTTCAAATTTTATGAAGCAGATTCAGAAATCATATCACTTTCTTAAATTCTCTATCTATCCATCCATCCATCTATCCATCCATCTAGCTAGCCTGCCTTCCATTTATCTATCTATCTATCTGTCCTTTCATCCATCCATCCATTCATCCGACCTTTTTCTACATAGACCCCTGACACATTATTAACCACTTTTGATGTAGAAAACACTGTTCTGACACTGTTGTGTCAAAGAACTTTCATTTATGGAGCACAATGTAGAAAAGAGTAGAAAAACGTGTACATAAAAGCCAATGTTTATCTTAAAACATACATGTATATATTTCACTTCCATCACCTTCCTCTGTGTAGGGGTGTCGGGTTAACACATACAGTCATGAATGGATCATATAGCTGGTGAATAATCCGTCTAAATCAGTGTGTCCTGTGCTCCTGTAGGTAGTCTTTATGCTCTGCTAAGCAAGCTTATCTCTCCTCTTTCAGCTGTAAATCCATAGGTCTTAAAGGTGCTCATGCCACAGAGGCCCTGTGAGCAGACTAGGCGTTTTTGAATTACCATGACTAGCAGAGTTTATAAAACTAGTGTAAAGGAAGTGCTACTTAGTTAAAACATGAAATATATTTACATCAGCAGTGTTAGAAAAGGTCAAAACAGTTTAACTTATTAGAAAGATGAACCTTTTGAACATTATTACAGTTCATTACATTTGAAAATGACAATGTTTAATGCTGCTTGCTAACCCTCATTGACTTGGCTTTGTAAGCATCACATTTAGCACAAAAAAAAATGTTGATGTGGAAAAACCTGGCATGCAATGATCATAAAATAGCCACCTGTGTTTCTTCAGTGACATTGATTCTTGGCTTTTCTGCCCTCATTTAAAGCTGCGCTGACTTAACATTTTGTTTGGAGTAATCAGGGCCTTCCGTTGAGGCCAGACTTGTTCCTCACTCTCATTCAGTGTTACTGTTACCCATTCTGCGGTTCCTCCCCAACTTGCATTTGCTAAACGAAGGAGACAGAGAATGTGAAAAAGTCTTTTCCAACATGATCCCCTATAGGTTAATAAAGGCAGAGAAGAAGAACAGATGAAGAGAAAAAGACGAGAGGAATGACAAAGAGAGCTGAAATGGAAATATCCAACTTCTCAAAGCACCAATTACAGGAACATTCAGGAGCCAGTTTCTGCAGAAAACATTAGCAGCCATTCCCCAATCTCTCTCCCTCTCCTTTTCTGGCTTACCGTGTCTCTTTGCTCTGTCTTTTTTTTATTTTTTCCATTTTATCTTATGATCCCAGTGGGATTACTCTTGGTGAGGTACTTCCTGCACTAAGTTTCCCTTCAGTGCACGAGTGCTCTCACAACTAGGGAGCTGTGAAGCAGAACTGAAGTATTTAAGGGCTGATTGTAGCTCACTTAGCTGCAGTCGTAATATTTTTTGTTTTTAGTCTTGTATGGTTTTCTTTTGCAACCAAATTCAGCTATTAACAAAATTGCTGAACCTTTATTTATAGCAAAAGCACAAACGTGTGACAGTGTTAAGGTGTTGTTTAACGGTAACAGGAATTACCATCAATGGCTTTTATGCTTAATTAGAAGTTAGAATGAGCTACGGGTGTAATTAAAGTAGAATTAAAAGAAAAACTCTCCAGTTTCAGGAGTAAAAATAATAAAATCTTAGAGTAAAAAGTTGATACAACTTAGTTTATACCACCATCTTTTGGCAACTCTACAGTCTGGTCTGGCCAGCTACTTGAAGCATTGTATCATTTACACATGCAGTATTATTTCTATGTAGTCAGAGTGTGTTTAGTTGCTGTAAAAAGTACATTTGCAATTTTTTTCAGCAGTATTTCTTTTAGCTATGGCTTTGGTCTACAGAACAGCTCTGCAACAGTAACATAAAACATCTGAGTATAAATCTAAATCCCCTACATCATTGTCATCACTCTTGGTAAATGATTTTGTACTTGTACAGCGCTTTTCTACACATCAGTGCACTCAAAGCGCTTTAACACTATTTGACACATTCACCCATACGCTCACACATTCACACACCGGTGACGCAGCACCAGGAGTAACTGGGGGTTCAGTGTCTTGCTCAAGGACACTTTAACATGTGGACCACCAGAGCCGGGATTTGAACCACTAACTTGCTGGTTAGGAAATAACCCGCTCTACTACATGCACCACAGCCACCCCGATCTTCTTCCTTCTTCAGACTTGTGCTAATGCTAGTTCCTAATGGGACTTTAAACTGTGATTTAACTCATTTGTTCAAATTTTGAAAACCTTCATCTTATTCCAATCAAATGGGTTGATGGGAAACATAGTCATACCTGGGATTGGCTAATGTGATGTTAGCTCAAGGCTAACATTAATTAAAATGACTATAGGTAGGCTAGCAGTTATCATGCCTGAACTAAAGGAATAAAACAACTTTGTCCATCAATGGTTTACCTGGAAAATATTTTCTGTGTTTAGTTAGAAATTGACGTGAAATAAAAAACCTTCTGTGGTCATGAAAACCATCTAAACTTCTATATTCTGACTAAGCTGTCTACATCTAAAACACTTCTTTACTGGAAGAAGTCTTGGCACTAAAGAGCTGCTTGTTCTTGATTCCCCTGCAATGCAACAATACTGTATTATATTGTGCTGGCATGACTGGCATGCTGTACCTGGCACATGTTGACCTGGACCCCAGTTTTGTTTATTTTCTTGGAGGGTTTCCACTTTGGTTCTGTGTTTGCTTATATTTCTACTCCATTGTCACAGAATCTCACCGCACCACATACTAAAGTACTTCTGTTAGTTTTTTTCTTATTTTACTCCAGGCGGTTGGTAATCAGGTTTGCATTCCTACCAGCTGCTGATTAAAACAAACATTAAAGATTTATTACAATTCATTTTTTTAAATAAAAAAATTGAAGCGACATGTTTCACTGACAGGACTAAAAACAAAGTCTGCTCATCACCTGTGTTGTTCATTTTAATTGGTCCATGTTTAAAAGAAGAAGATAATTGACTTCAAGTTGTTTTTAATTAATTATGTTAAGAAGATATTATGCCTTGTGCACTTTAGGTTGACTTCATACATTTTAATTGAGTAATTTTAAAGTGTTAATAAACAAAAAGACAAATTTTATGTTTCTTAGCTTTGCCTTTTTTCTGATCCATAAAATGATCCGAACCGTGAGTCTTTTGAGCCGTTGCACTCCTACTGTTTTCACTTTTAGTAAAAAGTAGTTTCCTAACACGTTTCATCAACAGCATCAGCTGTCTCAGTG
Organism: Pseudomugil gertrudae; assembly: GCA_037177535.1. Lineage (NCBI taxonomy): Eukaryota > Metazoa > Chordata > Actinopteri > Atheriniformes > Pseudomugilidae > Pseudomugil > Pseudomugil gertrudae. Next base: position 5,128,161 of record JBAMHV010000022.1, read on the forward strand.
GAATTAACAGTTCTTCTTAAGGTTCAGCTTTGGAGACGATGGCTAATGCAGATATAACACCGTGTCTCCAAGACTCATAAAGTCAACAAAGGGACGGCAGGAAGGAGTAAGAGATGACACAGAAAGCCAAGGGCATGCTGGGATTCTCTGATGGGTAGTACTGTATTACAAAGACAACACTAGAACATCTGTGGGACCTGTAGGAAAATTTCTTTGGACCAAAAAGACTGGTATGCTTGTATTATCTCTCAACTGGCCATGCTGGCTAAGCAGGTTTGCACATCTGGGAGTACCACAACTGTGGCAGCTACAGACTCTGTGATTATCACTAATGACTTAATTTGTCACTTGGGAGGTGTAGTAACACAAGACAAGTTTTACTGAAAGCATTCAAGCTGTAAAGGCTCACAAGAGTAAACTTCTGACCCAATGGAGAACTAGAAAACGTGTCCCCTGATTCATACAGAACCCATCCAGAGGATGACTCCAGCAGACACAGCGAGGCTAAAATAAGATAATGCATTGGACAAAAGCCTCTCTTTTATTTACAGGAACAGTGAAGAAACAACAGATCTTTATCTGCAAATGCTTAGATTTTATTTTCAATTGTCAGGCGAGCAGCCCACATCTGCAGAATTCTTTTTATTTTTTTCCAGGCAGCTGAATTTGAAACTAAAGCAAAATATACAGGTCCTTTCATCAATATCTGCCACGGTGAAGCGAGAGAGAGAAGGAAAAGTGGTAGAGACAGAGAGATGACCATTAGTCTGTTCTTCTCCACTCTAATTTCACTCTAGGATAAGTGAAATCACATGTTGGCTGTCGTTTCAGGGGAAAATACAGAGTAGAGGAGAAGTAAAGAGAAGTTTTACCATGAAGATCAGAGCACAGCACAAAGCTAATATAAAATTAGTTGTGCAAATATAAAACGTCCAAAGCAAGCCATGTCATCTTTATCTTTCTGTTTCATTTAGATAAAACATTTCTGGCCATGTTTACATCAAAACAACGTGTAAACTGGGACATTATGAACTTTTTAACCTGTTATACATAGTCCCTGGTCTCTAATTGTTTTCTAAGAATCAACTAATAAGGATAAAAAAAGTGGTATCTATTAAAATTGGTGGGTTTTTTCTATATCCAGTATTCATGTATCATTCAGTTCACGTTAACAGCATGGTGCTTCATGTCTTCATCAGCTCGCAGCTTATTTAGTCTGTGTGGTGGGTGGGAGATGGTATCTGGTTTGGTTTATATACAGGTGTAGTAGATGGAATGGTACCTGGTTTGGTTTATATACAGGTGTAGT
>JBAMHV010000022.1:5154164-5169919 GCA_037177535.1 Pseudomugil gertrudae
CATTAGTGCACTCAAAGCACTTTAACACTATTTGACACATTCACCCATACACTCACACAAACACACATTCACACACCATTCCCAAAGACTGGCATCACATGATCCTTTCCCAGTTGTGCACACACATGCTTGCATATATCTGAACACGGGTAGCAGAGTGCAGCTTGGGGGGTTCAGATCGTTCACTTTTCAGGGGCGCGTTGCTTTAAAAATACTTTTGTTTTCAGTTCAGTCTTTGGAGTGGCAGATATTTCATCTGTTGGTAGGAATTTTAACCAAAGCCCGATACGCACTCACACCCCGTCCTCCCCCTTCTGCTGAAAGCTCTCCCACTGCTTTCTCTTTCCCCTGTGAGAGGCAGATTTCTTTAGCATGTGTTGCTGCCCCCGTGCTGCCAACAAGTGACATCTGCAGGCCAAATGGAGGAACAACACATCTCCATATGCATTTCCATTTTAACCCTTAAAACACTAAACCTTTTCTTTCTGTTTCTGCTGTTTTTCCATGTTTGTGTTGTTTTTAAAAAAGCTTGTAAGCCATTATGTCTCCAGTAAAATGAACATGTCAATGGGTATAGCAGCATAAAGGCCAACAAAAAAAACAAGAAAAGTACATTTATTGTAAACAGAACTTTGTAGAAATCATACAGATCAACGATAATAACCTGTTCTCTTTTGCACGTCATTCTTTCAAGTTTTGGCTTTCAGGAGAAAAAATATTGGAATTGAAACAAACACACAACAGAAACTATTTTCATATTTACAACTTCTCCTCCAGCTGTGTTTTGATGTTAGGTTATTTATTTACATATTATCCTCATGAAACCAATTTGTTTTAGGCATCACTGTCCATCAAAACATCTTCTTTGCTTTATTCCCGCCTTAGAGGAGCATTATTTTTCTTCCTTTCTGACACACACAGCTTTCTGCTCACATCGTTGCTCCTCATGTGAATGTCAGTTTAAGCCAGTGATCCCCCCATTGTCCTCATTGCCCACAATCGAGAAATAAATAGGAAATATATATACAAAAAGCACTTCAGGACAATGTCTGTGTCCTACAGGACAATAGCTGTGTCCAACCAGACTTGCAGCGGTCTGGCACTTATCTTGATTTCATGCTTGTGTTGTTTTATTCTCTGATGTACGTCGCTTTGGATAAAAGCGTCTGCTAAATGCCTGTAGAATAGAAAAGAATAGAATCCTGAAGGTATCAGATAATTTTCTACTGAAGCACACCTGATGAAAATCAAATTGATCTCTGACACATCAGGTATTGAGCCATTAGTGTGAGTCACGTGTGTTGACGCAGGGAAACATTGGAAAAAAATGGGCCTTGAGACCAGAGTTGGAGATGTTTGTTTTAAGCTGTCTGATTGGTGGAACGTTTTACAGGAACTGGCTTCATCATAACTTCATAAAGGTCTATTAGGCCCCACAGTTGTGATAATTATCTATTTTATAATGAAATGTTCATGGTTGTGCTGCTCTCTCATTCAGGTCACTCTTAAAAAAATCATTTCTAATCTCAATGAAGTTAAATAAAAGAGAAACTCATTGTCTTCATTGTCTTCGGTCTGTTATTGTGATTTACTATATAGTCTCTGAAAGCACACTACAACAAGGGCTGGATTGTAAACCTCCTGGACAGGAAATAAATGCCACTGATTACCTAAAGGGTTAGCTATTGATCACAATTTAGTCCAGAGCTACACACAGCCGATCCTGAGAAATAAGCCACAGTGCTCAGGGATGCTGGAGTTTTAAGGGCTGGAATGGCACAGAGGTTCAAATCAAAGGTGTAAAAGAGCAATTTTAATGTAAGTGTTATAGTAAAAGCTTTGAAGATGGGCTTTAGATCAAAGGGAGATTTTTGATAGAGAGTTTTCCCCCTTCAGTACCCCCCTTCCTATGTCTCCATCACAGCTCATCAGCATAGGCAGAGATAAAAGAAACGGGGCAGAGGGATAGAGGAGGGGGGTACACATGGGCAGCATGCCAGTTCCCTCCATCCTTCTACCCCCTTGCCCTCTTCTCTCTCCCATGGATGATTCCCTTTAGGCCCCTCTCACCCCTTCTCACCCCCCAGCTCCCCAGCTCTGTGTGGTGTTGGCACGGAGAGGGCGCAGGCGGCACACAGACGGCTACGCAGATGGGCAACGGGCAATGCAAGGCTGCCTCCCCACACCTGCTCCTTGCTGGCACAGGGCTCGGGCCAGGCGGCCACGTAGTGCACACACACATACACACAAACACAGATGTGCAGCTAACGCAGAATTATCTCCCTCAGTTTATTGAACTTTCCCACATATAGAGGGGATCTGAGAAGAAGAAGGGGGTGGGTGGGTGGCTGAGCGTGCACATGCAAATTCTCCCACAACACGGCCATAGATGCTGCACATGCATGCTTGTGTGTTTTAATAAAAGAACACTGTCTCCCTCCCACACTCTGCTGCACAGCCTGTCAGTCACAGATGTTTACACGCTTATCTCCAACTGCGCCTCAACATGTGCTCTCCAGAAATTTTTTGCACTCACACACAATCATAAACATATAGAAGACACAATCTCACATCACATATCCACCAAACCATGTATTTATAGTTTCACGCCCACACATTCACACTTCAGCACTACTAGCACGGAAACACATTTCACAATTAATCACATCGCCCCATGCCGTGCTGTCACATGCAGTTACATGCCAGACATTCACAGAACTACACGGAGATGCACCATTGTCACTTTTCCACTGACTGTGGGCACAAAGATTAATTCATACAGTCTTGGAAAGATGTTTCAATTCACCAAAAAAGAAAAAAAGGACAATTTGCTAGCCTGGTAGCCTGTGACTGCTGTCCTAAAGTAGCTGCTTTAATAGGTAGGGTGTGGAGAAAGAAGCCAAATAAACTTCCCAAGAAGTTGCCAAAAATAGCTGAAAGGAAAATCCATCCTGAAACAGAAAAAGCCCTGGTGTTATTCCTTCCATTTGTGAATGCTCAGTCTTAATTTGTGAGGGAAAATGAGCTGCTCCAGTGATGCTAAATGGGCCATTACTCCAGTCACAGAGCACTGGGCAGTTTTAAAGGGATCCAGGCAGCTTTTGAGATGAAAAATTTTAGTTCTTCATTTTATTTTTTTAATTAAACTTGTTTTTATTTTGTATCTTTAATGCAATATATCACAAAACAAAGCTCCGAGAGTTAAACTGCTAAAGCTGATGACTGTGTGTAGAAGCTGCTGTTCCAGATGTCCCAACAGCTCAGCAGGAATAGCCATAATACCCTCCCCATCCCTGTTATTATCTTCTTTCACTTAACTGTAAATTATCTAATGAAACTAATTCCCATGGAGCATCCAGAGGTATTTGCACAATTCTCTGAACTTCAATGTGGTTACACTGAGCTGGGCTCTACCATCGTAGTAAATACTGCTACCCCCCCCCCCAGTACAGCGGTGTCCAATCAGAAACCTTGGGCTTAAAAGCCAGGATCAAAACGAGATTTGCTTGTAGAAGATTGAAATATGAGGGGTGGTGGTGGGGCGATCACAAGGCAATGAGTAGTTTTTGAAAGCTGGAGAAAGAATGAAAAGGAAAGGGTGAATAGGGGAAGAGGAAGGAGGAGGAGGAGGAGGAGAGGGTAAAGAAAAAAAAAACAAGGTTAAAATGAAGTCCAATAAAAGAGCCGGGTGAACATCTGTGTGGGATAGCCGCAGAGATTAGGAGGGTTTGGAACATTTTAAGCGCATTAAAGATTTAAAAAAAAGGTCAGAATGTTTAGCAACATACCGATAAACCTCTTAAGCGAAACCCAGTTGGGGAGGCTGTTCGGCTTCTTTATTCAGAGCCTGCTGGATGGGTTGCTGGGGTGCTGGTGAAGCGAGGGGTGCCATGCATTTTATTGATATCAAGTGCTGTTTCCTTACAGGCTGCATAATGCTACGGTTTTATTAGGGTATCTATAAATTACAGTTCAATCAGGTAAATGAGTCACTTCGATACACTCCAAAATCTGTATTTCTGTCTGAAAATATCAAGTACAGCTCGTTTTATTAAACCTTAAAAATGTCATCTAGGGTTTACAAAGCAGCACATAACGTAGTGTAGTTCAGAGACCATCATGGTAAATCATAATATGTGATCCATAATAACACCATTATTGATCACGTTTTAGTAGTTAAACAGAAATCACAGAATTTATAAAAACCACTTCCTGTCAAACTTTTGACCAATCAGAGAGCTTAAATCAACTGAAATGTCCAATCAGGAGTCGCCAAAATGATGAGCCTCTATTGGCGGAGTAAAGCCACAGAGACATCTTTGATGTGATGTGATGCTGCACTGGATATAAACAGCTGGAAGAAAAGGTACATGTATATAATTTATGTTGTATGTTTGCTTCAGTGCATCCTGAAAAATATTCTGTTTTCATGTTCCTGGTTGGCTTTTATGGTACCATGTCTTTCCATTGCTCTTGATTTTAACCTCTTAATCTAAGAAAATAATTAAAAAACTAAAGTCTGGATGTTGATTAAGAGGGTTAGGATTTTAGATGCATTATTACATAAAAATAGAAATATTTAGAAGGGTACATCAAAATGAGTTAAATTTAAAGTAAATACCAATGTGAATATTAAAGAACAATTCACCAGATAAATGCAGACAACATAAAAGAAAAGGGGTGTTATCCCAGTTGTCTGCAGGTGCATCTCAGGTTGTCAGCGGGTCATTTAGATATCCTGGAGCAAATGCTGCTATAACATGGCCTACATCGTCAGCTTTAATATGGGCAAAATTTGGCCTTTAAAGTGTTAAATGTGTGAATGTGGCTGCCTACCTAAACTAATCCCAGCTGTATGTCCACCAGTTAGGGCTTGCATTTACGTTATTTTCTTCTAGCACTTGCTTTTGTCCATATCAAAGCTGGCCATGACATCTACACACAATGCAGGTTTTTAACGTGTCCCTGTTTCAACACACCTGACGCACATTAATGAATCGTTGAGCAGAACTTTATTGGCTGTTGGTGTGTTGAATCGGATACATTGAAGGGCTGCGGCCCTCGTAGGACTGAGTTGAATAGCTCTGTTGTCTGACCAAATTTTGGCATTGGTTTCACGTTCACCTCATCTGGGTCAAAACTGATGCATCCCTTATGTTACTGTCATCAGCACTTGTGTGAACATTAAAAGGATCATTACCTGTTTATTTATTATTATTTGGATAACTTGTGTGATGAGGGGCTGGATTCAACTCTCATCTAACTTTTCTTCTTCATTTAACTCAGGTACCATGAAAACCTCTTAAATTTGTGGGGTTATTCAAAATATTTTGTAATTTAACTGTTTTATAATGACGGTGTCATTCTTCTGTGAGCATTCAGGAAAAGTCCAACAACTAGACCTGGGAAATGTGAGACAAACCAGTACAACCCTGAAAAAATACATTTGTAAGGCCTGCTAATGCCATAACCCAACCTGGGTTGCCTTTAGGGCCAGTCTGGCCCTCATAGCACTCCCCATTGCTATAACTCAGCCACAACAGATCAAACTAACCCAAATAAGTGCCCTGTCCAGGTAAACACATTAAAAAAGATGGCCATTAGTTTTCTCAGTCCAATCAGAACTGTGTTCCTGATTCAGAATCACAAAGGGAATCGTGTCAGACTCAAAAACTCACATTACTTTTGAATGTGCATCAATGCCAGATGACACAAATTACTTGGCTTAACTTGCCTGAGATTGCTGCTCCACACACATCCCACCGTAAATGAGGAGGACAACGATCCAAAAACAGAGTTAATGGGGCTGATGAGGAGCTGGGGAGAGGGGAGAGGCCAGACAAAGATGAAGGAGGGGAGAGAACAGTGGATGGTCTGTCCATGGAGCTGTCGGTGGAGGAGGCACCTATCATTTAACTGTGAACTGAACCATGTCTGGAGAGCTATCCTTAAATGACACAGCACGCAGAGGGTGAGGAGAGAGCGATTCCAAGTGGTTACCAGCTGTGGGCTGCAGTTATACTGCCAGTAAGTTATGTACAGTCACATGTGTTTTTATGAGGCCTGCACAGTCTTTGCAGAGTTGCTCTTAAAATACTGCCGAATGGGTCCTCTCTTTACTCATAGAGGTGTGCTTTCCTGTTTGGAGGCAGCCAATAGCATTGTTTAGGCTTAGAAATCACAAATACGTAGATGTTAATAAAAATAAGTAAAATAGTTTGTTTCTGCGCCACCCTCTCATCTTACTGGATGCTATTTTCACACATACACTTTCTCTCATGTCCACTGAGGTCCATTGGTTACATTTATAAAAGCACTATACACTCCATATTTTCCCGCATTACTGACTGTTGCCATGCTTTTGAGATAGGACAAACATCATCAGCCACATGCTGGTGCCCACCAGTGGGCAGTGCTGAGTTCACCAGAGTGGGGGGCTGTAGTCTTGTACACTCTCACAAAGCCTCCCTTCAGCTGTCCTATCATATCCACAGCTCTTATCATGTCCACAGCTTTTAAATTTTGTTATGCCATCAGATCTAAGGTGAGAGCTTTTACATTAACAAAGTAAAAAAAAGGATCTCCTTTGTTTTGTTTTAGTCCTCAGAGGCTAGCATGTTTGCAGCAGTTCCTCGTGTTAGCAGACCACATCCCAGCTTTAATTTAGTATTTAGGACATATTTGATAAACTTGATCTCTGTCTAGTCGTTACAAAGCACTACCTTTTACTCATTTATGTATAATTTAAAATTTATATTCAGACATAAATATATGTTAATGTTATTTTATTCAACCTTGTGTTATTGTATCTTTACTAGTAAACCTGGAGTAGGCTGGTTTGTTCCCATTTTCCAAGACAGATTTCCATTTTCAGTGGGCATTCATGTTGTTATCCTGACTGGGAACTTATAAAATCCTACTTCTGAGTACAAATCAAATGCAGCATTATTCTCCTCAACTTTTTCTTCTTTGGGTGCTTTTGCATCTTCTTCCTCCTGTTCCTCTTCTTTTTCTCTGGTTTGTTTCTTCCTTCCTCATCAGCTGTACAGCTCTACACTGCCCCTGTAATTTCCAATGGCATTGCTCCATGTTCTGCATCAGCTGACAGATCGCTAAACCCCTTCAAGTCAGATTTTTACACAGTATGAAATGCACAAAACTGCATTTGTCTGCATATTCATCTACTGCGTTGGATATAAACGGGATGTGATACATCTGCTCTCTGAAGAGGATGCAGAATGTGGACAGAAGGGTCTGTTTGTATGTTTAATGTAAAGCATAAATGAAGCTTAACTGTTTTAGCATGTGCAAAATCTTGCACTGCTAAGGAAGAAAAAGCAGGACAGGCGGACCGCCGTCCAGCTCAAGCCTCTGATCTCCAACAGGAAGTGCTCATAGACGGCATTTAAACTTACCTCTACGGTTTAAAATAAAACATTATCAGAGAAATGATCATGAATTTAAGAACCATAGCTGGTATGATCTTTAAAAATGTGCTGTTTTAAGTATATTCTTGATGCAACTGATCCTGAATATGCCAGGTAAAATTAGTCTGGAATATAAACACAAGGTTTTTAAAAGTAGTTTTATTCACATCAACACATGACGCATGGCCTTGTTTTAGTTCTTTAGCTAGTTGCTGTTTGTTGTTGCAGGTTTGCTTGATCTGTGTCATTGATTGTTGTCTAAACAGTTGTTAAATCCAGTAAGACTCCAGCTTAAACAAACCAATCTTTTAAACAGTTCAGTCTCCTTCTGCCATTCATCTGTCATCATACACACAAAACACACACACAGACTAATGCTAGCACATACACACTTCATAGATACTGTAACTACATCTGGACAGCTGTTGCCTGTGTTTTCACAACCTTCTGGGTTCCTAAAAATAGTACATTTGTGTAGTTTGCATGAATCTGGTGGAGTTGAAAGGGAAACGAGGAATAGATGTTTCACATGAGGTATTGTACTGAAGGACAGCTGCAGGAAGTTGCAGGAAAGCTGCAGCTCATTCTAATCAGGCACAATGATAATGCCGCACGTTAGAAGAGCTGATTTATGGCAGCCATCGTGTCCTTACAGCCCGCCGCCAAGTTTGTCTTTGGTTTGGAAATGATGATGGTAATTTTTATAGACTATCAACTGTCTGTAAAATACCCTTCTCTTACTGCACATTAAATTACACGAGGCCTGTTTGCTCATGTGTGCGACACAAACAAACACAGCAGACTGCTGGGTAAATTAGTACAGCGTGCACGCCGTGCTCTCAGATATGAATGGATCCTGGAAAATGAGTCCATTAGCGCCGGAGATGGCTGCCAGTGTACTAAGTAAGCATGTGTGTGTGATTTTTACATTCAAGTGTCTCTTAATGATCAGCACTCACGTAATTGTGCCTTCGTTCACGTGTGTTTGGCTTGCTGGTTTTCCGTACGCAAGATGAGCTGAGTGATTGCATAAGTGTGAATTTTCAAGTGTGTGTACATTAGCCTGGGTGTGAGTTACCAGCCACAGTCTGCATCTACCGTGTGATAAATGTATAGCCAGTGTTAACTTTAACACACACACATACCAGTGACTGTACATTATATTGACCCGAGTACCAAATGAACTCTCTGTCTGTGTGTGTGTGTGTGTGTGATTAGAGAGATTGCATGGTGTGTTTGATGCCCCGTGTGTGTCTGTTGTATTATCTCTAGCGGGGCATGTGCAGGGGGCCTTGGGGCGACTGTGCGCAGGAGATAAGGGTGATTCATCCGTGTTTGAACATTGCGTAAGTGTGTGTGTGTGTGAGAGAGCGCATGTTTGTGCTTTGGAGGCATGTGTTCTCCATGTGCACGTGCTAACACTTGAACCTACACGTTATTATACGTGGGTACATATGTCCCAGCCGGTGTCATGGATGTGTTATCGGTGTGGGCGTGCACAAAGGGTTTTGCAGGGATTGGGGGCCTGCTGGCAGTGATTTTTCCCTGCAGGTGGTCTATAGAGCATATATAATAATATAATAACACACAGCTTCTCTATTGTTCCCCGTCAGGATGAAGCATCTTTGTTTATTGGAAGCGTCATGCTTCTTGCACGCAATTACTCTTGTACAACCACCTTCAGAGTTCAGACACAATATATATTTAGGTGTTTGTAACCGTGCCAAGGATTACACGCACAGCAAAACCCTTCATACGCAGATCTGCTGAAATGAAATAAAATTAAACAAGAACAAACGCACGTCTGTGCCCTATATTCATGCATGGATTGGTAACATAGAACAAAAAAGGACTGAAGAAAATAGCAGAAGGGAAACTAATAAATGGAATAAATTAAAACATCAAGTGGCAGAAACATCCTCCAGAGCAGAAGTTTTTGTTCTTATTCTAAAGGGGATGTATGAAAGTGTTCCCACCAGTTAAAACAAGCCTGAAACTGAGAACACGTCTTTATTTATTCACATTACTCTGAACACTCGATGCTTTAGCTACAAAAACAAAGAGCCGACGCTGTTTTTTTAAGGAAACCCCACATGAAAGAAAATATACATCATTTTTGTTTATTTTTATTCATTTTTAAGCAAAACTCATGTTCAATGTTCAGTTGTGTTCAGTCTGATGTTGTTTCTAACATGTTCTTTGTCAGTGATCGCTCTCATAAGCACTCATTTCCTTTCAGTGGTTCTTACAGCCTTGTTTGCAGCTGCTCAATTAACAGATGGACAAGATGACTGATCTCCAGTCTCCTTTACAAATGCATGATTAAACATGTCCACATTGTCTGCGTGGCTTGTGTGAAAGCGTTTTTATAAAGGAAATAGTGATCAGCTTATACTCTGCTGCAGATGTTTTCATATTCAAATCTGATCATTTCACGTTAAACCTCAATAAACTCAGTTAAAGTGAAAAATTATTCCTCGATCATATCAGCAAAGTTGTGCTAAAAAGGTTTAAGGTTCTCCCATTAAGTCGCATTTGAGCAGTTTTGGAGCTGCAGCTGCACCTTCTGCTCCATAAGATCATTTATTAATATGCTGGTTTCATCCACTGCTGATTAGAATAAATTCTTATTACTAACTTTATAGAAGAAAATAACAGGATATGAGAAAACTGTGGCTGTGTCTCAATCATTGCTCTAACACTACTTTGTGCACTATGTAATGTGTAGATGTCAAAGTAAATGCACATAAACATAGTGTAGTGAAGTAGTGCGCTGATTGAGACACAGGCTGTGACTTTAGACAGACTTAGTTTCAGTTGCAGTGACTCTACAACACGGCACTCTAAAGTAAATTTTCCACTAGTTAGTAATGTTATTGTTGTTGGAGTTTAATTAAATCCTCGGGATCATAATGGATTGTTAACATGCTTAATCACAGCCCTCTAAGTGTGCTTAGTGCACTACTATTAATCTTTATGTTACAGTGAGGAAACTTGTATCTCAAACCTCCACTGAGTTATGGACTGGTCTCATGCAAATGGAAAATATAGCAGGTGTCTCTCCCTGTAATTTTAACTGGCTCGCCTACATGAATGAAAAAGTGACCCATATGTGAAACACTGACCTCATTTAACAGATTGATGAAGCCATTAATGTAACGTATCATGTATGAAAGGAGCTGATAGTAAATATGCAGCCAGTATTACCTGTTGTGTTTTTATTCCCAACACTGAGACACTCTTAAAGTGTCTTTAATGGTCCTTTTTCATGGTTCTGAGTCCATCAGGACTGTGGCTAACCTTCGTTATGAGTCCTCATTTTTACTGTCTGAAAAGATAAAAGTTTCCTTTTCACCACCATTCAAGTTATTACAATGATAAGATGCCAACGTGTGTCACACTTAAATGGTAAATCAAATTTACTTAAACTTTGTCATACCACGTCTCAGATAGTGTTTGGCCCTCTTTAAATCCTCAGTCAGGATCTTTTTTAACGTTTTGCAAATAAAAGTTGTGAAATTTGGTTGATACTATCAGAGGAGTGTATTTAAGAGCATGAACGGAGACTGTTATAGTGATAAAGTCAGCCTTGTGATATTGTAGCTCATCGGCTGTTGGCCCGTTTGCTGCCAAGAGATACTTAAACAAAACAACATGCTGAGCTCCTGCCAGTAAGCTATATTATTATCTTCATTCCAACTAATTGCCAAGCCAAACAGCAACACATATGCACACGCAGGCTTCGGCAACCACTCATCATTAGGGAATTTAAGTGTAAGTGTGCCTGTCTCTTGTTGTCATGACAACCATGCACTAAATTTTGGCTTGGAAGGCTTCACAAAGTCTAAAACGGAAATTTGATTTGGATGGTTTCTGCGTTCAGTGACGCTAAATCTGATTTCATTGGTTTTATTATGAGTGGATCTGTGCATGTTGCTGTCCATACGCTTACTTCTACTTTCTGACTGTTAGTCCTAAAGACATGACACCTGCAGACAAGCACCCCCATGGTTTATCCTCCCTCCTGTTGCATTGCATGTCCTCAGTGGGTCTTTTATCTTTAAAACCATTGGGGCTGCCTCAATGTGAGGGTGAGAGAGAGAGAGGGAGCGTTGCGGCATGTGTGTCTGTATGTGTGGGTGTGCCGTCAGCTAGTAGGAATGCACGGGTACCGCCAAAGCTAAGATGGCTGCCAAGCGCTAAGATGGCTGCCAGGATTCCACAGAGCGACAGCGCGAGAGAAAGAGATTCAGGGACATGACGAGTGTGGGAGAAATTGAGGGAGAAGGACCTGAAGATGGGCTCTGACTCCCAGTAGGACGAGAGACGATGCTACGAGAAAAACGGAAAGAAACTCAGTCCTTGTATGCATCTCCTGTGGTGATTACGTCTTCTTTTTTTACCCAGTTTTGGTAGCAGGCAGACGGGGTGAATGATGCAGCAGTTTACTGGTACATAATACACTACTGCCACCCAAGATTAGAGCTCTGATTTGGACTTAGAAGATGTAGAGATTGGGTGTCTAATGCTGACTGCATGAAGGCCACGTTCTAGTTAGAGACTTGGCCCAAGGCACCCCTCAGACTTAAACACTGTGGGGATAATTGCCTTAAGTAGTATATATGATACAACCATAAAACTCAGCAAGGCAGCATTACACATCTGAAGAAGAATGGCAGCCAGCAGGCCAACCAAAACTAGCTGAGGTAGGCAGCCTTCCATTTGTATGTTTGCCCCTAGAGATGCAGAGGCAAACTCACAGTCCATATAATGCCTGTAACATAAAAATATACACTTTACAAGTCATTAGTGGAAATGCAGAGCTTTCCTGGGAACTCTTCTCTCAACTTATGCTGTCAAAGGCTTTTAGGAAAAGAGTGTGAGTGCCAACAGCTTCACCCAACCTGCAGTGTTCATAGCTGTGATGATGCAGTGATGAGTGTTCATGTAGATTCGGATGGAGGAAGCAAAGTCGCTGAGTTCAGCACGAACCAGAGAGGAAGTCTCAGCAATGCAGCAATCAAATCAACAATGAGGACGTTGGGGTTTCTTCATTAAAGTTGAACTGATATAAACTGTTAAAGGTCTTTAATGAAAGTGTTTCAATTATTTAAGAAGGAAGAAATGTGACTAAAATCCAGACAAAGATTCTCCATGTGCTCTGCTTTAGCTAATGTGTGTGTGCTGAGACCCCAGCTTCAGTTGGACTTACTTTACAGATGTCTTCTAACTTTTTGGGTTTAGGAAGATCCAATAAAAAAGTTTTTGTGATTTACGATTATAATAATAATAATATTAGTTTTATTTATATAGCACTTTTCAAAACAAAGTTACAAAGTGCTTTACATTATTAAATATAATAAAGAATTTAAACATTATATTCAAAGCAAGGGATAATATAGAATGAAAACCTCAATATTGAATCAAATATTATAGAACAAAGAAAAACAGTAAAGCAAAGGAGTTTAAAAATGCCATTTTGTAAAAATACATTTTAAGTTTAGATTTAAAAACAGACACAGAATTTGACAACCTAAACTCCTCGTGCAAAGAGTTCCAACGTTTTGTAGCTGCGACAGGAAAAGCCCGATCTCCTCTGGAGCGGAGTCGGGAGGGGGGCACTGTCAAAAGGGTTAAGTCTGAGGAACGCAAGCAGCGACAAGGAACATAAGGGGACAATAAATCATTAATATATGAGGGGGCAAGACCTTTAAGGGCTTTAAAAACAATAAGTAAAATCTTAAAATCAATTCTAAAATGAACCAGTGAAGAGATGATTAAAATAGGTGTAATATGTTTGTGTCTTTTGGAGCCAGTTAAAAGCCTTGCTGTAGAATTTTGGACAAGTTGCAGATTATATATATTGTGCTTATACATATTTTATTATGTATGATATTTATATAAACGTTATTTTACATTGAAAAGCAGCAGCTCTTCTGACAGTGTGTGTGTTCAACAGGTTCCAGTTACACAGAAGTTAGCGTCATAGTGCACACAATCCAATATGTGATGTCCTCGTATGAGGATGCTGGGATCAGGTGAACATTTGGTTTTTCACCTGAGATTGAACCTGTGTGGAAAAATGCTCCCATCTTTCGTCTCATCCTGACAGCTTAGTGGAAAGAATGAAGAAACGCGTTATTGTCCATCAGTGTTTTACAGCGTTTCATCAAATACCGACCTGCCTCCTTACCTCGAGCAATTTCCAGACATCTTTCCACCTGACTAAGCTTTTGTCTTTTTCTCTCTGCTTCTTCCAGAACAATCAGGACAATCAGACAACTCAAACCAGCAAGGAGACACAGACGTCAAGCCCCCACCAAATGGTGAGTTTACAAGTACGTCCTGCAACACTTATAATCACAGTTATTACGTCCCCGTACACCTACACGCATAAAATGATATATTTGTGCTCACAGAGTTGAATTTATTCAAATACTTAAACTCATGCACATGTTTTCTCACTTCGCCGACACACAGGCCTCTATGTGTTGGGGTTTTTGGGGAGGCTTGGGGCAGAGTTTATTATGGTTAGGAGAGCTGATGGTACTGTAGCGCGGGGGCCGTGCTTGGATTGTGGTGGGCCACTCATAAATCACACTGACGTTATTAGAAGATGGGAACCACATGGCCGCTGCCGAGCTGAGTGCTGACCTCATGCGTCGTCCCTGCTGTGGTTAACCCCGGGCAAGGATGGAGAGATGAAGAAGGAGATGGAGAAACAAGAGGAAAATGTTGGGGGATTGAAATGAAAATGAGAGGTGGGGGGTGATGGAGTGAAAGATAAAATGGATAGGAGGGAGGAGGAAGGGTGTGGAGTAGAAATGAATCAACCCTGAAGATTCAGTTTTAATGCAAACACCATGTTGCCCTGAAGGTTATAAATTACTTTTTTACCTTTAAATTAACCAGGAAAACATCAATTATTTGATGTTAAATGACTTGTCGGGTAAATGACACGCATGAAGTCTAGCTAATGTTTGGTCAAGCTAGGTTTTAGCTTTAGCTAATGCACCAGAAGCCTGGTTTGTTACTAACCTTCAACTAAGATTCTACTTCCTGTTTTGGGTTATAGTGTACACCAGGTTTTATATTGTTTTTGTTGTTTGTTTTTCCAGGAAAATGGCTAATGTAAACAACATTACACAATAATACACCTCAAACTTTTATTTATTTATAATTTATTTAAACAAGTCTTGCTAGCTAGCTAATTCAGGTATCAGTAAACTTGGTGTGTCTCAATCAATCTAGTGTGAAACGATGGACACACTAAATCGATGCCATCTTGCTGACGTAGCAGAAGAGGAAGAACTTCCCAGCACTTTCTGAATAATAATAACGATACTGCTGCGGAGGCTAATTTGTATAGAGTATGACGTTATTTTGTTATGGTTCTAACCATTATTTCAACCATTCTGAGGAAGACCCTGCCTCACCTTTTTTATGCAATATAAGTTGAGTAAGGTACCACTAGGAGCCAAACGTATTCCATTTGAGACAGCGCTTACCCACGATAGTGCGCACTACGCACTACATTCCAGTGCACTATGGTATTGAGACACACTCTTGGATTCTAGGTGAAGCTAGGTTAAAAATCTAGCTAAATGGCAATAAAAGCACTTTATTTATTTTTCTTTTTTTTTTGCTTTTTTAAAATGCATGTTTCTTTGAAAAAGCATGAAATGTTGTGCTTGTATGAGTAAATCTATTCCCTTTAGCAGTGAGGAGAGAGAAAAACCTAAATGTAGTTTTGTGAGGTTCAAGCCAGGCTGATCTGATCTGACAGCACAGACAAAAACCTACTGACTCTCTACCATCTGCAATATGACTATATACATCTTCTGAACAATAGAAAATGTCTATCATTTCATATGAAGCTCTATTGTTTACATCATGGTTAGGTGCTTTACTGCGTAATTTACGACATACCCTTGCATGGTATGCACGGCATGAACAAACATGTATGAAGACGATGACAGGCGCGTTTCAGAGCAAGGTAATGCTCTACAAAAGGTGACCATCCAACCCAAACCGAGAAGCAACTGCTGCTGCATGGATGTGACCTGCTCCAACACAACACACTTAATTTATCACCTGCGTAAGAATCATGTGTTGTTGGGGAAAAAAAGAAGAAACCTCATGGAGCCCACGTTGAAGATGAGATCCTCTTCCAGGATGGACAGGCAAATGTGCCTAGGACTGTTATCTCTGCATATGTTTGGACTGTGGGAGGAAGCCGGAGTACCCAGAAAGAACCCACGCTAACACGGAGAGAACCCACGCTAACACGGGGAGAACCCACACTAACACGGAGAGAACCCACGCTAA
>JBAMHV010000022.1:5170019-5192403 GCA_037177535.1 Pseudomugil gertrudae
AACACGGAGAGAACCCACACTAACACGGGGAGAACCCACGCTAACACGGAGAGAACCCACGCTAACACGGGGAGAACATGCAAACAGAAAGGCTGCTGTTCAGAGGTTCCCCCTGCTGAGTCTCAAACCAGTAACCTTCTTGCTTTAAGGCATTTCTAAACTGCATCCATGATGCGCTGAGTAGATTCTATTTTTTTCCACCTCATCTTATCCTGACATGTTTTTCTTCTTGCCATCTTACATGGCTGCACCTCAGTCATCCTGATCCTGTGCTGTTATGTTTGTGTAATCTTGGCAGGCTGTGCTAGAATCAGTCTGGTTGTGCTGAGACACTGGCTCAATGACAAATAAAGCACTTCATTCATTCATTCAGCCGTGAGGCCTTAGTCCAATAATAACCACTTTTCCACCTTGTATCTCCCAATTAATTTTGTATTAATTTATTAAAATATTATATTATTAAAAAAATTTAACTTGACTTGTTTGTTAAATCCAACATTATTTTAATCATTTAAAATGAAATATTTTAGAACATTTTTAACATCTTTGGAAATTTGTTTTATATTATAAAAAATATTATTATCAAAAACCTGTGATTTTTATTTAATATGTAATATAAAATTATTAATTTTGGGAAAAGTAATCATCTTTAAATTCCTTAGAATGAGCCGTTTGTATAGAGTGAAAATATTATTAGACTTAACGTTATTGATCCTTTTGGGAAGACTCTCTCAAGGAAAGGTGTCCAGCAGCTTATACAGAATTAAATAAAGACTTCTCAATACAGAAGAAACTACAGACACCTTGTAATAGTTACAAACACTGGGAAAGTCAGTGATATGTGCGCGTATCCTCGGTGTAGAAAGCTTCTTATGCCCGTGTTTACTCAATGGCAAAGTCCAACTCTATTGTTAAAAACAACTATACGGAAAGCCTTTCACCCGCTGATTGTGCTGTTATTTAAAGAAGCTAGTACTGAATACAGGTACGCACCTACCTGACCCGTATTCATTACAGAATTGGTTTATGGACATGAAAACATGGCCGAGCTTGCAGT
Source organism: Pseudomugil gertrudae (assembly GCA_037177535.1). NCBI lineage: Eukaryota > Metazoa > Chordata > Actinopteri > Atheriniformes > Pseudomugilidae > Pseudomugil > Pseudomugil gertrudae. Next base: position 5,171,077 of record JBAMHV010000022.1, read on the forward strand.
GACATTTACATGTACCTAAAACTTCTACAAATCACTAAAAGACGTTAATGTTGTGTTTTGTGGGCGTGTCCAAGAAGTGCTGTACTAACGTATGTAATGTCACTTTATTATATGTTTAGCTATAATATTTACTTAAGCAGCTACAGTTATGTCCCGTTCATATCCATACCTACATACATACCATACATAAGACTAAATAGTCATAGATCTACTCAAATATCATATCTACCTGACATAAAATGCAAACTGCATAGTCTGCATTTTTTATTTTGTCTTCATCTAGTTATCCTGGCTAATGGCACGTTGCCAAAAAAACTGTTTATTTTTTAAATGGATGCTTGCCACCTGGTATGGAATAAAAACAAAGATGTGGATTGTCTTTACTCCGATTTATGCATCCCACAGCACAGCAAGATGGCATTTAAAGTTGAAAAAAATTCCTTGAAATCGTGACTTTTTGCGTCGGTCCAGCTATAAAACAAAGCTGTTTTGCATCACGATGCATCACTCACATACGTCACTTCCAAGACATCTGTAATAAAATACATAGAATAGATGCTGAGTCTGCAGCCTTACTGTGACAGAGTGGATCTTCTCATCTGCAGTGGCTGCGTCTGCTTTCAGAGAATGTAAACACAGATCACATGACTGAACTCCCTCAGCAGATAGTATGGCTGCACGCTAACAGCTAGCAGATAGCATGGCTGCACGCTAACAGCTAGCAGATAGCATGGCTGCACGCTAACAGCTAGCAGATAGCATGGCTGCAGGCTAACAGCTAGCAGTTTGAGAACACGGCCAAAACAAGACTGTCTTTATGGAGACATGTTCTGGATTACACCAGCGATTGTTGACACACATGACCAACCTTTACTTTTTCCACTTGCTTTCTGTCTCTGTCAGTTCTCACGGCAGTGAATCCCAGCAGGTCCACGTTAGCATCCAGTACAAGTTGGTTTAGCCATGTCTCTGTAAAGATGATCAACCTGCTCCTCCAGTAGGTCTACTGTTGTACAGTGCGGATAGCTCATCTATCTTGTTCGGCAGAGAGTTCACGTTCTCCATTATAACGGTAGGAATTGTGGCCCCTCTGATTCTCCGCTAGCTGAGCCTTTAGCTTGGCCCCGGCCTTGCAGCCCCTAAGTCTCCTCCTCGGCTTCGTTGGGATGTCGTGTTGTATCCTGGGTCGGCCTTTTGTGCACAGAGCTAGCAAAGCTAGCAGAGCTAGCAGTTTCTCTTGTGAGTAAGTGAGAAACTGGCTCTTTGTTGCATTTTAATCTTCATAATAATCCCTGATTATAGAAATATATAAACATACACACTTCGCAAGAAGAGTAGAAAGTAAAAAGGTTAAAAAATAGCTACTGGAGAGGCAGCCATAACCCACAGCACCATGGTAAACAAGATTACTAGTTATTGTTGGTCGTCTTGTCTGTAGTTTTTTATTTCTACAGTTGTTCATCATTGAGCCACTTGAACTGTTTTTTTCCTTCTTGCCATTTTCTTAACATTACTGTGTTTTGATATGTGTGTCCCTGACATATACATAAATCCCACTACACACTGCATCACACAATACATTGCTGTCTTTGTGGAGATTGTAATATTGTTGAACCTGATTGGTTATGCATGTTCGGATGTTGGCGGTAAAAAGAAGAACCTTATAGAAAACACATGGTTCTGCTGGATGACATAGACTATCTATACATCTGTTTTTTAACTTGTCCTCTGTACCGTGTCCTCCCATATGTATGTAAAATGTTGTGCATGTTCAGAATATGCATCTTTTGTATGAACAATCCATCCTCACAGATTTTTTCTCGCTCTCTTGTCCAGGCCACTTGAGTTTCCAGGACTGCTTCGTGACTTCAGGGGTGTGGAATGTAGCCGAGTTGGTCCGCGTGTCGCAGAGTGAGTCACTGCTGTAATTTCTAATGTCAATCACTGTCTGTGTCACACCTACTGCACGTCTTATGGTTACTTGACATGGTAAATGGTCTGCATTCAGAAACCAAACATTATCCCTCTTTTCTGTGGGAATGCAATCCAAGTCCCATGGGAAATGACTGAACTTGCAATGTTTCAGTTCACCTCTCAATTTAAAAGTCCCAGCAGTCACAAGGATACGTCACGCTCTAAACCACTGGTGACTTGTGAAAACCCCTGTCATGACTGAATGATTCTAGCTGATTGCCACAGTGATCTAATTACAAGGAATGAGTCAATCAGGATGCTGCTGCAGCTTAAGGGAAAAGAGTTTATCAGAGGGATGCTGTGCCTCCATATGGGCGTTAACATTTTGGTGGGTTGTTCATGACCACTTAATTATATGAAATAAAATAGTTTATGTCATGTTGATGAGCATTTGCTTTGCTTTAAGTAGAATTGATTGTAATGTGTTATTACCAACACATGGTGGCATTATTTTACCAAACTGTGGTGGACCACCAGAGATAAAACAACAGAAGAAGTTTTACTATCACGGAGCTCTGGTAGAGCATGTCCGGTGCTGTGAGATTTTATTATAATGAAGGATAAATATAAGAAACATGTAAGGACAAAAACAACAGCCTTCAAGAAAGTGATCAAAAAATAAGGTTCAGTTCTACTTCTTACAGGTAAAGCTAGCATAGCATCGGTCCGCACAACTCACAAGCGATACATCAAGCAAAAGGTCCAACCACTAATCAGCAGTCAGCTTTGTCACTGAATAAAGTTTTATGTTAGACAGAAACAGTGAACCTCGTGTCAAAGCTTTGTTGAGTCTGAGGGAGCATTCACACCAGGATTGTCTGTGAGATTCGGCTCCATTAGGCAGGAAATTCAGTGTTGCTGCACCTTTCCTGAGTTGCTTTGCTTTCATACTGCACCCTAATCCTGCCTGGACAATAACTACTCACCAGTAGCAATACAGAATAAACTTCCCTGCTGATCATGAAAAAAAAATGTCTCTTTGATTAACCAAAAAGCAGCTGGTTCACTACACGTAGACGAGGCTAATGCAGTGTGGAGGTTTCTGCTTTTCAGTGTTCACTACAATCTGTCTTGTCCAACCTGCAAGAGTGGCAGTGTTACTCTTTGCTCTATGTCACTTCCTCTCTTTGGTTAACAGGATGGCCTGTGTGTTTTCACACTGTTATTGAACCACACCATGGTTCATTTGCAAGCGAACGATACCTGCCGTTTATAAGCACACCAGAGCTTTTTGATCTCACTATGCTAAACGTGGAAGTGGACCAGGATTGGTTTAATGTGATTCAAACAATGCCAGTGTGAGTTCAAATTTCCATTAGGAAAAACTGTATGATGATGCAGCACATCCCTGGTACAGAATATAGCTAATATTATTATTAGAAATAATATAATTACTGCGATGGACTGGTGACCTGTCCAGGGTGTACCCCGCCTCTCGCCCGTTGTGAGCTGGGATTGGCTCCAGCCCCCCCGCGATCCCGTTTAGGTAAAAGCGGTAGAAAATGGATGGATGGATAATATAATTATATATAAATATGTATTATTAATTTAATTATTCATTATTTATAACCAATATTATTAATATATTAATGTCTTCTCACGTCTTAATATATCCTGCTACAATAACAGAAAGTATTTATCAATTTAAATGATTAAAACTTTAAACCAGATTAAAATCCTCTTTAGATCAAAACCTCTTTTACAAAGACAACTTGGCCAAGATGTCGGCAGCACACGTTATAAAAATATATTAAAAATATACATCATAACAGTAAATGTAACCATAGCTGGAAGAGAGAAGCAGTGTTTACTGGGTAACCTCATTCAGTCCTGAGGCGTCCTTCATCCAGACTATGGATAAATGATATGATGCACCAGCTCTAAAGGGGTTAACTCACACATTAAGCCTTTCTGTGGTTTTACCACTAACAATCTGAACCCTGTGCTGGACATAAATGAACCATTATATCTTCAAAGTTACTGGGAACCGTGAAAATACCCATCGTGTGAAAATAAAGCCATGGTGTACTTATGTTTGTATTCCTCAGCTCCAGTGGCCACAGCGACAGGCCCCAACTTCTCTCTGGCAGACCTGGACAGCCCTGGATATTATAACATCAACCAGGTGACCTTGGGACGGCGCTCCATCACCTCCACCCCCTCCACCAGGTACAGATACATCCAAAACACACCTGTAGATCAGATATTCTGCACTAATATTTCTTATTTCTGAACCTCTTTAATACATCCTTTATGCTGAGCTTTCTCTACTTTCTGATTGTTGTCTTTCTTTTCCCCCTTTTTTCTTCTTATCACTAACCCTCTCCATCCTACCAACTTGTCTTCTGCCCTATCTGTCCTTGTATCTTTATCTCTCCCATCACTCCCTCTGTCCTCTCCTGCCCATCTAACGCTGCAGGACTGAAATGGAGCTTTATGCAAGTCTCCCACGGAGGTAGTTAACACTCACTGCAGAATATCTCCCTTGATGCTACTGTATCATAGGCTCATGCACAAAATTCAAACAAAAGCCACACATGCATGTTGCATGTCCACAAGTCCTTTTTGTTTTATTGAGCACAGATGTATGGAGCTATAAGAATTTGCAAGCTCACACAATTCGATCCAGCTTTGCCCACCAGTCAGTTTGGAGTGCGAGGATGCTTGTGAGCACTACAGATGCATCACGCTATGCAGATTTAAGTCTTCTGCTCGTCTTGCTGTCTCCAGTCGTGTTGCTTTGTCCACCCCCTGCCTGTGGTAGTATGCAGCAAGATATATTTTTTAAAAGTGACAGTTTAGATTACTATTTCTTTTGATTTTTACACATTCCTGTCGGACAACTGGGGAAATAAGCACCCACGATGTCCCACAAACTGTCTGTTGAAGTCCCAGATATCAGTCAGAGGTCGGGAACTTTGGAAAGACCAGATATAATTTGTCCCAGAATCAGGAAAACTCACTTCCTTGTTTTGTCTTTAGCTCCAACAAGCGCAAGTCCATTGATGACAGCGAGATGGAGAGCCCGGTGGATGATGTCTTCTACTCGGGCCGTTCCCCTGCGGCCGGCAGTAGCTCTCAGTCCAGTGGTTGGCCTAATGATGTGGACGCAGGTATTCCTACTTCAACTGCCCCTTTATGTTTCATTGCATGCAAATGCGTCTCCAGGAGCTGGGCTGAGGTCTCGCCTGAAAATAAAATAAATAAAAAAACTCCTTCAGTGAGTCTGTCAGTCCAAGGAGTTTTGTTTGTTTGTTTATTTTTATCCTAATGAAACAGTTTGACATTTTTGGTAAACCAGTTATTAGCTGAAAATTGGAACCACTGTCACTAGATGCTAGAAGCTAACTTAGCACGGTTAGCTTAAAGTTAATTTTATGCCAGATAAAAGTCTTTCCTGGAGCCTTTGGTTGATTTGAGGATGATCTATATATAAGTGCATTCTGATACTTTACTGGAAAGTTTTTATAGGTATAGTTTTCATTTTTAGTGTACGCTTTAACAACTACATATCCAGGGACGTCAGACGTTAGCAGCTTTGCTAAAGCATAGCACCAAACATTTTTTAGGTCATTGTATTTCTGTGCACTTCCCCATCAAACAACCAAAAAACTGTTTGGCAGCATTACTACTGAGCTAAGCTAGGCTAATCACTGTTCAAGGTAATTCTAACTTTTTCACTCCTCATTTAAATGATTAATTCATTATGATTAAAAGCCTTTTATGCTAAAAACATTGGCTAAATGTATGTAACTTTTCTAACTCATAAAGAAAGCAAATATTTGTATTTACCAGATATGTCAAACTGCTAATAAATCCAAATCATACCTTTTGTTGCCATAATTTGATGCAAATCTTGGTTAAAAATTAATCCACAGCTCACCTCCTTTCACCTTCACCACCTCCTCCTCCTCTGTTTTCTTCATCACTTGCCCTACTTCCAGTCACTTTTGTCATCTTCCATTCACAACTTCTGCTTTACTTACAACTTATGAGACTCACAACAAGCCTATCTGAGGTGCAGCAAAGCTCAGTTTGACGCAGCCAGCTTGTATTATTTGTCACTTAAGGGAACTTAAAATACATGAAGGTACCCCAAAAACCTATTCTGATATAACACAACCTGATAAATGAACATTTTGGGCATTGTCCTGACAGATTTTACATAAGTAATATTTCCCTGTTATGATGATAAGGAGGCAGAAAGCTCACTGATATGTAAGGATCCTGTTTATCAGTCTGATCAGTATATTTACATTAAAATGTTTAGGTACATGTTAAAGACGTCTAAGCTTTTGTAGAAGTTGAAATATTTAGCCCCATTAGTCCTCGTGGTGTTTGTGCTGACATCCATTAAACTTTACTGTAAGGGCCATGCAACAGCGATAAAAGTTAAACATTTTAAAGCGTCTTGTCTTAAGTCTCCTGCACATTGCAGTCAAATTTCACGTGCACGAATGTCACCAGTTGCTTTGCTGGGAGCTCACGACACAAGTTCCATAGATATGAATGGATAAAAAGCGGCATCGTCTCCCCATGTGTCGAGCCCATTAGCTGTGGGAGGCATCCCAGACCTCAACCAGGACTAGTTGATGGTCAGCCAGAGTGGCTGCGTTGGTCACTCAGGCATTAACACACACCTAAGCTGATCACAGCTGATTCAGTTGGGTTGAGGTCTGGACTCTCGGCAGATCATTTCATCCCTGTGATGATCTGCCTATCAATCAGGTGCCACATCTGTAGCTGACACACATCTGGCAGCTAAATTTCAAAACAAGAGTGAATACCAACAGGAGAATAGTACTGGGGGATTTTTACGGTGTGCTACCCACACGTCTAGCTGTGTTGCCCATTCCACAGAAGCATGATTGTAAAGGTGACTAATCAATAAGATATAATGCAACTTAGGTTATTAAAATGTCCTTACTTTTTGTAATGTGTTCAAACAAAATAGACGAGATCAGATGTCACAACCTACTGAGGACTTCCAGTTACACGATTTAGTGCTATTTAAAGTCTTTGCACATAGTTTATGGTAACTAATCAGATTTGTAACTTTATATCTTTAAAGCTGCAGACCTTCATATAGAAATCTCATTCTGCTTCTTTTTGTTCCTACTGTGGGACTAATACAGCATTTATTCTGTTTATTCAGGTTATTTTGTTTAGTTTAGGCATGAAGGATTAGCATGATTATTTCCAGATTGAACAGTAACATCTGGAAGCGTTTATGCATACCTAAAGAAAAGACAACCCGATCATGACATTAGCAAAGGAAGTCAAACAAGGCTCCCTGCAGTTTTCATAAAAATATAACAAAGATGTCTGTATTATGGTGTGTTAGCATCCCGCTTGCTTTGAATCAGTTTTATTCTTTGGTTTCTCCATCCATGTAAATTATATGCAAGATAAGTTTTAATGGAGGAGAATCAGCTCACTCTGTATTCTGATGTGTAGTTAATGTAGTGTAGTGATCTAGCAGGAGAGATAGTATGAAAACATCTACTTAGAAAATATTTACTGAGTACAGTACACAAATTAGGAGGACATGTGGCTCCATTGTTAGAAAGAGTGTGAGCCTGTACGAATACAGATTGTCTCTTTAGCTATGCTAATTAAAACAGTACATTTAAGGGGATTCATCTTCCTTAATTAGGCTGAGTCTCAGACTGGACAATGAAATGTTCTGATGGATGAGCTAGAGTATAAACTGCTTAATATGATGGTGCAGAAAAGGCTGTTTTCCAAAGTCTAACAGTACTTAGCAACCTTATTTCCTTGAGGACCCCCTTCATGCACCCACTGAAACACCACCCGTGCTGAAATCATGCTTGGTTTTATACTTTCAGAAGGGAGATTCTCACCATAAATACTGTGTTCTGGTTGAGTCCTGTCCTTCAATAAAACCAAAGCTAAATTAACAACATACAGTATACCAGTGGGGTCCTCGAGGGCCGGTATCCAGCAGGTTTTTGTTGTCTCCATGCTCCAACACAGCTGACTGAAATGACTTAATAGGTTGACAGGAAGCTGTTGGATCTATTTGATTTGCATCAGGTGTGTTAGTGCAGGTAAACAGGAAGACCTGCTGGAATCTGGCCCTCGAGGACTGGATTTTGACACCCCTGCAATACAGGCTTATCTCTTTAAATAGGGACAGTGTGTGGACATTAATCACTATGGCTTTGACCATTGCCTCAGGGAGCCCCGGAGGTGGGCTCTGTGTTGGGAAGCACTGATTTAAAACATCTGCAGGCACTACGCTGACGACACATTATAAAATATATAAACAAGAAGCCCGTTACCTGCATTAATCCCACTCTGATTCAGATATGTTGTTAAAAAATAAAAGTTTTTATCAGTGCTGCTCCAAACGGGTTCAGTTTTATTAGGAATAATGAGTTTTCCATATGAAATAAAGAATCATAGAATAGTTTCTAGTAGATTAAAGTAGATAACAGATAAAATCTTATGTATGCCGCTCCTGTCAGCTGCGGTTAGTACAGGACTGGAAGCAGTGGAAACCAGGCTGAACATATACCAGCTTAACCATTTTAACTGTCTTCAGCCTTTGTTCCAGTCCCGATGCCTTCTTCATCTCCCCATTCCCATTCTTCTCTGTTGTCTTCCTCAGTGTCACAGCCGAGCAGCACCAGTGTAACCACCCATTCTCCTCTGAAACCATAACTCACTCTTTGGCTTACAGCACTGTTAAACATCATGATGGGTTTCTTATCAAATGTATTTGCAATGTGACTCCGTGTAGTTTGTCATATTGCTGGATTTCATGTGTTTTCCTATTTATTACATGCTGCCTTTCTAATGCCGCCAGCAGTAATGATGTCACTATTTTATAGGCTGCACTCTATAACATTAAGTCTCCTGTTGCCCATAATGTAACCACCCATATTTCTCTTTCTTCCCTCCTTTCTTTGTCCCTGTCTCTTTCTCTCCTCTCCCTCTTCCATTGTTAACTCTTTCCTTCTCTCCTGTTTGGCCTTTCAGTGCAGCACCATTTGGCCAGTGTGCAGGAGAGGAAGATTAAGCATGAGAGCGATGGAGTGCAGTTTCCTTACCATGGTTAGAACATTAAACATTATACTGTGTACATGTATACATGCTCTACTTTTACTCACCACACCCTCAACTTGTGTACATCTGTCTGTTTGCAACGTCTTGTCAGCTCTCAGAGCTCGTCTGCATTTTCCGTCTTTCTCTTCTCCTCTTCCTCTTCTCTACCCTCTCTCGTGTCCTGTTCTTCGACTCTGTTGCTGCTGGGTGGGGTTGTGTTTCTGCCAGATGTCTGCTGCTGTCCATCGTGGGTTCACTAAAGCCTTTTGGTAGCCCAGTAGCTCCACAGCATCCACTGTCTGAAAAGATGCTGTTGGGAATTTGTGAAAGAAATCAGATGTTCAGCAGGATAAGGAGGAAGCTCTGAAACCAGCATATGCTCTTGTGGTTGTGTGGAAAAAGAGAGTGCACCCTCTTTTTTATTTGTTTTTCAGTGTAAAATGTGTCTTCTTTGAATTCCTAAAATAATATAAAACATGCTCATAAAATCCAAAGTGTGTGTGTTTAACAAAAAGTAAGCCAGCATTTGAAAAGCTAATTATACCTGATATTTCAGTAGCTTTCAGTCATTTTCTGAGGAAGTATTTATCATTTTATCAGTCTTGCATCATTGTGGAGGAATTTTGACCCACGCTGGTTTATAGTGTTGCTTCAGTCCATTGTGGTTTGCAGCATTTATGTGAGCGCAGCTCTTTCAGGCAGGTCATGATCCTGTGCAGTCTTAGACATTAATAATAATACCTGCCAACAATATGCAGATTTTTATGTAGAAAAGGCAATAACATGAAAACTTGCAGATGATGTAATACAGTTTTAAGTCTTGCCAGTAATGCTAGAAGTTATTAAGTAGTTACTGGAAGATTGGTTATTAGCTTAGCATTAAAACAATACAGTTTTAATGGAGGTTGTACATTAATAATAGTAATGGTTACATGATTGGTAAGTTATTTACACACTTGGGCTTATTTAATTTTAAATGTCCTATTAAATTTGTTTATAGATGTCAAGTTATTATTATGCTGTTGTTACTACATCACTCCAAAGAGTTAGCAACACAACAACGACTTTAGCCAGTAACAATCGATTCGTTACATGGTTAGGGCTCAGAAATATCCCCTACATGAGTACTAAAGCATTGCCTGTTCATACTTTTTAGTTTAACTTGTAATTTCTCCACAGACGTTAATGAGCAAAAACCAACACCTGGAAAATCAGAATATTTTCAGCAGTGCCCAGTTTCAGTGCCACAACAAGCCAAACCTGATAGGTGCATGTCTGTGGGAGTTATTTATAAGCACTTTCTCTCAGGTCATGGTCTAAATTACTCTTTTTCGCTTTTCAGTTTATCTGATGTAGCTTGGCTGCAGTTTTTGGGCTCATTGTTCTGTTAATGAGCCAGTATCTGCTAGTCTTTACCAGTATCTACCAGTCTTTACCAGTTTAGTTAGTTTACAAATATGATCAGATCTGTTCAGAAAAGGTTAGTCCAATCATCGTGTACACATGTACACAGAGTAAATCATGTTTGACAGAGCTGTCAATCATTTGTGATCCAGTCAAACACAACTCCATATCTATTTATTGCCATCTTACCTTTTTCATTCTCCCCACTGATACATTTCAAAAGATATTTTAACTTTTAAAACCTCCAGCAACAGGTTTGTACCACACACTGACATTTCTGTTAGTTACGTCCTGTCCTCCATTAGCTGTAGCATATCATGCTATACAAACTGTGACGTGTGCGTGGGGTCATGCTTAGTCGATGTAGGTAACATGCACATGCAGCGAGGATCATTATGAAACATGCATATCAATATGAAAGAGTTTCTGTGACTGGATCAAAACCTAAAAAGCTTTTTAGTAAGAATACTTGTGTCAGTGTAAACATGGCTATTTCCTGAAGTGTCATCACCATATCATTATCCCTCCACCATCGTGCTTGACAGTTGGTATATGGCAGCTTAGATTAGCAACACTGTACCATGTGTTGCTAATCTAGACTCTTTCCAGGCAACCCAGGAAACTTGAATTCAAAGAGGGTGCATTTTCTTTTGTCACATGACTCGAGGTGCATTATCACGACGCCATCTTGACCCAGAGTTTCTGATGCTGTTGTGGTGTTTGTGGTTGGATTCAGGAAGAAAGATGTCCTGTACTGGTATTTCCAGGTGTTTAAACAGAGCTGTTGTGTGGCATCCCACCTGCTGCAGGCCCGACTCATCTGTGTATGAAAGGCAGCACGGGAAGAACAACAAAACACCCAAACACACACAACTAAACACACTCAGGTGTGTCATCAGCGCACAAGGTGCCTTCTGTCTCTGAGACATGCTTACTCAGTGATACACATGCTTGCAAATGTCACAGCGCGCAGCTGCAAAACTACATTTAAGCCCTTTTCACTCATTTATATTCACACACACATAAACACACACACCCCCAAGTCTGGAGAGGAGCAGCGTTCCGGTCCAGATGGCACCTCCATGTGTCTACAGCAAAGGGAGCTACTGGGTTACAGCAGACATCTGTTCTGGTGATGGTGGTGGTGTTGGGAGTGAGAGATGAGGAAAGGAGGAGGAGGGAGGAGGAGGAAGGAAGGAAAAGGGGTGGGCCTCTGCCTCCTGCCTGCTCTGAAGGTGATTCTCTACCTGAATGAAAAGCTCTGAGGCATCACAGGTGATCATGTTATTCATCATTAAAGCTGCTGTCTGCTCAGCTCTGCTCTCTTCTCTCCTACCTGTTCACTCTTGCTGCTGTGTGGTGGGAAAACCTGCTTTTTAGGGAAGGAGGAAGGTCTGTCTCCCATCTATGTATCATTTTAACAGCAAATCTTCCTTTTTCTGTGCATTAAACTGTTGATGTTCACGGTTGCTCCACGCGGTGTCTCACAGCATTGTCAGCTCTGCATTTAAATGTGTTCACTGTTGTGTCTTCACCTGAAAGAGGAAAAGCTCATTTCTCCTTGCTGTACGTGTGTGTGCGTTTGTTTGCACATGCTAGCGGACCAATTCTGTGACAGTTTGTGCAGTCGCCAGCTTGTTAGCGTGGCAAAGACTACAGGGTCATGAGAGCAATTGGCTGCCAGGCTGCGTGTGCAGCGTGCCAGGAGCAGGACATAGAAATAATGAAGAACAAACAACCGTGTATGCGTCTGTATAAGTATGGACTCACACACACAGATTAAGGGATAGATCAGAGTAACTTCTGTTAGCTTTATCAGACAAAGCTTTCGCTGGGCATCTGGGCCTCGTTTGCAGCTCCTTACTGAGAAATCACATATTACCAGATATTTCACCAGGATACAGACTAATTAGGGAATATCACAGGGACTAAAAACAATATGTATAATTTAAGGCTGTTTGTGTGTGATAAGCTGGTTATAATTGACGTTGGGATGAAGTGGCGCGCACTCATTTGTATATGCACCACAGAGGAACTGGCTCTGTGAAAGCAATGCATGCTGGGATTCATTTTCGCCCGCTTTTAATGATGTGATCAAAGGAGCTAAATGCCACTTGAAATGATAAACGTTCGTGTAGTTCTGCATGAAGAAAGTTGGAGAACTTGCATGTGAGATTTATCAGAACACATGAAAAATCAAAGCAAAGCCAGAAACATTCATATTAAATCTTTCATTTGGCCCTCAAAGCTAGATCCATAATTTCCCACAATGCAGGAGGATTTAGCTTTTGTTTGTCAACTTTACATCCAACCCTCACCTCCCAAGGCAATCGTGGCAAAAAACCCTGATTACATTATTATAATATTGAAGTTGAGAAACTTTAGACTGATGTCAGGTTGGAAGTAAGTGTTTTAAAATAAACAGTTTTAGTAATAGAAAATGTATGCATACTTTCTCTGTTTATAAAACAAAAGGCCACAGATAGAAAGGTAGAACATGCAGTCCATTGCAGTTTGCTGTCTATGGGACAACAATGCTGACCCATGTTCACCATCAGAACCATGACTCATGGCTGAGGACCTTATCTGAGAAGGATGACCCATGAGAACAGTCCTGGAAGAAGACAAGCCAGTGAAGGTGATAAAACTTTGGACTTTGCAGGGAAATATCTTATCATGTGACTTCAGGGAAGCACCTTCACACTGTAGAGCTGAACGAAGAATGATTTAAAAATGTTTTTTATAACAGCTCTCCAGAGCTCAAATCAAGCATCTGTGGGATGTTTTGGACAAACAACTAAAATCCATAGATGCATCTCGTTCCAATCGGCTTAAAGGACGTAATGCTGGTGACATTATGCTACATACCTGGACACGATATGCTACATACCTGGTGATGTAATGCTACATACCTGGTGATGTAATGCTACGTACCTTGAGACCTTATGCTTACATACCTGCTGATGTAATGCTACATACCTGGAGATGTTATGCTACATACCTGATGATGTAATGCTACATACCTGGAGACGTTATGCTACATACCTGGAGACGTTATGCTACATACCTGGAGACGTTATGCTACATACCTGGAGACGTTATGCTACATATCTGGAGACGTTATGCTACATACCTGGAGACGTTATGCTACATACCTGCTAATGTAATGCTACATACCTGGAGACATTATGCTACATACCTGAAAACGTTATGCTACATACCTGGAGACGTTATGCTACATATCTGGAGACGTTAGGCTACATACCTGGAGACGTTATGCTACATAGCTGGAGACGTTATGCTACATACCTGATGATGTAATGCTACATACCTGGAGACGTTATGCTACATACCTGGAGACTTTATGCTACATATCTGGAGACGTTATGCTACATACCTGAAGACGTTATGCTACATAGCTGGAGACGTTATGCTACATAGCTGGAGACGTTATGCTACATACCTGATGATGTAATGCTACATACCTGGAGACGTTATGCTACATACCTGGAGACTTTATGCTACATATCTGGAGACGTTATGCTACATACCTGGAGACGTTATGCTACATACCTGAAGACGTTATGCTACATAGCTGGAGACGTTATGCTACATACCTGGAGACGTTATGCTACATACCTGAAGACGTTATGCTACATAGCTGGAGATGTTATGCTACATACCTGGAGACGTTATGCTACATACCTGAAGACGTTATGCTACATAGCTGGAGACGTTATGCTACATACCTGGAGATGTTATGCTACATACCTGGAGACGTTATGCTACATATCTGATGATGTAATGCTACATACCTGGTGATGTAATGCTACATACCTGGAGACGTTATGCTACATACCTGGAGACTTTATGCTACATATCTGGAGACGTTATGCTACATACCTGAAGACGTTATGCTACATAGCTGGAGACGTTATGCTACATACCTGGAGACGTTATGCTACATACCTGAAGACGTTATGCTACATAGCTGGAGATGTTATGCTACATACCTGGAGACGTTATGCTACATACCTGAAGACGTTATGCTACATAGCTGGAGACGTTATGCTACATATCTGATGATGTAATGCTACATACCTGGTGATGTAATGCTACATACCTGATGATGTAATGCTACATATCTGGAGACCTTATGCTACATACCTGGAGACGTTATGCTACATACCTGGAGATCTAGAATTGTGCATGCTTCGGTGACTTGGACTGTTTTAGTGGGGACAGCTACTCTAGTTTGCACAGCTGGTCATAACCCAGTGTCTGATTGCAGATGCTGAAATATATTTTTCTAAGCCTTTTACATAAAGGAATTTCCAGATTATTCACTAATTTTGGCGATTTAAAATGTAATAATAAAAACAATGCTTTAAAAATGTAATATTTTCAACCAGTAATACTAGGGATGCATGATATATCAGCATTCATATTGTATTCTGTTAGTCCTTTTTTAACATAAACGTATTGGTCTGATCAGTAAAGCTGGCTGATGTTAAAAAACTATATTTATTTCTGGTATTTTTCTGTGTACTTGAAAAGTAGTATGCAATGTGAAAGTAATGCAGGGAGGAAGCTGCACCTAGTCATTCAGCTTCACCAATCCGGCATTAAAAAAAAACACCATCTAGAAGGTCATAAACGATGATAATTAACTTTCATGTTGTACAAGTTTGATCATATTAAACCTAAAAAGATATTAGACTATTAGTAAATATTAATTATTGGCCATAATACTAAACAATTAATATAAATAATAAATAAAAGGCTGCATTTTTTTCAGTTTTTGGTAAATAGTATTATTCTCAACAGCACCTTTCCAGTCATGTTGGCCACTCAGAGCACTACACACAACATTTACCTCGCCACACACACACACACACCCTGATAGGCACATCGGGAAACAACTTGGGGTTCCAAGGAGACTTCAACATGTAGTCGAGGAAGTCTGGAATCGATCTCACAACCTTCTGGTTGACAGACCGGAGCTACAGAGGCCCTTTTATTCAGCTTGAGAGAGATATGAGTATTATCACATTATTGCTTTAATACATTGAAAATGAACAAACTTATCCATCAGCTCATCCAGATCATGTCGTTTTGCAAACATACAGTATACAGAAAACTTTTCACTCCGTCACCAAGCTAAGTTAACCAGCCTGGTTAAACGTTTAACATTCACTCGTGATATGTAGACTTTAGACGATGTTTTCTACATTAAGGTTCCACTAAATAAAATCAATGTCACCGTCCTCACTGTGGTCTACTCCTCCCACGTGCATGGCAGCACATTAGCATGTGCTCCTACCATTCCCTATATTTGTCTGTGCCTGCAAAAGCACAGCTGCACCCACAGTGCCTATAAGCATTATGGGTAAATGGTGATAAAACATTTCCCAGTGTACCATTTTAAAAAGAGAGACAAAAAACTTTTTATGCTTTGCTCATAAAATCTATTTCCACGTCTCTCGGGGCCTTGTTGAAATTACCCACATCTTTATTTGACTGCGTTTGTTTTATATGTGTGAATATTGTGCCGTTTAGTCGTTTATGGGCCTCTCGCTCACCGAGCTTGTTTATCGCTGTATTCTTTCCACCAAATCTGAAGCAAAACAAAACATGAGCTCGGTTTTGTTCCAGAGAGTAATGAGGACTGTGTCCATACTGATGCACTTTTCTACACTTTTTTCATTCCTCATTATTCTCTCTCCATTTATGGATTCTTCTTTCCACTTTTATTTCAGCGTATATTCAGGCGCACCATTTGCAATGTTCCCCAAACCCGGACAGTCTAAATTGTGCCTTTGGATTACACATACATCAAAATAAATCCCCCCAGCACCCACCACACGAGGCCTTGATCACAGAAGAGAGCCTCTTTTATCTGTGGCTCTCACACGTTTGGCCATGTTTCTGGTCCACTGGTGAACCGGGCCTATACTTAGCATGCCTATTTTTTCTGTTTTTTCACCAAACTGAGGGAAATGACTTCAGCCTGCCTCGGCTGACATTTATAGACGAAGGGGGGGACACTTTAATATGTTCGCCTGGGCCATAACTGCTCCTCTCCAACCTAACTTCTTCCATCTTTCTGCAGCTCTCCCACCTAGCCTGCACTGGCAGTGTGCCCGGTGCTCGCCACCCAGCCTGAACAGCTTGTGCAAGTTGAGTGTGTATGTGAGTGTGTGAGAGTGATAGAGAATGAAAGAGGGTTCGAGCACTTTATATAAAATATGGCTGCAGCATTGAGGCGGTAGCGGTAAATGTCCGACTGTCAGATATGCAGGACACTACATCAGAGGATCCATTGATGTGTGTTTTTGGCATGCTCTTCTGCATCTATATGTAGTAGCACAGACTGTGCTGGCAGCAGACTGCACGCAGGGTCTGCTCCAGATACGAGGCCATCGAGGATCCCATTCGTTCTGAAGAGGCATCCTGCACGGGGTAGACTGGTTGGCTTGTTTGTTTACTGCTGGGCTCAGAGAACGTTGTGGTTTGTTTATTTTTAAAGGAGATGCGTTTGAGCTGTAGTGCTTCTCCCATAAGGCTTTGTTGGGTTAATACACTTGGTGGTGACCACAGTTGGCATTTCCCAGCTCTCCTCTGTCCTGACGCTGTGACCCCTGGCCTCCTGGTGCCCCCCCGTCCCGTCCCAACCCTTCCCCTCCTCTCCCCCGTCACCTCCCTTCACTCTGAACCCCCGCTGCTTTAAAACATGGCCTCCTACCGGACCCACTCCTCAACCCCCGGTCGATCTGACACGCTGAGCCCACAGAGCGTACACAGGCATAGCGTTTTGGACAGTTTGTAAGAACACACCTGTGTGTAAAGCCAATCAAACAAATCAATGAATGAATCAATCAATCCATTGATTTTAATCGCAGTCATTTTGATTTTTGTGATCAAATTAAAGAATTCTGATCCTTTTTTTTTCTTTGAGTAGAGTCGAAGTAAGAAAAAGCAGCCATGTTTGATTAAAACCTCGTCTCTGTTCTGCCATTTTGTTGATCCCCTTTTCGCCAGGACTCTCATCGCCTGGTTCTCATAAGAAGCTGGGGAAACTCGATTTCAGCGCCCTGTCCTCCCAGAC
This sequence comes from Pseudomugil gertrudae, assembly GCA_037177535.1. NCBI lineage: Eukaryota > Metazoa > Chordata > Actinopteri > Atheriniformes > Pseudomugilidae > Pseudomugil > Pseudomugil gertrudae. Next base: position 5,188,634 of record JBAMHV010000022.1, read on the forward strand.
GAGGTCCCCCCGCATGGCGTTCACCCACCACCCACTGCCAATGCTGGCGGGAGTGAGACCAGGTGAGACCAACCCAGCTCCCAACCCCGCTGATCGCCCCTTCCCTTCCCAAACCCTTCCTCTCCACTCCTCACCATCTCCTCCTACCCACTCCACCCTTTTCCAGGGACCCCGCCCCTCCCTCCCCTGTGGTTTAGAGGTGGGAGTGTTGACTTTGGGATACGAGCAGCTGGGAATGTTAAAGCTGGCAGGTTGCTCTGTAGCTCTGTGCCTCCTCCTCTGCCTCCTCTCCTGACCCTGTAGGGTGTAGGTCACACTGGTGATGGAGCTTTAAGGGAGTCTGTGGACTTTTCTTGGTGGATGATTGGTGCTTAAACATCTCTAGAGTTCAGCTTTCTTCCTCTTACAGCTTTAGGTTGGTTGTTGCTGGTTAATCTGTCCTTGCTTTCTTCTTCTCTCATTGTTACCTGATGCCTGTTTACTCTATTAAACCAATGCATAATGGATCTGTGTATACATTTGTAAAAAGGTATATGAACCCCTATGGATCACCTGTATTTCTGCATAAAATCTTATCTGATCTTTCTCTAAGTCATATTTGATTATATGTTTTTGGAAAACGTATGTGAACCTTTGGATTTAATAACTGGTTTACATGTACTGGTGGGCAATTACCCCGAGCAAATGCTTCCTGCATGCAAGGCAAGCTTTTTGGTAGAACATAGTTCTTGCACATGTCATGATTTGGACACTGGGTGGTGGTTTTTTGGGGTTTCCTGTGTTTCTGTTTTCAGTTAAGCTTAATGTTTGGTTATTAGTTTCACCTGTGTTTAATTTTGATTAAGTTCACCTGGTTCTTGTTTAGTTCTGTTGTATTTAGTATTTGGGTTTTCAGTTGTGGGTTCATTGTTTTTGTACAGCGTTGGTTTAGCGGGAACTACAGTAAGTAGTTTGTTTCCTCCGTCCTCAGTTTTTTTTTATGTAAATAAACTCGTTTAATATGCAACCCTGCTGCCATCCGCTGATTCCTGCCTGCATTTGGGTCCTCACTCCGAGTCCTGACAGAATGAACCCACAGCTGAAAACCCAAAGACTAAATACAACTGAACTAAACAAGACCCAGGTGAACCTAATCAAAATTAAACACAGGTGAAACTAATAACCAAACATGAAGCTTAACTGAAAACAGAAACACAGGAAACCCCAAAAAACCACCACCCAGTGTCCAAATCATGACAGCACAGGACCATTTAAACAGTTTTATGTTAAACATTAAAACAGGAGAAGAAAAACAGCAAAATGAACTAAATCATATAAAGCTTCATAGAAAAGGATATGCAAAACACAATAAATACTATAAAATTAAAATGAATAAACAGACTAAAAGATAGCATGCAGTGCGTCCTGTAGGTGCAGGTTGGACCTGCGTATTCTGGTTCTGTTGAGGCCACACCACCACATCTCAGCCAAGCTTAGATCAGATCTCTGACTGGGACACTCATAGGCATATTTACATCGTTGTCCTGTTGCATCATCTATTTTCTGCTTCCGGTGGCAGACACATCGTCCCAACTTTTCATCCAAAATGTGCTGGAAAAACCCACCAATGGATTTTCCTGATGAGAGTGAATGTTTTCATTCATAAAAACAAATAATGGATTTGACTTTATTTCTGTTGTTATAGACTGATATGACCAAACTGGGGTCATTCCAGAGGGTTCACATACTTTTTTGCTTTTTGCTTATCTTAAGTATTAAATGTGTCTTTAATAAAAAAAAGTCATCTTTATTTTTTTTTTATGAGATTCGTTTATTCCACTCACTCAGATTTCTCCATATCCTGACACTTTGTAAAATCTACCAAACAAAAAGCACCTAAACAGTGAAAATGTACCATTACAGAGGCTTAAACACATCCGTATAGTAAAGTAATCACTTTAAACTGCAAAAAGTTTGCAGACATTTTGCATTCCCGTTGAATTGAGCTGAATAGGATCTCCCTCTTCCACTACTTTGATTTGACCTGTCATATTTTTTAATTGGTCTCTTGAGATTTTTACCATTTTTTATTTACACTATGTCCCAGGGGCACCTTTTTAATGCTCCAAAAATCCTGGCAGAAAGCATTTAAACTGGGCAGCTGCCCAGGATCTTAGCTCTCCATATTCACTGTCAGCATGGCAGCTGGTTTGTGGTGATATGTATGACTTTATAGGAATATGCTCCAGTCAAGCAAGATGCAATAACTCGTGCAGTTAAAGATCTGGCTCATAGGGTTCCTGTGTATATGTAAGGTAATCCTAATCAGATCACAGCTCCTGAAGTAAGCTGAATTTAATTACATAGCAAACACAGGACTAGTAATCCAGAAGGAGAATACGTGTAAACATGACACAGACAGTGAAACGAATCAAAACCATCAATGTCTTTATTTTACTTCCTTTTAAATTCATATTAACGAGCTTTTCTCTACAGTGTGGAAAATCCACATTTCTTACATCTTCATTTCTATTGGCAGTACAGTAAGGCAGTGAGCCTGAGCTGCTGTGTCCACCAGCTGACTCCCCATAAGGCGGAAACAAGCTGCTCGCATATCAACCATAGCCAAGAGGACTTCAAATATAAATCATCAACTCTAAAAAAAAATTTAACCGCAACACAGATCGGCTATGAGACTTTCTCTTCTTCTTGTTTAATTCACCAAGTGAAGGAGCTCTGTGGAGATAATTACACATGTGCTTTAGTTCTGTAGCTACGCTGCATCAAAGGTTGTTTAAGCAACCAAGCAAATATGAGGCTACGGGGTTGACCACCATGTCATTAAACCCTCCTCTGTGGTTGCTGACAGACCCTCTGCCTCTTGAGATGTAACTATTCCTGCACTCTGCATATAAAATGCAGTCGCTCATATCGTTACGTAAACACACATATATGATATCCGGTCTCTGCTGTGGCACAAACTTCACCACTGCAGCAACATTGCTACCATGCTACCATGAAAGTATTTACCAAATAATCAGCATTGTTGTTCTTTGTGCAAGATGAGATTCGCAGGGAGTCAGGGGCGGGAAGAGTGGGACCAAGGAGCATACCAGAGCTAGCAACACATTGCAGCTGTCTTGCATTCAGCCATCTAAAGCTGGAGTTCATCATCTTGTTGGGATATTCTCCTGAAACGTTTCACCGCTGGTTTAGTTGGCCTCCTTCCTGCAGCATCAAGGTGAAAAAAGTGACAGTGAATGCTTAGCTGGGATGCATTCATAGAGCTGGTCGACCCCATCTTTAAACATAAAGAAATATGCAGTCAGCAGGAGCACCTAAGCTAAGATACAATCACTGAAATAAAGAGATATGAGTCCAAAACCATCCAGTTAGCTTTAGCGAGGCATTATTCAGGTAAAGTAGTCATCAATATATTAGACTTAAACCAGAAACTGTTTAATTAGATTTGTTAAAATAGTGCAATTTATAAATATTGATCTAGCTACTTAAAACCAAAGCCGACAGGGAAGAATAGCTAGAAAGCCTGAATAAATAACACAAAGTTTCCTAAACATGCACGATAAATGTGAACTGAGCGCAGTGTGCAGTCCAAATAGTGTGTTGAGCTAAACTAAATGTTAGAATAGTCAGAAAGCTTGAATGGAGAGTAAAATAAATAGTTATTTATATATAAAATCTAAATGTCAGATAAATGAAATTATTAAAACAATTAAAGTTGTTTAAAGTGTAGTTTATAAATGTTTAAATAGCTACCTAAAACTAATATA
>JBAMHV010000022.1:5192503-5214827 GCA_037177535.1 Pseudomugil gertrudae
GTGTGTGAAGCCCTTTGAGACGACTTTGTTGTGATACTGGGCTATATAAATAAAATTGAATTGAATTGAATTAAATTAAAAGCTGTGAGTCCAAATAGTGTCCATGTGTTGAGCTAAACTAAATGTTAGAATAGTCAGAAAGCTTGAATGAAGAGTAAAATAAAGTTATTTATATATAAAATCTAAATGTCAGATGAATGAAATTATTAAAACAATTAAAGTTGTTTAAAGTGTAGTTTATAAATGTTTAAATAGCTACCTAAAACTAATATATAAATTGTTGAAAATCCTGAAACAATGGTTAAATAATTAGAATCTAATATAAATCCACTGATATAATAAAAAAGTCAAACTAATTACAGTTTAAATAGTTTTTAAATGTGTCATTTCTACGGATGAAAACAGCTAGCTAACGCTGACTGTGAAATGGGAAACTAACTTAAATTTAGATTGTTAAAGTTTGTTAGTTTATCCGATTCAATAAATACATGATGTTTTAGGTAATTAAAAGTAATATAAACAGTTTAAATAATTAAAAATATCCATCTATCCATCATCTGTACCATTTATTCTGGAGTAGCTGGAGTCTATCCCAGCAATCACAGAGAGAGAGGTGGGGTGCATCACAGGGCCACACACAGAGACGAAGAACCACTCACACACACACATTCACTCATAAGGAAAATTTCTAATGACCTCTCAGCCCAACGTGCATGTCTTTGGACGATGGGAGGAAGCTCCAGAAGAGAACCTACCCTAACACAAGGAGAGCATGCAAACTCTACACAGAAAGATGCATGTGAGAACGCGATGCCAACTGATATTATAGCTTGCCCAACAGATAATACTCATGCCAATACATAATGGTACACTCTCCTGCAACAATACACAGCAGGTGTGATTTTTGCTTGCAAAGACCATCTTACATGAGTATCATTCGCCATCTATCACACACAATACCTGCCATACACAACATGAAGCACAGCTACAGTGAAAGTTAGAGCAGCTCTGTGGTAGCAGAAAAGAAACCACAGAGGCCGGGAATCATCTGTCTTTGCTGTTCGTCCACAACCCTGCATCTTCTCTAGTGGGTGTAGCAGAAGAGTTGTCCAGTCTGATTGGCATACCCTCTCCCTCTGTTATTGTTTAACTTCTTCTGGCTTGTCTGGATGAGGAGTAGATGCTACATCCAGCTGGCCTCGCTCTTTCAGCTTCTAGTAAACCCTAACGTTGTTAGGCTAACTTGCTTTTTGTCTAATCGTTATTACTGCAAGTGTGTTAGCTGCACATTTACTTCCTCTATTTTGTGTTTAATGTAAGTCTACATGACAATTAACTCGGAGCGCCGCCGCGCTTCAGTGGTCACAATAAATTTAGCATTTCATAGTCATCATTTAGGCTACGGTAATTTTGTGAGAAATACATGTTATTGCCATTATCCCTAAAAAGGGCATAAATCGTGTTTTTAGGGGAGCTCATGTTTCCCAGCTCCTCTGTGGGTCACACCCTGGGAGGAAGATACAACCTAGACAGGTCACCAGTCCATCACAGGACCATGAACACAGTCTGAATTAGTTAAAGGTGATTCGGCATAGTGTATAAATGTTAGCTAAGAGATAACAGGTAGCATCTAAAAGTAAATGACTGCAAGTCATTGATGAATGTTCAGAAAGATTAACTGAATTTGATGAGCCCTAACTAGCTGGAAGTAACAATCATTTAAATAAGTGGGAAAGTGTAATAAGCTTAAAAGCATAGATGAATTTAATGTCCACCTATATGTTCAGCCTGTAATGGCAAACTATTATAGGCTGATCTTATATCACGGAGGCATTTAAACACTGACAGCCTAACTGTGTATTGAGGAGTTGATATTACAGACACGTGATATTAGCTGGTAAGAGTGAGGGAAATACTGTCTGGCAGAGCAGTAGAAGGAAATGGGACAAAACAGGATGGAAATCATAGCTTAAAGGGGTGGGAAGAGCAGGGAGGGGGGTGTAGGGAATCCTCTTGATCCCTTCTGTCCCCACCACCAAACCCACCCCCCATACCCCCTGTGTTTGGCCTTCCCCCAGTCTCTAATGGGATTAGTATGGCACTGTAGGAATAGGGAGACAGCTTCACTTGGGAGCAGGAGGCCTGGCATGGGAGCAAGGTGCTGCGGACCTCAGAGGCATAGACCCCTGTCTAGGGGGTAAATGCAGAAGGGTTGGCAGCATCATGAAGTACACTCACTCACAATGTATCCGATGCAAACACCAAGGAGCGTTGGCAACCCAGCTTGGACAGCTGGAGGGTGTGGATGGGACAGGGAGGGTGTCAGACTGGCACTGCTAAGAAGAGAACATGCTTCTAATACAAATCAAGCAGATTGAATAATGGATATAGGTCTGACAGAGGCTTTGTGTTTGTGTGGCACAGCTCGGCCAACTGCTACCCTCTCATAGCTCATACATATATTCAGCTCTGCTTGGCCTGGCTCTATTTTTTACCCTTTTATTATAAAGCGATTTAAGAGAAAAGCATCAACTTAGATTTCAACGTTCAGATTATTAGTGTTGAAAAAAACCACTGTTTCAGATATGCAATCTTTACACCCCGAGGACAGCTCAGAGCTTACGGGTATATGTGTTTTCTGTTTATGAATGTTTTCAGTCTGAAATGTTTCTACACCATTAAACCACATTTGTGTGTGTGTGGACATGTGTGTCTGTGCAGTCTTACACTGCTTATAATCCGTTCCCATAAAGGTTTACGGGAGCAATCATACAACATAAGCAGTGTCCACTGATGGAGTTATCTGTTGCTTTTTTCTTGTCTTTTTAGGTCTTTAAATGTTTCCAGTTGTGATTAGGACTGGGAGATATGGTAAAATATCATCACAGTATTATTTCTATACTGATTGATGCTGAACTTGATCCAAACAGTTTGTAAATGCTGTCAATTTAAAAAATGTACCCATAATATCCAGAAGGGGCGCCATGTTTTTTAGTAAAATGAAACTGTTATTCTAAGATGTGATTAGCTTGGAAAGTTTTCCACATGAGGTGGCAGCGATAAATGATGTAACGATGCTGGTGAGTCGTATCAAGAGACATCTGTTCTTCATCAGCCACTTCCATTTCACTGACACAATGGAAACTTTTGTGTCGACTCGTTTGTGACGATAATGTTTCAGCCTCTCCTCTGCTTTCATGCCTCTCTCTCTGCAACATTTATTCTCCGCTGTGTTTCTGCTCGGTTTTCCCCTTCAGCCCGGTGGCAGATCATTATTCTGGATTTTCTCTGTGGTACACAACCAGCTTACAGTTGCGTTACCACCACCTAGAGGACGGGAGAGCGTTTAGGGCTCTGTAGACACACGTTTTATTTCTCATCCCGAGTTGTTGTATTCACTTTCATTCATCTTGTCTCCCTCGCTGGTCACATCTTTCTCTTCTGTTTTCGTTTGATGCAACGTGTTTGTGTTCACAGGGAGTCCTCGTGCTTCAGCCTCGGCTCTGCACTTCCCGTCTCCTTCCATCATCCAGCAGTCTAGCCCCTACTTCACCCACCCAACCATCCGCTACCACCATCACCCTGGACAGGATCCCCTGAAGGAGTTTGTGCAGTTTGTTTGTGCCGATGGCTCGGGGCAGGCCGCCGGACAGGTAAGGCTCGTCAGCCGCAAGGAGGAAAGCCAATGTTCCTGAAAGAAATGCTTTTAATGTAGAGAGACATGCAGACACTCACTGAGCACCAACCCAACGTTAGCCCCCTAGAAATATGATATAAAGCATATGATTAAAAGGCTAAATGAGATATTTAATCTGACACTGTGTAAAAAGTGAGGATGGAAGCAGGTCACAACCATTACCTTATTGTGAGACTTAAACGAGCTTAACCACATTTTTACTGATTAAAGAATTCAAAGGAAATATCTAAGGTGTTTTATTTATCCTCCTCTGTATAGAAAACACACACACACATATATAAATATAAATCGAGAGAGAGAATCATGGATATTGAATATTAGTACCCAATCATATGTGTTACTACCAAAATAAGTGTAATTAGCATAACTTATATTTACACTTATACTGGGAAACTTTCTGAACCCTTTAAAGGGTTTTTTTATTCTCTATGTTTACATTTAGGAAATGTATTTAAAGTTTAACATATTCAGTGGTGGTTAAATCTTTATTTCCTCCTGTTGTGTCTGAATTCAGAACGTTCTGCTCTAAGCTGAAGCTGTATACGTGTAGAAAGCTGCTGTCATGGTTTCCGCCCACATCACCTGCACCTGCAGACATACCTGACATGTATTTAGTCAGCTGGTGGAGAAATCTTTGTATTGTCTTGTCGTTGTCATTTTTACCGTTTCCTGTTTCAGACCCTGACCACCCCCCCACCCCCACCCCCTCCACCCCTTCTACAATGTTGATTTTGTTTTGCTCCACCCAACCCCTGAGAAGTTGCAACCATGAGAAGAGTGACTCCGTCACGCTCCAGCATATCCGTCCTGTGTTGTGTACCCGTGTTTCTGTTTCTCATCTCTAGCTGTTGCGATTTTAGTTGGAGTTTTGGTTGTTTGGTGCTGGTACCGTTGGTGGTGTTGTGATTGTGTAGACGAGTGTTCTCCCATGGTTTTTGATTTCTTGCCATCTGCTGGATGAACCCAGTCAAACAATTCGTTCACCCCCCCCCACACCCACCTCTACACCTCCACCTGGCATGGACCACCCCTGTGGAGCCTCCAGTTCCTGGTCCTACTACCAATCAATCCTTGTGGTGATTATTATTTTCCACACCTCCATGACAGATGCCCCTACACATATCATTTCTTTCAGTTGTTGTTTCCCATCCACTCCTTTCCTTCCCCCCTCCCCCCCGCTCCCCCTCCTATCACTGCCATGGATATATTTTGGACCGGTCTCTCAAGCCGCGTCCCGTTTCCATTCCGTGTCTACGGGTTGTCGCATGTCGCCCTCCTGACCCTATTTGTGTTGTCCGCAGCCAAACGGGAGTGGCCAGAGCAAAATGCCAGGCTCCTTCTTGCTGCCTCCACCTCCCCCAGTGGCCCGCCCAGTGCCCCTCCCCATGCCCGACTCTAAACCCAACAGCACGCCCCCTGATGGCGGACTCTCCTCGCCCGCATCTCCGTGTAAGTGACCCCAGCAGAGAATGCTCTCAAAACAAACCAACACAAAAAAAGAAAACGTAATAAAAACAAAACAGGTTAGGCAACCCGAACCCTCTCCAGTGAAAAACATCATTGTGTTTCCAGCATCTTACTTCCTTCTCCTCTCAGAAGGCGATGTTAGAGCAGCTTCAGTCCCTCGGAGGGTTTTCCATCATTATGGACGTCCACGGCACCCAACACGGGTCTTTATTAGGCCCCCGAGAGTTTGAGTGGCTGCACCGTCTGCGTGTTGAGCTTGGAGGCAGCATCACCGCTCCGGTTCCTCTTCTAAAACCATCCTTCCCTCCCCTGTTGGACTCATCGCTAAACCTTGTGTGGTTTTGAATATTAATTGACTCTGACTTGCAAGGGGCACAAATTTAGGGCAGTTAATCTATATGGACTCCAAAGCAGAAAGCAGGGCATTGGTGTAATATTTTTTATTTATTTAATGATTTCTATTATGATTTAAACAGTTTTTTTTTATTAAATTGGGTATTTTATCTCAGTGGATGTTGCAGAGGAAGAGTAGGGTTGTATTTCAGGTGAAGCAGTGAAGAGATAAGAGGGGCACTGGATGGAGCACTTTATTTATGTTTTGTTTGTTTTTTAGCTCTCCTTCGAAGTTAGTGTTTTCATTTTATCCCCAGTCAGCGTCTGAAAGTCTTTTATGTCTTTTTGTATGTTATTTCAATTCCTAGAAACACATGGATGTATACTGTATCTCCCTTCCTGTCTCTCTCATTCCTGTCCTTCCGCCCTTTCCTCCACACAAACAGACCCACATTTGCACACGTCTGCACACTTCTTCCCCACAAATCCTCAGTGAGATTCAGACTCTGGAGTCCGTGGGAGACCGCAAAACTGCCCTAAATTTGTCAGAGAAGTTGATGCCAGTGGGTTTTGAATGTCCCCGAATGTTCCCCCATCACTTCCAGCAGAGTTTATCAACTGGATTTAATCATTTGGGGAGATCGGAGTTTGCATTCCTGATTACGGCAAACGTCTCCATGAGGTTTTCATGACCTCATTCATCTGCCGTTATGCTACAGGAATACTTTAAAGTATTTTTGTTCACTAGTAATGAGCTAGTAGGAATATGTAGACTTCTAAAGTTAGAAAATAAACTTATCAGCATCTAAGTGCTGTTTAAGTGCAACTCGAATTAATTTAACAAAATCACCTCCAAGCTACAGATGTGTGTATAATACAACCTTTATGTAAAACTTGCTCCATGTGGGCACTCTAACAACACAGAGTCTTTGAAACCGCCCCCTCCTTCATATTTCCAGAAAGCCATGATATATGCACATTATCACTGAAACATGTAAACTATGTAAACATGTGAGTGTGGATATTTCTTATGAGTTTAAAAGTGAACATTTAGTCTGAGCAGCTTTCTTTTAGCTTCTTTACATACCTGCAGGAGTACATCTCCAGGCTTCTTGCAGGACTTTCCAAAGCTCTTCTTTGGATGTTTTTTTCTTTTCTTCTGCTCTCTATCCAGATGATGCTTTAATAACATGGAGGTGCAGGCTCTGGGGAGGAATAATCCCTCCATCAGACCTGTTTCCATTGGTAACTTGGTCCAGTTCTTCCGTCATCCTCAGCTTTTTCCATTCCTTAAACAAGGTTTCTTCCATGAAGACATTTATGATGAGGTTTTGACTGACAGTAAATGATCAGCTGAAGGTCTCGGGACCTTTTGAAAACAACTTTGTTCCTATTAAATAAAAGCATCTAACATCTCAGATCCTGCTCAGCTGCTGTGGGTAGTTTTTCCTGAAATTATCCATGCTCCTCAAACAGTCCAGAACTCACTGCAGACCACCCTTATGTTTATGTTCACTTTTAGCCACTTGGAGTATTGAATTGAGAATTGTATTAAGCTTGATGTGTCACATGGGTTGAGATGATCCTAATGACAGATGATGGCTTGTGGGCTAAACATGTCGAGTCTCCTCCATCGTCTCAGTGTGAGTCTCACATCATGTAGCACAAACTCTGTTCTGCTGTTTAGGTTTTCTTTGGTAGATTTTTCTGTTCTTACATTTATAAAAACTGAGTTTAAGTGACTATAAAAGGAGGTTGGGGTGATTATTGGAGAAAAAAGGTTTTTGATGGGTTTCTTACAGCTACAGTAAGAACTGCACCATCCACATGAGCCCATGTGATACCCAGCTCAGTGCTCGCTCAACTCAAAACTCATCTGCATTGGCTAAATAAGTAAATAGACTCCTACGCTCCTACGGTGAGAAAGGAAGTGTGTTTGTGAGAGGTTGCAAGCAGTAAAATACACAAAGATGCTATTTACAGCTAAAATGTCTGTTATGAGTCATCAAAACTGGTTCATCCTTTGAGTTTGGAGCCGTTTTGTGTGTTTGAATGGTTCAGAGGTCAGCATTACGTAGCCCAACAAGCCAAAGGAAAGATCTTCAGAAGGTCTGGAGAGCTGTCGCTCCACGGCTCCAAGCAGTATCACTTCTGTAAGAACCTCAGGGTGGATGAAGACTACTTCCCAGTGCTGCAATCTAAATGTGCATCTTCCATTTTCAGTTTGAAAAGGAGAAAAACAACAAAAATATATAGATTTAGTGTAGGAATGATCAACTTTAGAGGTGAAATTAAACATATCCAGGTTTCAGAGAGACCTGTATTACAGATTCCCCAGACGAAGCTAAACGAATCTATGCACCAGCAGGACTATTCTAAGTGAGAGTAGCATCGATCCTCTCATACGACGTTCACCCAGCAACCAAATGTGTGCTCCCTGACGTTTGTTAGGACCCCACAGGATGCTGCTGTGTTCATGGTCTGATCTCTGATGTCTCGTGTTGTTCTGTTTCTGTAGCATACTCCGCGCCAGGCGCCACAGCTTCCAACAGGTTTGTCGGCATCGGATCACGGGACAACAACTTTCTGAACATCCCGCAGCAGACACAGGTAAGGCTTCTGGTATGATACTAGCAGCTCTTTTCCTGTGTGGAGGATCAAACTCAGCTTTGACTGTGATTACTGGTCAAACTCAGGATGCTTATTAACTGTGTGAACCAACACGCTTCGTATTCCCTGAAACCTGCTGCTGGGTTTCCTCCCACACCAACCCACAGCACACCATCAGCGTGTACGTGGGTACATCTGTATTTACTGTACATGTGTGGTTTACCATATGTGCTCAACTGTTTATTTGGCACATATGGAGCTCACCCCTGAAGGCAGGAGGCCTTCCCTCTGCCTTTTTCTGGCTACCTTTCCTTCTCCCTGCTCCACCCGACTTCTCTTCAATGTCTTTCTTTTACTCCCCCCCAAACTTTCACCTTCCTCGTTCCTTCCCTTCGCCTCCACCTTTACGACCAGTACTTTTCTCATTAGGATCCAACCACACCCGCCTGGAGCCAGCTCAGCACCGCCGCTCGACACATGGAAACCATCTGAAACTCCTCCGGGATCCCCTCCCTTGTTTCGTTACTCTCCATTCTCTCACTTTGTCTCAGTTTCTATTAGTTTTACATCAACCCTCCACTTCCCTTCCTCACGTTCTTTTGCTTAAGTTTTCTCCTCTTCGTCCTCCACTCTGTTTGCCCAGCGAAACATGGACACCAATAGTTTCCATGCGTCTCTACAGTGAAACTAAGTTATTAGTACCCACAGAAAAATAATGTAGATAGATTACTATTTTAAAAAAACGTTCATAGTGTCTACGTGGTGAGGCTGGAGAGGCAGCGGTGGGATTATTCTGCCCTCTAGTGGCACTTGTTGGGAGCCACATCTAGTTCTAACTAGTGCATGTAAAGAGAAATAGGAGTTTCAGCCCATACAAAAGTCACGTCCAGGCCGTCTCGTTACCCCCAGCAACCAGACATGATGTCATAGCCTGTTGATCTTGAATTTGAGAAGAGGTTTTCTCGAGAGGGGGTCAAAAAGAAAAGAGGGGTGGTCACTGTCTGCTGCCAAGGATTTAGTGGGAGTGTTCACAGGAGATAGATGGATTGTGTGTGTGTTTGTAAGAGCAGAGTAACCAAGAAGGGAGAAGTTACAATGCCCGAGGCCTGCTGGGACAGCGCCCAGGGGAGTAGGGGTAGCTGAGAAGGGCAGGAGGGGAGGGGTGGTATTCATGCGACCTGTTCAAGTCAAACTAAACAAAAGGTTGCTTCCCTGGAGGCACGGAGTAGTTTCCAAGGCTTGACTTCTTGAATGTTGGCGGACCGGCTCACAGCACCAGATCCTGCAGGGCAGCCAACAGCAGCGCCGTTGACCCATTTGTGCCCTTTGCCCACGCTGAGCAGGAGTCACCCAACAAGAAGATGGCGCGCGTGACGAGGAGCGCCAGACTGCTCTTCCCCTGCTGCTCCTTCGTCATGACGAGCCAATTTCAACCCTTGCTGTACTTGATGTTCTGTCACACGCTGCAGCCAAAAGCCCGATACAGTGTGCGGCCATTCTCAGGATCAGTTTACACCACATGTGCCTCGTTTTAATCTGGAGCCGGGGTTGCCAGACCTTGTGACAGAAAGAAGCAACCTGATGAATGAAAACAACACCAAACAGCCCAGAGTGGCTCACATAGGATAGGATGCCATTAAGCTGCATTAAGATACTTCCATAACAATAATAACAATGTTATTTGTCTTTTCAGCAGGTACCATGCTTTACACATCTTTCCATATGAATACACACATTTCTGTGTAAAAATGGCTCATTTAGGTTTTTAAAGGGTGAAAATTATTTCCTATTGCCATAAATAAATAAAAATGATTAAATCTGAAAGAAATTCTGTTTTCAGTAAAACCGTAATAATATATCAAACTTTGATGTGGTAAATATTTGTCTCTATTGTTAGACGGGAACTATAATTGGAGCCTCTGTGATTTGTTCAATATGAGCAGAGGATCACAGAACGTGGCACTAAAACTGAAATCTATTGTGAAATGTGTTATATAAGTTTTTAGTTCAGGTTTGTGAAAATGGTCCTAATGTCAGCATTAGCAATAATAATATTACAATATAAATTTATATATATATATATATATATATAGAGAGAGAGAGAGATTATATTTATAATATAATATTCATATTATTCATTTGAATTTCCTTCTGGGATTAAAAAGTATTTATTTATTTTTATTTTATTCATAACGCATTAATAAAGCAGCGTTAGCGACAGTAAGTTAGCGTTGACTTCATGTGCTGTGTCAGATCATTAAATCTGTAAACACGCTGACATCCAGTCACACTGATTTCTGTCACATGGATAACATACGTATTCAGGTCGGTTCCTGTTATTATTGAGTCAATATTAAATAGTTTTCAGAGAAAGTGGAAGAAACCGACAGAGGCAGATCTTCAGTGTTCTTGATTTATTATGATTTTATGACTCAAGTTCTCAGGAATATAAGAGAAATATCATGGCACAGATAGTATGTTCCCAACATCCATCTATTCTCCACCGCACCGAGCTCGCAGCCTAAGGAGGAAATGCTCCTAACATTAACTCTTTAAAGTATATACTGTAACACTCTGCATGTTTAGAAGTAGTGGAGGAAGATGTGCAGACTGTGCCATTACATACAGTATGTCTGTAAATGATGTATTAAGCAAAGTTCTGTTACTCTTATTTTCTACCCGTGATTCAGGACAGACATTTTATTTCCATTTGATGCTTTCATGCACATATGTGCGTAACTTGGATCTAGTTTTGTCACTAACATGGGGTCTTCCTCTCTTTTCTTCTCTTTTCTTTTACAGTCTTGGTTCCTCTGACAAGATCTGCGTCCAAACCAGCAAGTAGAATTCTTTCTTTACGATCCAAAATAAAAACAAAAAAACATAAACAGGATGATGATAATGTCCTCCAACAACCCACCCACCGGCCCCCAACAGTTCGTCTCACCTGAAACGAAATACAAGCAGGAAATTGCAGCAGCATGACGCTTCTAGTGGAACTCTGTTCACGCAGTCCCGTTTGAGCCGAGGCGGAAAGATGAATGGATGGACAAGAGGAGGGGGGTTAAGGGAACAGCAGCGAGCATGGAACCAGCACCACATGGCATCAGGAGGAAGAGGAGGATGTGACGGCTTTTCCTTCTTTGTGAGAACATGTTGTGTAATGAATGGCTTAGAAAATCAACTGTCCGGCTAACGTAGATCCAAGCTACAAAAAGCATCGCCCATCATGTTTCCTGGTGATGTCTCATCACACCTCCACCTAAACAACAACAAAAACATCCAATTGGCTGATATTTGTCTCCCATTAACTCCATAAAGGCTCTTCTCACCACGAGAGAGCATGCCAAAACATATCTGAATTAAAAGTTGCACTACAAGCTGAATCCGTTAACACTAACTTTAACCATGTGCACTATTTACCTGCAAGGCATGGGAGCTAAGCAAGACTTGCCTGTTAGATGCTCTAAAGAGGGAAAACCAAGATACAAGAAGCCTCCGTGTGTCCTCACACGTGTGACCTATGCTCCATCTCCTTTTACATGATCTGTGCCATGACTACAGCATGTATGAAAATGCTCACAAACACACTTATTTACAGTATCACCGCTACGATTGGAGCTTTTATAGGCGGTGATGTTGCATTTCTTAAATATTACCATTATATTCTCATTAGTCCAGTGAACGCCCTCTATCTGGTAGCTGCCATGCCACCGTGTCACAGTATGATCACACACTCGTGTCACCACTATAGACAGCAGCTATTGGCTAATAGCCCTCCTAATGCAGGCGAATGAGAGAAGATGTTTCTCTTGTGTGTTCTTCTATTTGGACACGCTCCTTTTGGATTTGTACTGTTTTATAATTGTTCTGTATTTGAATGACAGCACCTTAAAGAAATACGCAGTAGGAAGCGGCGTGTCAGGGTGGTCGGCTAACTCAGTAATGCTTGCAAACACACTTCCTTTGTGTGGATGTGAAACATGATATCACTCACAGGTGAGGTTGTTTGTTAGGGCAGTGATATGCGTCTGCATTATAATCATGAAAAGGGAGGTTTCATTTCAATCTTAAACACCAAACACTATTACTATAAGAAGGATGCAGGCACCGTGAAATCATTTGAAGGTTTGTGGATGATTTTGGAGTTACAACTAATAATATTTAGAGACCAGGATGGACCTGAAGCTTGATTGGACATAATAATTACATAAACATCGCGTTTCCTCAAAGAAAAATGTCATTTATCCAAAAGCTAATGGGGGAAATGTGCATTGTGATGATAACATGCTTGTTAAAAAGGACAAGATTGATTTTAAACTGAATAATTTAATATGATTCAATTTAACTTTATTTATATAGCGCCACTTAATGACAATGTCATCTCAGAGTGCTTCACAGACATCAATTTAATCCAATTCATCAAAAATAGCCAAGATAAGAGAAACCAAATGATCCAGTCTCCATCCTGAGCTGCATGAGGCGACAGTGGGAAGGAAAACTTCCTTTAAACAGGAAGTAAAACCTCCAGCAGAACCGGCTCAGGAAGGGCAGCTGATCTGCTGATCAATGTATTTAACTAGTGTATCCTGCTTCGGGAATGTTGGCTAAAGCGCTGTCCTTTCAGAAATATATTTAATGCTGCTAGAGAGATTTTAGCTCCAAAAGCTGATGTTAATATTAGTTCTACAGCTAAGCCAAGTCAGCACATTAGCTTAGCTCAATGATTAGCTAAGCTAACATCACTGTTAGTGACCCAGCAAAGCTAACAAGCCAATATTAAGCTAGCTTACTAATAGACCAGTTTTAATAACATAATAGCTTGTTTTTTGTAAAGATAGATAATTTTGATCTGGTCTTTGTTTTATCCTCTTAAATCTTACTACTTCCATTATTGCCATCTTATTTGTAAGCTAAATTAATGCTAACGTTCTTACACACGTGACCTGGCCAAACAAATGTTATCTCCGCTTACAAATATCCATCCATCCATCCATTTTCTACCGCTTGTTCCCAGAGCGGGGTCGCGGGGGGGTGGAGCCAATCCCAGCTCGCTTACAAATATGCTAGTTTTATTTCTTCAGATTTATTTAAATAATGATTTGTGTCCTCTTAAATTGTGTCTTTTAATAAAAAAAAGCTATTACGTCCAATAAAATTACCGTACCTTACTTAGTTTTACGGCAATAATATTGTAATAGTTGGTTTTGTCCTACTTAATGGTTAATAATAAAAAAAACATTTCTGCCGTCACGGCTGGCTCACGAGTAAGAAATAGGTTAGCTTTAATGGCAGCCACCACTTATTTTACTATAGATCTATAATTTTCATCATGTTTTAAACACTCGTAAGTCATGTTAATAATCAGAATGACTATAACTCTGAAAAAGGGCAGTGTTTCAAATTATGAATAAAACCAGTCATGGCAGTGTGAATTAGAAACAAATGCCTTCCTTTAATTAAGACCTATTAAAATGGTAAATGAGCTGATCACATGAAGCACTTTTATTAATAATGATGATGCAGATGTATCGGTTTATTCTCATAAAGAAGAATCTGACTAGCTTTGGTTCTCTTGTGACCTCTGGTGCTGTTAACACAACAGCTTCAAGTTTTAAAGCCGGTGACTGCATCCACCTTTCATTTACAGTTTGTGTTTGCACCTTGTCCACATCTTCACATTGATGCAGTAAGTGACCTTTGACCCCAGCCAGGCTATCAGCTTCCCTTTTCACCATGTTTAATGCAGGCGTAACATCACCAGAGCCTCTTTTTAACACAATAAGTGGTATCATTTTTCTCATCCACTAAATGAACAAGCATATTTTTGGGATTGTAATTGTCAGATGACTTGGTTTGCTTGTTCTCCGTGCCCAAACGTTAGGTTTTGACAATCACACAAGGCATATTTTTCTGGAGACAGGCGAGAAGGAAAACAAATAGAAGAACGAGCATCTATATCCAGGTTTGGCTGGTAGCTGCTGGTGTCAGTGGTACAATGATGGCAAGTTAAGGAGGGTAAAAGAGAAGAGCAGCTCCTCTTTCTGTCTCCTGTAAGTTTACCCTGTTGTTTACACTCCCAGACGGGCCGATGCTCCAAGAGCAGAGAGGCCACACTGCGGAGCAAAATGAATATGTGACATATCCGGCTGTTTTTACAGAGGGGACGAGGGCCTCTGAGGCCAGCAGTAAGGAGGATCACACGTGTGCCCGTTTATATCAGTTCACATGATGAGTAAAAAGTATCGGTTTCATGTTAATCCCCCTTCCTAAAACACATGCACGCACCAGCACTCCCCCCCCACCCGAGCCAGTGTGAATGGACGAGCTCCTTTCGATCAAACTGCACTAATACAATCACGCCAGCCAACTTTACCAGTCCTTTTTTTCTAAGATGGACCACCACGTAGTGTTTTAAATCAGCGTATGTGTTACTGGGATGGAAGCACACTTTCAGAGCACAGATCGCCACTTCGTAAAGCAAACACACTTACGATGACCACTCAGTATTAGCCAACCCCCCCACCCCCCCGTGCACCACCGAATTCAAAGGGAAGTCTCAAAAACTGACAATCTGAGGAGGCGTTTATGCTTTCAATCATTTTATATAGAACTAGTCCCCGTATGTTGAGCCTGATTCAGTCATCTCCCGTTTAACCCAGTCACCCATCCAACCTCACAAAATAACTGGACTGCCTGGCCACGTTCTGCGCTGCAGGGAAACAACGTAGCCAGCCCGCTGACCGGCGACCATCTCATCAGCTTCGTAGAGACAACTAGCTCCGCTCCGTAAGACGTTGACATGGCTAAAGGTGATTTATTTTCTAATCTATGGAAGTGCCTCTGTATTCCCATTATGCAATTTGTCCAACATGAATTCAGGTTCTTTTTCTCACATATAAGCTATGGTGAAAAATTTATGTCAGGAGGGGAGAAAAGAAAAAAAAACAGCTCACTTAGATAATCACAAGCATCTTTATATATAATACACATATATATTTATAGATATATACTTTTTTTTATTTGCAAGATAAGCTCTGTGGCAGTCTAGTTATTTTTTGAAGCATGGCATACATCACAGTCATAGGACGTCTCTCTGACCCGCTGATCTGAGCTCACACACTCGCGTTTAAAAGGATGGAAAAGAAAGGAAATTCATCGCAAACACAATAGAGACGTAGACAAGGAGAAACGGAGAAGTAGCCGAGGATTTAAAGAAAAAAAGCAGATTAGGTTTTGTTGTTTTCTTTACTGTTGTGATGGGAAGTATTGTTCTTGAACTAAATGATGTATGTTGATTGAGCCATGTGCAATGCCTTGGTAGAGGAATTGTGTTTGTTAGAGATTGTTTGAGGGTGTCGTGCGAAAAGAGGGGTTAAAAAAAGAAAGAAACCCTCTTAAGTTTTTCTTCTTTGTTTTAAAGTCCAGATGCTCCGGGACTCTAAATACAAGGGCGTCGAGCGAAACAAGAAAGAAAAAAAAGAAAAAAAAAAGTTTGGGGACATTGTTTTCATTTTTTTTTCTTTTATCACTTTTTTTAAGAAAGTAAAATAATTTCTATTAATTTGTTTAAAATGTGGGAGGGCTGAAGGAACAACTTTGCAACTCATAAATATATATCACTATGAAAACTGGTGCTTTCGTAAATGAATAAAGTACATTCAGTCTCTATAATACATAAATAATAATAAACAAAAATAAGTGTTATCATAAAACCATTTTTAGGAAAACATGCATTATTCTATTTTTCTTTCCTTTGTTTTTGTATTTACCGGGACGAGGGGAGGGGGGGTTCGTTGTACAAAAACTTGTAACAAAAGGCATTTTCCCTCCCCCCTCCTAACCCCCCCACCCCACCCCACCGAGCCGGAGTCACGCATGTTGTATCGAACACGTGATCCAAACGCGGGACAAAGACAAGATCTTCCCCACGTCTGGGAGATGCACAAACAAATCCCCGTTTGTGACGACGTCTGCCGGGTTTGACTTTTTCATTGTCATCAATAATAACAAGAGCCCCCCGCCCCCTCCCCAAACTCATGAACACCCCCCTCCCCCTCCCTGTATCCACCAGCTGTAAATGATTATAAATATTTGTTTGGTGATGTAGTGTTTAGACTCAGAGCATCTTTAAAGGTTGTCCCTAAAAAGTGCCTTTTGTTCACAGACTCCATCTTGTAACCCTGAGTGCCCGAAAGAAAAACTCCCCCCTTCATTCTTCTATATCTTTCTCTTCTTCAAGCTTTTTAAAGCAGTATACATAGTACTAAAGGAAATCGGTGTGATTTAGTTCCTCTTTTTATTGTTGATGATTAAGAAAAGCTGAAAAAGAAAAAAAAAAGACGATATTTTCTGTCTTGCTTCTCTTCCTCTGTATCTTGTCGTCTGTCTATCTTGGACACTGGAGTAGTCTGTTAGCCGCGTAACCTCTCCTCCTTTTTCCTCCCTTTCTCTGAACGGTGGGGTTAAAAAAAAACAAAAAAGTTGTTTTTTTTTTTGGGAAAAAAGTTTTAAAAAATGGCAAAGTTTTTTTTTCTTTTTGTCTGAGCAGAATGCAGTTAGCTCACATGTTATCCTTGTCTGTACGCTTCACATTGTATTACCATACCCATCTTCTCCAGCTTCTCCATTCAACAGCTAATGTAAGTGAACAAGTTACACCACGGAGCTCTGGGCTGGCCTGAGGACGGGGGACGCCCTCTGGGAGGGAGGGGGTGGGGGCGGACAGCACTCACCCGGGGGTCTGGGGGGTCACAGGTGATGGTAACGCTCAGCAGGACTGCTAGCGTAGCTTTGTTGGTAATCTTTGTTTCTATCTATTTATTTTTTATAAGTGAATTTGGATTTTGCTGTTTTGATGATTTTTGTTGTTACTGCGTTATCGTAGGCAGCGCTGCGACGCCAGTCGTGCACCTTTAGTGGTTGAGGGAGACCAGCTATTTAAAAAGGAAAAAAAAAAGAGGATAAAAGCTCAAAGCACCTTAAAGCGGATCGGCTCAGCACAATCAAACCCTTCTGATTGATCGTTTGACCAAAGCGGCCAGTTCCCACCAGCAAAGCCGACGGAATAAACAAACATATGCAACATTTTATTTTCATCGCAGAAGCCAGCAGCAGTATTATCAATCAACCAATCAAATGTAAGCACCGCAGCTGAGAAGCCATATCAGAGACGAGTAGGTTGCAGGGAGAGCAGTGTATGAGCCCTCCCCCCTCCCCTCCACGCCGGCCCGTCCCCCGGGACGTCCCTGTGGCCCGACCGTCCGCAATGTCTTTATGTTTTTATTATTTTTACTTGGTTTTATTCTAACGCGTTTCATAGGATGCTGGGCCGTGATTAGTGATCGAGGACTGGGCCCACCCTCGCCTGGCTGAGCTCTCACCTCTGACCTTTAACCCTGCCCCCACACAGAGTGCTCCTCCTCTTTGTCCTCCTCTCCCCACAGTGCAGCGTCCCACCTTCAGAAGCCCCTCCCAGAGCCCATGGTGAAATGCATGTGTTAATTACAGTTTCTTTTCCATAATAATAATAAAAACAGTTTGAAAAGAGCCATGCCTTTACTTGATTGAATAAAAGGATGTTCTTGACTGTATGTATGCTTCCTCTTCGTCTCTGTTACTTTAAACCAAAAAAATGTTTTTTGATGTTTAAAAAAACTCCTAAATTCACTAAAAGATGATCAGCAACACATTTATTTCATTATGTTTTCACCTAAAACAGAGTCGAGCTGCAGAAACAGAACAAAGGAAGTCCTGATAGTTTCCATGGTGATTATGAGCATCGGTACAACCAGGTGCTGCTAATAAAATACACTTTATTATCTGACTGTCATTAAACAATGTGAAAGTTTGATGCTCTCCTGTATTTAGGAGCGTTAACACAGCTGACACAGTGCCAAGGAGGAAAGACATCAGCACACTCTTCAGTGGTTAATCAGCTGATCACAAGGGATCAATGGGATCATGTAAACATGGTGAAGAAGACTTTCTTAACTTCAAACTGAGCATGAGGATGAAAATGGAGTTTAGTGGCTTCATTGGTTTGAGTGTTTACTGGGATTTTCTTTAGGGTTAACCGAGAATGATCTGAAAATATCCTGCAAGCAGCAGTTTTCTGAACCAGAATGTCTTGATGTCAGAGACTGGTCAGACTGGGTGGAGATGAGATAAGAACATCATCTCTGAACACACAACACGTGCAGCTGTGTGCAGATGTTCTCCAGCAGCAGCAGCCGGGTGTGAACAGGAAACAGGCTACCATTCACACAGACCCACCACCACTGGAGACATGTTGCTGGTCTGATGAGTTCCACATTCACATGGTAGCATCAGAATGAAAACATGGATGCCTTGGAGCAACGCTTCAGGCTGCTGCTGGTGTAATGGTGTGGAAAACATCTGGAGGGTTAAAGTCTCAGCAGGATTCATGTCTTTAGTAGATATTCTAACACTGTTCTTAGGAAGTCCACCAGTCAGTCCAGAGCTCAGGTCCTCACTAAGACCAGATGATACATCTCCTGTAGTCAGCGCTACACCGACTGTGTGGTTGCTCTTCATGTATAGAGCTGAATGGTTCATTATGATCCAACCAGATCCGTCAGGTGACCGGGTCAAATCTGCTTTCTGCTCCCACTCAGACCCAAGCATGGAGGTCAGTCTTATGCTGGTTTTATAGAAAACACATTAGTCATGTGCATAAACGATGCTTTGCCTTCATGAGCACAGTGCAGCAGGATAATGCACCATGTCACAACCACACTGGTTTCCAGTCTCACTACTTCACACCTTCATTTGTTAGCTTCTTGTTGTTAGCGGTGCTCATTGACAGCATTGTTCTGATAAACTCATCTGCACTGGTTTTTCTGGCATGTTCCTTATTAAAATGGCAGATGGACACAAACCACCAGAGAACATGGACTAAATCTGACTGGATGCTCAATTCATTCTAAGGAAATGTGCTTTAAAACACAGTGGCTCAGTTTACTTAAACCTGGTTTAAGAAATGAGTTTTTTCATACTAAAAACCCTGGCTCCATCCAAGTGATTATAAATAACCAACTCGTGTGTGTGTGTTTGTCTCTTAATGGTCGATGGTGTTCACTTATTCAGCACTTTTCCTCATCTCTCGATGACCAAAGCACTTTACAGATCATGCTATACACCAGAGCTGCCACACACACAGACTATTCTGGCCACCGGGTAATGGTAACACTTCGGACCCTTTGGGGACCTCGGGTTGGAAACGACTGCTACAGAGCAGCTTTGGGATGCATTAACTGGACATGCAGCGTTGTGATGCCATCATATGAAATGTCCCATCACCTTGTTAAACCTATGAGACTGTGGGTAGTTGTGGAGAGGCGGTGGTCCTGATAAAGTGGTCAGTGTGTGCAAAGTGCGTCCTGTTCTGGTTTTCAGACATTTAAATAAAAACCTTTCCTGCAAAATCTGAAGATGTATTCGTTTCTTCAGATCCTTCACCGCAACACCAGCTGCTGCCACTAGATGCCTGGGTGTTGGGTCAGAGAGGGATTACAGCCATGACACGATGAAGACTCAGAGGCCTGAAAGATTGCTGATATTTAATGTAGCACAGCATAGTCTAAGCTCATGTTGCTGCTGTAGGCCAGTAGAAACTGCCGACACACATACAGAATGACAATGCACTTTGTTTCATCTTCCTCTTTTCCTAGCGCCATGATGAAGCTGACCTCTTCAACAGAAATGAACCCGGGCCTTGTTCTCCATGTCTGCACGACCCAGTCGGTCAGATCCATCGTTTTTACGTATGCATGCAGATTTTTATATTTTCACATGAAGCTGCTGAAGATCATCTCAGACTCGCATGGAGAACAAAGCCCGGCCCGTTACACTCGTTTATAGCTGATAATTTACTCGTTAAGCACAAACACCGGGTTTGATGATGATGGTGGTGGATCAGCTCCTCAGGTCCCAGTCTCCTCATTTCCAGCTTTGTGTACTGGTGCAACCTCGATCCCAACACTCCCATCAAACCGACACAAAGAGTCTGGACCGGACCGGGGTGACTACAAACGGCCAATCAGATTGTAGAAGGAGCATATCCTGCAGAGGGATTTCTCTGAGCCAGTGGTGAGTTTAATAAGGCTGCTTGTTTCTGCACCAGTTCAGTAAGTTTCCAAACCATTCAGAGCGTGATGGTGCATCGGAATAATTTAGGGGGTGTTTAAGAGAAGCCGCTGTCAGCGGGTCCAGGTGTTCAGTGGTGATGAACACCTGCAGCCGTCTTCCTGGACTAAATACATCCATGTTTGTAGGAACTGGACACTGATTGGCTGAGATCTGTGCAGCTAGGACAGATTTAGCTCCGTTTTGTCCTGATAACATCATTTTAGGTCAGCACGGCCCAGACTCTCTCTCTCTCCACTGCTTTCTTGGACACATGGAGGCTTGCAGGTGTACACACACACACACACACACCCACACACAACAATCGGACTACAGCATGAACAGACTTAGACAACGCCAGAACGATGACTTTTTTCAGCTTTTAACCATGTCGCATCCATCTTAGCTCAGGCATACACGGACATCACACACGCAGACACGAGCACACACTCTCGGCGCCCCCCACCCCCACCTTGTCCTCCCTAACGTTCACAAAGCGTGTCTAAAATCACATTTCCCTAAACGAACCCCACACATTCCATTGGAATTCACGTGGATTTTATCATTCTTCCACCTTTCCCCCTCCCACCCCCACAAACGTGGCCCACCTCACCCCACACAGCCTTTGTGTACTTTTAAACATCCCCCCCTCCCCTCTTCATCCCTCCCGAACGGCTACCCCCGCCTCCCCCTTCCCTCCTCTTGTTGGGTTGAGCTGAGGTTGGTAGCTGTACAGTAAAATGTGGGGGTGCAGTCTTTATGCTGAGCTGAGGGAGGGGGGGTACGGAGGGAGGAGCAGGGAGGTGGCGCTCTGCTCCCGTTCAGTCGTCTTCCAGTCCCTGGTTGAGGAGAAAGTTGGCTGCCAGGTTCTCGTTCTTCTCGCAGGCGAAGTAGGCCTGGATGACCAGGGCCTCGGGGAAACCCAAGGCTTTTAACTGCTCGGGGGGAGGAGAGGGGAGGAGAGGGGAGACGAGAGGAAACAGCGTCTTTAAAAACACCAGAGACATGAATAAATAATAACCCACCATGCTACGTCTTCTCTGTAAACTCACCCTTTCTATGGCTTCCTTCTCCTGAGGTGTAACCTGGATGTAGTTTACAGGCGCTCCTTCTTCCCCCGCTGCCCCCATCTCACCAACCTCTGGGGCCTCCCCCCCCTCACCCACCGGCTCGTTCAGCATCTGGATGAATAGCTCCTGATGCTGACTGATTTGCTGGAAGAGACAAACACATATACAGAATTTAGTTTGAAAGGCACAACCTGTTACAATTACTGCCATCTAGTGGTGAAGATGGACATAGAAATTATTTTAATGGTCATAATGTCTTAATAAATATAATTATGAACCATATTGCGGTTCATCTTCTGCAGATTTTATAAATGCAGCGTCAGCAGAGAAGCTGTAATATTTTACAGGGTGAGTAATTATTAAGAAAGTTGTAAATATATGTAATAATATATATGTAGAGACACACAGATAAAAAGATGGCTGCCCATGAGGATATTTAAATATTTATTGTGATGCACATTATGTAATGTAAGTCCTGCTGTTACAAGCTGAATCTGACCAGAGACACAAAGGTAAAGAAAAATAGAAATAAGGAATAAATGTGGAATTAGAATAGGGGGCAATATAGACTACTACAGTACAACCAGATAATACAGAATAATGACAATATGTGAAAGTACAAAATGATTAAAGAACAAACGGACACAAACATTTGGGCGGTGACAGAAAGAAAAACATTTATGGAGACGCACGAGTGACCATGTGACACAAATTAATCATAGAAATTATTTCAAGTGCCAGACAGCTGGACAAAGCTACTGCAGGTTACCTGTATGAGCAGAGTTACCTGTACTAGCTGAGGGTTACCTGTACTAACAGAGAGTTACCTGTACGAGCAGAAGGTTACCTGTACTAGCAGAAGGTTACCTGTACTAGCAGAGGGTTACCTGTACTAGCAGAGGGTTACCTGTACTAGCAGAGGGTTACCTGTACTAGCAGAAGGTTACCTGTACTAGCAGAAGGTTACCTGTACTAGCAGAGGGTTACCTGTACTAGCAGA
>JBAMHV010000022.1:5241412-5252937 GCA_037177535.1 Pseudomugil gertrudae
TCGTTAGTCCATGGAGCAAACTTCTGTGAAGCCACCTCGATCTCAATTGTTGCAGAATGACCAGAGTCGCTGTGTAGTGACATCATTCGCTGCAACCCCATGACTGGACGCCAGCCTGAAGACGTCACAGCGCGGAGAACGGAGAACGCTAAGAACCTCGATGAAGTAGGGTCGGGAGAGAGAATGGAACGCCGCGACAAATGACAATGGATAAGGTCAAATTCTGGGTAGTAACGTGTTAGGTGCGTAGAGTAGAGCCCTGTCGAAAAGCCCCATTAGTAGCTCAGGTGCTAACCACGGTCCCGCCCCACACGCTAAATTCTAGACTCCACAAGCAAATTAGTACACGCAAATGGAGATCTTAGTAAATCTGGCCCTTAGTCTTTTACATTTTATCTTTTGTATTTTATTTTCCATCCATCTGTTATTATAACCGCTTATCTAATTCGGTGTTGCAGGTAGCTGGAGCATTTCCGGTGAGAGGCACCCTGGACAGGTCGCCAATCAATCGCAATGCCAACACAGAAAGACAACCATTGATTACTATGGAGAATTTAGGACAACATGCATGTCTTTGGATGGTGGGAGGGAGCCGAGTACCTGGAGAGACCCACACTAACACGGGAAGAACATGTAACCACACAGAAAGTCACAGTTCAGACTTCCTGTATTTTATTTACCTTTATATTTATTTCTTACTTATTTTTTTACTGAGTACCATTAATACAACTAGTATTTGTCTTACTCTTATTTTATTTGATTGTTCTGCCCAGATACATTATTCTTAGAAATAATTATTTGCATTTATTTGGTGGTAATGATCACCAGTTTTAGCTCCAGTGTTTTTCCTCATGGATGATCCTTCATACAAGCAGCTATGCCTGCTTGGTCTGCAAGGTTGTTGCCGTGGTGATTTCTCTTGTATGGGTGGCTGTGGGGGTCCTGCAGTTATCGTTTCCTCACAGCAAAGTCAAACCAGACGTATACGTGCTTCAATATACAGATAAAGACAGAAGCTAGAAGTGTGATAACAGGATGGAAGGTGTGGATGGTTGGGGCAGTGGTGTCAGGGTTACTGCATGCAAAACAATAAGATCTAAGCAAATATCTTTTAGAACTTTATGAATCTTATATTGCAAATGTCAATTTCCATCTTCTTCAAAAAATGACTGCTACAAGATGCAAGATGATACAAGATGTTAGGACATGAAGACTTTAGTGTGAGCTCTAACTGTGGGATCTGAGGAAGCTGCAAATATGACCAGCTCAATTAAAATGTTGGAGCATCTCAGTAACTCCATCCATCCATTTTCTACCGCTTTTTCCCTGAATGGGGTAGGCGGGGGGGCTGGAGCCAATCCTAGCTGTCAACGGGCGAGAGGTGGGGTACACCCTGGACAGGTCGCCTGTGAGCGAGTGAGCAAGCGGTGGTGTGTGGGTGGGGGGGTTTACATATGTAGGTGTGTGGGTGGGTGCGTTTGTGTGAATCGGAAGGGCTACTGATTGTGGTGTATGGGGGGGTTTGTTTCTTTGTGGGGTTGAGTGTATGAGATCTATGAGTGCATGTGTTGGGAGGGGTATAAGTTGGGGATGGGGGTGCATATTGAGGTTGGGGGAGAGGTTGGGCTGTGTATATATGTGTTTTGGGTTTTTGGTGGTGTAGGGACGGGTGTGCATAGCGAGGGTTCGGTAGGATGTGGTGGTGATTTGAAAGGGGTGGGGCGGAGATGCATGGGAGTGGGGACCGTGGGATTGTGGAGGTTTTAGGGTGGTGGGGGTTTTGGGTGTGATGTCGAGGTGAAGGAGAGAGCTTTGGAGGTGGGACTGGGTGTGTGTGCATGGTGGGATGGCAGTGAGTGTATATACCTGATTGTGTGGTTATGTCATGGTGGGGGTGAATGTGTGTGTGTGGATGTGTGAGTGTGCCGTGATGGAGGTGGATGTGTGTGGGTGGAGTGAGCTGTTGGAGGGAGGGGATGAATGTGAGTGGGTGGGTGAGTGTGTACATTGATGGGGGGTTGGGAGTGTGTGCGTGGGTGTTTGGGTGTATATGGGGTTGTGTAAGTGGATGGTATCAGTGTGTGTGTGTGTGTGTGTGTGTGTGTGGGGGGGGGGGCTGAGGGGGGTGGTTGGGCAGATGGGTATGTATGTGTGCGTTGGATGGAGGTGTGGGCGGATGAGCAGGGGGAGGGATGGGTTTGGAAACCATGGTGTGGAGTGGTCCCTGTCGAGAGTTGATCTGGGGGTCCAGGCCCTCCGTTGACATTGACCGCCTGCCTGTGCGGGTGGGGTGAGGGGGTCACAACAAGTTCTATTATGGTGCTTTTCTATTAGTACCTATGCGACACTACTCTACTGGCCTGCAGATCACTATACTCTACTCGACTGCTTTTCCATTACAAGTCATGATCCTCTAATGTGGGAGGGGTCCCCCGCACAATGTGACTTTCTAGCTGCTTTGCGTGGAGTCTGCAGAACACCACAGAAGAAGATTAATACCATAGAAGAAGACTGATACGAAGATAGAAGACTTCCCGGTAACTTTTTACCTAGGGCTCGGATTATGGTTATTCGTGGAAAATACACTCATGGAACAGATCAAGAGAAGTCGTTGGAGGGCAAGACGAAACACCCTGGATCATATCAGACCAATCAATGGACGCCAACCTGTATACCCGCACGGCCCGACACGCTTGGAACCACAACGAAGTAGGTACGGAAAATGTAACCGCACGGCCCAACATATCCTAATGGAAACGCTCTGTTTCTGGGTATAATCGTGTAAATCCAGGTAGAGTAGGTGCTAGTTGAAAAGCGCTATTAGAGCCTTGGGGTTGGTGGTTGCCATTCTGAGCCCGCTGGGCCTGTTCCCCCATACTGCAGGGGCTCTGGCTGGAGTCTTCCTCTGCTGCCTCCTGAGTGAATAAGAGGTCTGTTCCAGGGGATGGTGGTTGGGGTCCATGCTCGGGTCTGGCTGCCATTGACCCAGGTCTCAGGGTCTTCGCAGCCTGCTTGAGATCTTTTGTGAAGGCAGGTGTGGGCATGTATCCTCCATGTAACATGTATCCATGGCCACTTCTTTGATTTATGCTGATTTACAATTGCTTTTAGTTTGACATAATCTTTTAACAAGCACGCTTCCTTTACCTTTGTCATCTTTGAAAACAACAAATTCATTTAAGAGGTGATCTCTGGCAGTTAACCCTCAGATTACAGTTCACACTACCCTTTACCACCCTGTGTTTGCTCCTCCCATCACTGACCTGACCTCATACTCTGAATTTCAGTGAGTGTTTTCTGGCCTATTATTGATCTTGAGCTCAGCCTGGATTATCGTTGGTGTAATGTCTGTGGTTTTCATGAAGCTTACACTATCATAATCTTTAGCCCTATCAGACAACATCTACATATGGAGCTTTGTGTGTTGCTAAGAGGCCGTCTGATTTTTAGCATTCATTTAAACTCTGATAATCTACACCAGTGGGAGATAAAACATTCTACTTTTGCCACATCCCCTGTGTGCATTTTGCTGTCTTCCAAGACTGCAAATCCCCATTTTGATCGTGATAGATATTAGCACAGTAATTGCCGTTCATATCAAAATCACAAAAGCAACTTCACTTTCATTTAACAAATTATTCCTGAGCTCAGGTACATAAATTAATAAAAAACGATCTATTCTTGGAACAAAAACACAATAATAATAAATGAAAAGCACCTTGCCAGGGCAACCCAAAATACAGCCAAGTGCTTTTAAACATGTTTATTCTATTGAGTTGCATTTTGGATTGATGTCATTGGCCCATTGACCATATCATTAATATATACATCAATCGTAGACTGTATTATTACACCCCTACTGGCTTCCCCTGGTGGGTACAGGAGGGCCTCTGTATGCTTCTAAACCCCAGTCTGACCTTCATTCAATGCTGGATTGTTGCTACATCTACTCCATATACAGCTGTCAGCACGTTCATGCAGCTAAACCAATCTTCCCATTCTTATTAAGATTCCCTGCCTGAGATCTACTGGAGACTCTACTAGAAGCTGACTAGCATCTACAACTCTGGCTAATCATCATCAATGAATCT
Organism: Pseudomugil gertrudae; assembly: GCA_037177535.1. Taxonomy (NCBI): domain Eukaryota; kingdom Metazoa; phylum Chordata; class Actinopteri; order Atheriniformes; family Pseudomugilidae; genus Pseudomugil; species Pseudomugil gertrudae. Next base: position 5,245,504 of record JBAMHV010000022.1, read on the forward strand.
GCTTAACCACAGCATAAATCACTTCCTTGGGTCCAGTTCTCTTTATAAGATTGGGTTTATGGGATTTGAAATCATTTTCATTTGAATGTTAGATGAAATCCCAACTTATTCCAAGACAATCTTGCTACAGTGCTCCATCTGAGGACACCTCCACCATGGGGTAGGAAGAAAAAAAGACTTTCAGAATAAGACGCATCGGATCAAAGACTTTTCTAAATAAAATACACTGATAAATCAGCCCGTTGAACAGGGTAATGGCATGCCAATGATGGAGTTTTGGATGCACCAGAAACAAAAACTTGACTTACCGGTAACTATGGCAACGTAAAAGATGTATGGAATATGAGGCCAGAAAATTTGGGGACATTTATGTATGTGTAGGAGCGTAAATGAGCATTAAGACAAAACATTACAACACATGAATAACAGTGTTTTTATTATGTGGGATTTAGACTGCACAATGCAACCTCCTTTACAGAACTCTTTGCTTTAATATCGGGTTGAATCAGAGGACACAGCTCTGTGTGTGTGCTGATGTAGGAGATTCAGAATAACTCTGAAACTGGGGAAATGGCTGACCTACCTCAGCTTTTAAAAATCGTTGTGGGACTTTCTTCCTCCGGTTAACCGGGGAATGAGGAGCTCCCCTCAGAACAAAACTTCAAGGGCTCTTTTTCTGTTGGCATTTACACCCACAATCGCATTCATATAGATCTGGAGCCATATAACAGCCAGGTGGAGGTGGATATTCTAACCGTACGTTCTCTTTGATTGGCTCTGTGAAGCCTGGACTTCCTTTACACACCTGGGTTAATAAGATATAAATGACCATATGAATAACAAGGTTTGGAACAGAATAAAACATCTTTATTGTGTTTGCTTTCACAAAAACCAGGTCTCATTTGTCATCTATGATTAGCATGTATGATATGGGACCTTTAATTACATAAGTGAATAAAGAAAATTAACCTGATGAAAGGAGGGATGGGGTTGTATTTACATGTAACCTGGTTGGGTTAGGTCATCCTTACAGGTTTGGCTTGGTTCAGGTCAGTGAAATTGGACCAATGCAGTACTGAGGTTGTCATGGGTCCTTGGACTGTTGGCCCTGTGTGTGTGTGTGTGTGTGTGCGTGTGTGTGTGTGTGTGTTGGGTGTGGTGGAGGAGTTAAAGGAGGGAAGGATTTGGTGCCTGCAGTAATGCAGACGCTGGTCTGTGGTGGTGAAGAAGGAGCTGAGCCTGAAGGCAATGCTCTCGGTTTACCAGTCGCTCTATGTTCCTACCCTTACCTATGGTTACGAGCTGTGGGTCGTGACTAAAAGAATGTGATCATGAGTACATGTGGCCAAAATGAGTTTCCTTTACAAGTACGGTAAGTCAGGTTCTCCCTTAGAGATTGGGTGGGAAGCTCAGCCATCCAGGAGGAGCTCAGAGAAGAGCTGATACTCCTCTGCAATGAGAGGAGCCATTTGAGGTGTGTTGGGATGCTTCCTGGAAGCCTTTCGGATGATGTGTCCCGGATACGTCCATCCGAGAGGAAACCCTGAGGGACACCCAGGACACACGGGAGGGATTACATCTCTGGGCTGGTCTGGGAAGCATTTGGGATTCTGCCCAACAAGCTGGAAGATGTGGCTGTGGGAAGGAAAGCTTAGGCAGCTGTTAATCCTCAATAAGGAGCAGAAAATACACAATGAATGGCTGAAGTGTTCATCTGCTTCTTCAGTACAATATGAAGAAAATGAACTTTTTAAACATTTACAACGCCATGATAGGTCAAAGTTGTTGTAATCAGCGAGCAGGAGACGAGTTATCTTCACCATGTCTACATGACTGCACGTGTTGAGCTACTGCCGTGTGATTGGCTGATTAGATACTTGTAATTACAACCAACCAAACAGGTGCATCTAGTAGGTGTACATTGTCTTTTAATGACCTCTTCATGTATCATTTTATATACTCCACATTGCTGCAATATTTTGTTGTTTCCTATGTGATATTGTTTATAAAAAATGGGCCGAACACACATATTTTATCACTGTTTTGTTAATTATTTTCCAACCTGAGATGCAGAACAATGATGTAAAATAGATTTTTCATCTTTTAGCAAAGTGTGTGTTTGTGTGTGTGTGAGGGGGAATTACAGACACAATGTAACTGCTTTGTTGAAATAAAGGTTGGAAAGTGTCATGTGAGTACAAAGTGATTACCATAACTTAATAAAATGTAAATGGGTTTCACACTGTCACATATTAGTGATGGTAAAATGAGCATTTTCATCATTGGTTTAATCTTTTCCTTCTTTTGGATGGTTTCATTGCGCTCATATGAATCTGGAGGTGGGAAGTGTTACATCCTACCACAAACCCTCTCTCCCATGAACTATTTTTAGCTCCAATAAATTCCTTGCCTCGTCTTCACAGAAGCTCTCCTAACTTGTACACATACGTGTCTCTTCTCCTGGTTTTAGAGATTACTGAGCTGATCTGCTTCACTCAGGGATTCCCTGTCTTTAAGTTACCATTAACCCTCATTATCACAGCAAGGGTTAATCCACCAGTTTCCTCTCAGCCTCTTTCAAAACTCCATATCCAGATGGTCATGTCAGGATGCTAAAAAATGTTTTTCTAATTCCATGCCAGCTCAGAGAAGTCAGGCGGACCCTGTGAACAGCAGGTTTCTGCAAAAAACATTTTGTTTTTCTCACTTTTAAACATGAGCACTGAGAAACTTGGGTGTAAAAGGTGATCTTCATGTTCTTGCATTAAAAAATATCAATGCTAACACCTAAAAAGGAAATGTTGGAGCTTTAATGTGGGCATACACTCATCAGTAACTTAGTTAGTTTCCCCTGTTCGGTCATTCAGATGGTAGGATCAGAATCTCCTGGAAAAGCCACAAAAACATGGATCCATCCTGTCTTGTATAAATTTTTTAGGCTGCTGGTGGTGTGGGGGATATTTTCTTGTCCCACTTTTGCTCGTTGGTACCCACATGACATGGTTCAACCACCACAGTCTACCTGAGTATTGTTGCACAGTGCAGCATCTTCTGATGGAAACCTCCAGCTGAATGATGCACCATGTCACACAGCTCACATCATCTCCAGCTCTTTCTTCATCTTGACTATGATTCACTGCACTTCAATGACCTCCACAGTTACCAGAGTCTGTTTGTGGTCATTATGGTGACACCACAGTCCCCTCAATCCATGTGGTGGAACTGGAGATTCTCATCATGGGTGTGCAGCAACTGTGTGATGCTTCACGTTAATACGGAGCAAGATCTCATGAGTTCATATGTGGCAACTAAAATGTTGGCAGTTGCAGCAGACCCACCACTTTACATCTAATCTAATCACCTATCCTAAACTAGAAAAACACATAAAATATGGTTTGTCCAAACTCTTCACAACACTTCTTCAAATACAGCAGATTACAGTGAAAAACACACACCACATATTTAGAAGCAGCAGCTGCAGATGGGAAGAAGGGAGACGCAGCTCTAAAATACAGGAGTGTGTGTGTGGGTGTGTGTGTGTGTGTGTGTGTGTGTGTGTGTGTGTGTGTGTGTGAGGGGGTAGTGAAGGTCCCCAAAACAGTGGATTAAAGCTTTTAGATTAGATGGCAAGTGGTGACCCGAGCAGCACAAAGAGCAGTTACTATGGAGTGTGTGTTTGTGTGTGTGTTACACACATAGGAAGAGATTATCACTACTAGCAGAATGTGCATTAGAGATTGCTTCTGTTTCTCTTTGTATACACTCCGTGTGGATGTGTGTGTTGTGGTGCTGCAGGTGGATTTTAATCCTAATCCACTCGTGAATGTTCATGCTGAGGACCGACAGGCCATTAGTGCCTGTTTTGTGTGTGTGTTTCTTATGCATGTAAGTATAGAATATAAGCACGTGCCCTTGCTGACCAGTGCTTGTCTGCTCATGAATGCACACATGCATGCGCAGTACATGCATGGTATGCACGTTTGTGTATAACTGTGTATCTGAGAGTGTAATCTGAGAGTGACTAGGGGGTTAGAGGGCCATTAAACAGTGCATTAGCACAGACTGCAGACAGGCAGGGGGAGAGCTGGTGTGTGTGTGTGTGTGTGTGTGTGTGTGTGTGTGTGTGTGTGTGTTTGTGGAGGAAAAACGATGGTTTGAGGATTTCAGGGGGATCGGGACAATGAGGGTGAGGATTTAGCAGTGAGTGTGAAGGGGATTGAGTGCATTAGTGAATACATGTGTGTGTCAGTGTGTATTGAAGGGATTGAGGGGATCTGACCCATAAAAACCAGACAGACACTCCCCTGCTTGAGAATCCGACATCCCATCATGCAGTTTTTATGCTATTCAAAATATATCCGACCAAAACAAACAACAGTAGAGGCTTTTTCATTAACTGGAAGAGGCTTTCTGCACTCTTTCATTCAAACTGGTCTTAAAATACATCTTTCACAAATCGGCTTTGATTGTCCAACAGGATGTTTGGGAAGTTTTATACTCTGGTGTCTGACCTGTTCCGTGTGCTGGGGGTGGATCTGGGATGCATCTCCAGTTCTAAATGATAAATTATGCAGATTTCCTCAGTGTGCATCTTGGCAGTGTGGCGAAACATTGTGCCTTAAAAGAAATTTAAAGTCAATGTGCGTTATTTTAATTCAACCATTATTGGCATTTATTGATTCTAATGTCAGTCATTCCCATCCAGGCCTGCAGGACATCAGATCATGGTTCTTGAACTTAACAATGAGCCTTAACATGACCATCATAATCCCACAACTGGGAGTAACTGGACTTGTAAGAGTGGGATTCATTGCATCTACATGCAGTTCTAAAATGTGATATCTGACTGTTATGACAATGTTCCTGTCCATCATTTCAGGATATGAGAGTATTAACTGGATACAAATCTGAAAACTGTTAACAGTTAAAAAAAACAACATTGTGTTATTATGCAAAGTCCAGGATGTACCCCTGCTCTTATTCAGTTATTGCTGGGATAGGCTCCAGCTAGCAGCGACACTTCATTCAAATAAAGGGTAAAGTGGGTACAGTGGGATGGATGAACAGGTTGCCTACTGTATCTGCTCTTTATTTACAGTCAGCATCTATAATGCTAGTTTATAAATTCAGTCTTTTTTGTTGTATTTTTGAAATACAAAAGAATCATTTTAATAATAATTATTATAATTATTAATTTTATTCAATATTTGATTATTGATAATTTCATTGTTTCAAATGCTAAAGATTTGTTTTGAATCTCACAGCATATAAAATAGTGCATATTTAATTGACCAATAGATGAACATAAGACTATAACAGGATGGAAATCACACAGTAGATGGAAATAAGCTGCTTAAAAAAGGTTTGCGCTCCCTCCCTTTGTGCTATGTGTTTCTCTTTACAGTAACTTTGAGTGTGCTGAAAGGCACCTATAAATAAAATGTATGATATTTATTATAAAATGGAGTTGTATGAAGTCTTGCCAGCAGACAGTGCTCTATGTTTGTGGGATAATAAGATTTCCTTTATGCAAGCGACAGCTAAAATACTTTTTTCATCATTTAAAACCAAATAAACCTAAAAATATATTAGTGAATAATAAAAAAATCACACCTGCACCAGATAGTTAACACTGTCTAAAATCATTATCAGTAAAAATACACAAAATCTAAATGTTGCAATAAATAATAGTAATGGAAAAACTTTTTTTGCATTTACACGATACTGGACTTGTTATGGGGGGTCATGTGAGGAGTTCCTTTTGATGTTTTCTGGAATACTTCTTTCCTCTATGAGAACAGCAGCAACAGCATCTGAAACTGAAACATCTGCTCCCATTTCATCATCTCCATCATAACTCCATCCTCCACAAAGTGGAGTCTCACAGCACGAGACACACAGCTTTGTGCTGAACACCATTCTATGAAAAAACTTTTAGTTTATCAAAATTTTAGAAATATTGCTTTTATTTTGGAAAAAAATTCAGAAATATAGCTACTGATTTTGGGCCACAGTGCTAAAACTCAAAGTTTCAGTTTTAGGCTGAAGTTTGCACTCAGAGGGGGGAGCGAGGACTGGCAGCTGCAGAATAATAAGCTCCGTTTGCAGCCCGATATGAAATCCTTTGCTTTTTTTTTCCAGAGCAGCCTGAGGAGAGTGTGGCTATCCTCTGGATGGTGAGGCGTAGGTGGGTTGTTATGAGGGCAGAGAGCTGCTGTCAAACCTGCTGTGGAAGTGGGAAACAAGAAACCCAAAAAGTTTCAATGTAGAGGAGGATGAGGTGGGAGATCTCTTTGGTGTGGTATATTGATGGAGCAGCAAGCAAGCTTTGCCAGGTCCTTGTTATTGGTCTTTCAATACAGCATCCAGTTGTTAAAACAGGAATTTATATCCCACAATATCAGATTCTGAGGAATCCTAACCCTAGACTGCGACACCTATAATGTGGACAAGCTTCCTTGTGTGAGTTGGACTGCCAGTATCAGTTTCATTTGCTAGTAAAGTTCACTAAAAGTTCCCATAAAGTTTTGAAAAAGTCCAGATTTAACCACATGCATTTTTGTCTTTCCTTTTTGTCAGAAAAAATGCAGATGAAGTTCAAGTCATATTTTCTATATTTTCCAATCAGTTTATAATGTTCTGGGATCACCTGGGAACTGGTAAACACTCCCGAGCGCAAACTGTGCCAGAAGAGGGGCACCCTGCCCCGGAGCATATCGTGAGTCTGAAGAGTGCTAGAGGAGGGGCGGTATGGCTCCACAACCCAGTGTTAAAAGGTTTGGAAGATTGCATCTGCATAGCGATCCAGCACACCAGGACCGGCAGGCTCCAAACAGCTAATCACCTTCAATAGTGGGAAAAACAGAAATGGTCTTAGGACAACTGCTCTAAAGTCGAAGTCTGCAGATCAGACAGTGTTTGGTAGATCGCCCCACCACCCAATCGCAGGAACAGGCAGGAGGCAGCAAGAATCTAAAAGTATCTGACTTTAATATAACCAGTGAATGAAGCATGAACAAAGGCACAAAAACTAACTGACATAAACAGATTACCAGCAATGAACCAGCAGCAAGACCTGAAAACTATTGGGTGATGTGTCGGTTTAGTGCACGAAGTGTCCATCGTTTCACACTGGATTATTGGCCAATTTTAGGGCAGCATCCAGGTACCCTGGATAGACTGGCGACCTGTCCAGGGTGTACACCGCCTCTCTCCCGTTGACAGCTGGGATGGGCTCCAGCCCCCCCGCGACCCCGCTCTGGGATCAAGCGGTAGAAAATGGATGGATGGACATCCGGGTACTTTCAGTGCACTGACTTTTCCCCTTACAGATTCTATAACTCTGGTTCTGTACTGTGTGGAGAAGAAAGAAGAATCATCACTGTTATTAACCTCCATTTCAGAAGAAGACTTAACTAGGTATATATGTAGAGA
>JBAMHV010000022.1:5262988-5273691 GCA_037177535.1 Pseudomugil gertrudae
TATATATCTCATATGTTTTTACTGTATAGACCCTTTAAATAAAAAGCCAATTAGCGTATTTTGCTTTTCAGCAACCACAGACTTGTGGAATTTACTAGTTTTAGTTAAAAGTAATAAAGGATGGTTACAGTTTTGCCAATATAATTATCTTAATAGCTCAACATGGCACAACCTACAGTCATTCTGGCAGTGACAATGTAACTCCATATTACACCTCAATAAATCAAACCTGAGGGGAAATAAATGTGCAGAGAGAAAGCTTGTGATTTGCAGCTGCATAAATAAGTCATTGCACATCCATATAAAGACATGTAGAGTATGATCTGGGTAACTATTGTCATATTATAGTAATAAGAGATTGCCGTGGCACGAATAAACTTGCAGTGAATGTGAGACAGAGAAAGTCTCAAGGTTTGGAGTGATCAAGTGGGTCAATGTATGTGAGTCCATGTGTGTTTTCATGCTCCTGTTGCAGTGTGTGTGTCTGAGAGGGGTTGGGAGTACAGCTGTAGTACATTCATAGTGAAAGGTTAGTAGGCCCTGTCCTGCCAGTGCCCTCAGGCTGGGTAGGGTCGGCTTCAGGGGACATCTGTAGGGTGTGTTGATGTAGACGGTCGTGTAAAGGGATATTTCCTCCTAGAGGATCATGCATTTTCCTTTCTCCACCCAGGGGTTGTTCTTCATCAGCTCCGGGTTCAGGAAGGGATCTTCAGGAACACCATCCTCTATCCACTTTACCAAACTTTGTGAAGAGAGAAAGAGACATTTTTGTCATATTTCATTCACTTTCTGTCTACTTTTTTTCTACAGTACAGAAATGAACTGAGCTAGCATAACAATAACATTTATCTGTTTATCTACAGTCAGGATTAAAGCATAGAGGTGTAATTTATTTACAAAAAACATCATTTTACTTACTGAGCTTTACCTTTTCTCACCCAAACAGAGAAAAACTTATTATTAATTTCCCCCATAAGCTGTTAGTAGTGCTTTATACACCCCTTATCTTCCACTACTGCTAAAAAATATAAAATACCATTTTAATATTCTTTCTGGTGTCTTTGTAGGTTTAAAATAACAACATTTGTCCATGTTCACATTAAAACATTTATAAGCATTTGCTTGCTTCAGTTCACTTAGACATGTTTCCTGCATCCTTTATGCGTTTGGGATTTTACACAATACTTGGCAAAATGTGGAATACGAAGAATCTAGCACTAACACATTTATAATGCAGCTTTGATGCAGCTGCATCTGTTTTTTCTAAACGACTGTCTTGGCTAAATAAAAATTATTTAACAAATAAATAAATTAGAAACAGGAGCTCAAAGCTAAAGCTGGTGCCATTCATTAGCATGCTTAAAGTTAGCAATCTAAAAAATAAAATACTTTTATCTGGAATAAAAACGTTTAAAGGTTTGCTTAACACACACACACACACACACACACAAATCTACTGAAAAATGTCAAATAGACTTCAAATAAAACTCATGTAACTCATGTAGCAGCTCAATAAATATGGTAATGGATATTTACGTTACCGATATTTCCCTAACTTTGCTCTCATGTGCGTCTGGAAGCAGCTGTGTGATTGGTCAGAAATTTTAAGTGTTTAATGTGAGGAAAGCCTGAAAAGGTAAGTTGTAACTTCCGCTTTTCACTTTTTCTGCTGATGTGAAAGATTTAAGGCAGTTCACTGTAGACTGAGCACTTACCGAGTATTTACTTAAGTGTGTGCTTACTTAGTTGCACACAATGCTGCACTTTATGTGCAAACAGAGCGAGACAATGCAAGCAGCCTTTCTATCGCGGTTTTGTGAATGATCTGTGCCCACACTGCACCATATAAACTACATCACAAACGTTTTGAACCATGACCCTCTGGTTGACGTGCGTTGGTTTGGCCATCCTCTAAACGTAAAACCTAAAAAATATCAGAAACTTCATAAATGAGAAGGAAAAAGTGGGTTTTGAGTGGAGTTATTTCACCACTGCAACAACAAAAACAGGCTTCTCTTGCTGAGATAAGCATAATCATGTTTTAATGCATTAACTAATAAAAATTATAAACCTATTTTATTAATGTAGATTATATTGTTTATATATAATCTTATATACCCTTAAATAAACTTATGATCCCCAGTTTGGGTGAGGCTGCCCTGTATTGTTCCTTATCCACCCATTCACACACCTAACTAATAGACAATCTGCTCTTAACAGTGAACTGCCGCCGTCCTCACTCTTATATGCAGTTAATTAGGAAAACTCTGCAGTACAGCAGCTGTGTAACTTACTCTGTGACTGTTTTGGAGGATTTCTCTCGCTTGAAGGCCAGTTGGTATTTGAGGCTCTCCACCTCCTTTTTCATCTGGGGCAGGTCCATCTCGTCCATGGCTGCAGCTTGATGTAGGGCTGTTCTACCTGTGCATAGAGGATGGAGGCTGGAGTTATATTTAGACACTACACTGTTAAATAGAAGGCAAACACACTCCATACATCAGCGCCCGGCAGCAAGATCACAACAAAAAACATTTATAACTGCTGTTTAATCGTTCCATCTACAGGATGGAGAAATTCATATAGTACCACCAAGTGCTGCCAAAACTTCCCAAAACATGCAAATCCTTCTTTAATATTACAATGTGTACAATGTGCAGCCATTATAATACAAATTCTGCTTTACATATTGTTTATTGGCAGTTAGTATTTAAAACCTATCAAGGGTGAAAGGTTTGTACGTGTGTATGTAACCTCTATTCTGGAGCAAAACTGCAAGCTTTCCATCACCGTTTTTCGCTAATAAAAGCGATATTTGTTAAGTAAAAAAAAAAAAACCCTACTTTTTGCATGTTTCCATTGATCAGTGTTTACTGCACTTTTACTCGTAAAAGCTCATCAGCTGGATGCGATTTTACAAGAAAGCATTATTTTGGGTTTTTTGCTGCAAAAAATTAGCTACAGATTTTCAAAGCCATCCCCCCTCATTTCCCTTTATAAAACTCATTAAAACTATCCATTTCCAGATTGTTTACTTAATACTGCGCCATCTTAACCAGTCACATGACCTGCTATGTGAAGTCTGGGTGTTTCCATCACACCTTTGCAATAAACTTCCATATGGAAACGTCTGAAAAAACACTTCCTGAGAGCGCAAAAACTTTTTAGTGATAATCTAAAAAAATTTTTAAAATGTATTCCCTAATGCAGGTTTTGCACAAATCCAGGGGTAATGAAAACACATTGAGCTGGCTTGGATTATCTATGGTAGCATTAGTTTTATGCTGTTTATATGAAGATGGTGAGTAAAAAGCAGACTAGTACTGGAACATTATGTACAGCTGTACAATGAAGTGCTAACCTCAACTTAGCTACTAGCTAGATGACACTTCTGCTTTTGTTGTGGACAATAATCTTGCCTGGGTGTCAGATTTTGCACAACTTAAAGTGTAGCATATTTAAGAATAACAATGAAAACTAGATATATTTGGTGAAGCTGAAACGTGGCACTGCTGCAGACCAGCTGACATTAGCAGAACCAACAGTTCTTCCTGGAGAGCTTGACACTAATCATCATTCACCTGGTAATTTGATCTTTTTTTTAATGATGAACAGCCACACTAAAGGCCATTTATGCTGGAAGCAGAAGACGGATACACAGATTTACGGACAGTTCTGTCCCTGTGTCAGTAATGCACATAATTTGGTCAGTTTGCACGGTGCTTAGCTAGCCGTCACTTAAAGCAGAAAATGGAGCAATACCACTGAAAATCACAGAGGCAGAGCTGTATAACGGACACACAGCCAGCAAAAAGAACAAACTAGAGAAGAAGAGGAAACTTCCAAAGTAAAAGCACCAGAAGAAGATGCAGCACAAAACTGTTGTTTTACTTTTTTTGTGTTTCTGGAAATAACTTCCTTCTGAATCTGGGCTGTGTACAAACAATACCAACAACCATTTAAAAACACTGAAAATAACACTATAGTCAGCTATGTTGTGATTTATACCAATGCTTTTTTAAAAAATCCTTTTAAAATCAAGATGGTGCTTATGGAGATGTACCAGCCTGGCAAAGCTCAAGATAATAACAGTCCTTTTATCATGCAGAAGAAAATAATAGTCCCCAGCCCACGAGAGGACAGTCTTTTCGTACATAGTGACTTTGTACAGAAACAAATCGTGAGGTTTTATAAGGTCTATTGGCAGAATACAGCGACAAATCCTGGAGAGACATAGCTAAACCGTAAACCTTTTACATCTGTGCCAATCTATCATCTATGGCAGCAGCCAGGGTGACATTTTGCAGCTTTTTACTGTCCCTTTAACTCTTCTTCAGATTACACAGTTTTTATCATTAGACAAAGGTAACACGATTATTATCTCATCCAAATATAAATATGATAGATGAGATCATCAATGTATCCTTCCAACCCCGTACAAAAGGCAAAGGAGAGGTCAAACTCATCAAAAAGCCACTGTGGTAAAGAGATAATTATTTATTTCATATTCATTTCCTTATTTCTGCAGTAAAATAAACTGGATGATTGAAGGAATTCACAAACAAGGACAGAGTGAAGAAATTCCAGGCATGGCTGATGTTTGTTCATGTATTATGTATGATTATAAAAGACTTTGTGCTTGTAAATAAATACTAATGCAAATCAGACTCAAGAGCCAAACATGCCAGCAGTTTCTCTCCACAGAAATGTGATCTTCATCATCTTCTGGGGTGTCATTTTCTTTCAACTTTCTGTTCCTTCCTCCTGCTGTCTCTCACTCCCAACCCACATTTTCTGTGTCCACGATACTCTTTCAGCTACGATGTGCCCCTCTCGTTCGTTTGTGTGTGTGTGTGTGTGTGAGTCATTCGAGGATTCGGATGAGGAGAGTGCCGGTCTCGTCTGCACTCAGAATTGATCTTGTTGAGGTGCTTCTGCATAGAAACAACAATACGTGTTCTTTGAAGAACACAGAAAACTGCCTGATGTTACGCAACTGCCCTTTATGTGATTTATTGAGTGAGGGGGCAGTTGAAAGCAGGAAATAGCAGCTCCAAATTCAGCTACTACTTCACTGCATGGTGTGGATGTTAACCAATTACATAATGCTGTGTATTACAATAAGGCTCCTCATTAGAAACACAACTTGATGCTCTGTGTTAGCAGCCAGAGTCGCCGTGATGGTCGAAGAAAATGACTGACAGACATATTTGATGTTCAAATATTAGCCTTGGGTTGTTAATGTAGAAATCAAGTGGGAAAAAAAGAGCATCAGACTTAAAATAAAACCTCATCCTGCAGCTCGGCCTCCCGCTCTATGAGCTCCTCCCACAGACAACCTCGGGCATATGCACACACTAAAAATAGCACGAAACCAGTGGGACTCAAACCCCATGCTCTCAGTGGGAGTTAAACGCTCAGTTCGTTCAGCAACCACATCCTTCTTATTGCTACTTGTTGCTCCTTAATTTGGTCTGAGAAGACCTGTAAGGAAACGTGAAGTCACTCTGAGCTCTTCTGGTAATGTGAACCAGAGGACCTGCATAGTGGTAAAAACAAAATCGTAAAATAAAAGTTATTTTGCAAACATCTGTTCATGGGTCCAAAAACCTGCATACATAACTCTGAACCTTTACATTTCTATCTGACTGCATGATTACAATTCAAACTGTCCAATCAGAGAGCGGATGGCTTCCAGTCCTTCTGCTGGAGGCTCTTGTAGGGAAGTAGATTTTACAATATTATACATTTAGCATACGCTTTTATGCTTTTTATTTATTTTTTATTTATTTATTTTTCTCTGTTTGCTTTATGACGTTTTATTATTTATGTTTTAAACTGATTTTAATTCTCATGTTTTTTATTTTTAATGGTTTTGTAAGGTGACCTTGGGTCCTGAAAGGCGCCTAGAAATAAAATGTATTATTATAAAATGTATTATTATCCAAAGTGACTAATTTTAAAGCCCGCAGTGGCAGATGCCGTTTACGCTCTCTCTGCAAACAGGCTCCACCTGACCGTGTTATTGGCCTCTTGCCTCGCTCTCCCCCAGTTCACCTCTATGCACCGCATAAACTCAGGACTGCCCACTAGTGGATGAACTGACCTAACAACTACTACGACATGAAAGAAGAATGGAAGTACGAGGACAGTGACGACCTTTAAAGTTGCCATGGCTCTGCTACTCCTGGCAGGTGTGTGTGTGTGTGTGTGTGTGTGTAAGTCTGTTTTACAGACAGAGCCATGGACTCAGGAGCAGCATCAGAAACACCTCACAATCATTATTCCATCAACCTCCTGAGTATTCCAAGCCCAGTGTGATGTCCAGTCTCTGCCAGATCGTTGCTCTCGCTCCTGTGGTGACATCAAGCCTCTACGTTATCGGTTTGTTTCCTCCATTCTGATCCACTTTGTCTTTCCTTTGTTCCCATTTGCTCCTGCCTGCCAACACGCCAGTCTGCCCAGTTACCTGTCTTGCTAAAGGACAATACCCTCACACCCGGATCTAATCTTTGTTGATTTACAAACACTTTTCAAGACTTCAGCAGCACATCTGCTTTTGGATCCACTCATCAGAAACGGACAACCCCATTTGCATCCATAGAGGAGCATAAGTGGGTCTTTAGGACTGGGATATACTTGCTGCTGGCCTCATGTCTGCATACTTATCGGGCATTCTCAGTGTACCTTTGACGCATTGATGCGAGGTAGCATGTTGCGTGTGTGAGGTGCAACGTTGACTCTCATGCAAAGAAAGGGCATGAACATGAGAGCAGAGATAGATACAATGCGGATAGCGTTGAAAAGTGCCTTTTGGACTTTCTTTGCAATTACTGTGCCAGCAACAAACACTTATGCCTAATAATTTGCCACAGATTGATTAACCGTTGTTACCTGAAATGTAACAGAAATATGTTACTGGCAGGTTGAATAGGTTGTCTTAGTGCTGTGTACTGCCAACTGGCAGTGTCCTCCAGTATGGGATGTTTTGGTTGCAGCATGAACACATGCACAAACTTTAGCTAGCAAGTCCATCCCAGTGCTAAAGGAGGCTCACTGTGGTTTAATGGAAATTTTCAGCTTTCTTCAATTTAACCTCTTTTGCCTTTATCTCTGTTTTATTTTGTCCCTTTTTTGCAGAGTCATACCTGCAGCCATTCGTGGTCAGCTGGCCGTTCACTGAGCTTTAAGTACAATCATTTTCAGCAAAATAACTGCTTTTTACATAAACTAGGGGTGTCAAACTCCAGTCCTCGAGGGCCGGAATCCAGCAGGTTTATGTTGTTTCCATGCTCCAACACAGCTGACTGAAATTAATGAATAGGATGGCAAGAACCTGTTGGATCTGTTTGATTTGAATCAGGTGTGTTAGTGCAGGGAAACAGCAGAACCTGCTGGATACCGGCCCTCGAGGACTGGAGTTTGACACATGTGACATCCCATGTTGCTTCTTTTGCTGCTTATTAAACTTGATTAAACAGGGGAAACAAATGAAAGTTGTTGCTGGACTCAGATTGATTTGTGCATGAAACAGACAGAGACATTTATAATTAATGACCCAGTCAAGTGTGTGCTTTTGTGAGAATGATAAAAACACCAGGTGCAATATGCGAGTGTGTCCCACCAATAATAAGCAGACAGCAAGGTAGAGTGATGGCCACTTCCTGCTTAAGATCAGGTTACAGCGGCATCCTCCGGAGACCGCAGTGAGATTGGATGCTTTTCCTCCATCTAAATCCATCAGTCATTCTCTCTTTCACCCCTATTTTCTGTCTACCTCTTTCCCCTTTTTCACATCTACTTGTCTGCAGTATCATCCGTTTCTAAGCTCTTCTTTCCATTTTCTGTCTCCTTTTGTCTACTACCTTAAAAAGGATAAATGAGGTGAGTCATGGTGTACAGTATACAACCAAAAGTCATCTTATACAAGCCAGAATACTGGACTACTTTGACAGAAATATGTGTAGTTAATAAAATAAAATCTGCCATTTTTTTAGTCGGATATTACAGAAATATCTAAGTTTATATTTAATAATGTTGAGTAAATTCCTCATTTTAAAATGAATAAGGTTAAAAGAACATTTTAAACCCATTTTAAAATGAAACATTGGATTTGGTTGTTTCCAGTGGTTATCACTGTCAGTCTGCTAAAACTGACAGCAGTTAATGACCCTGCACGAGAGGCCTCCATTAGTCTGTTCCTGTCTGTAATCATGACAAACACTTATGGGTCAACACCAGTTACTTTGGACAGCTGTTTATGGCTTCCTGATTAATGAAGCACTAGAAGGATAAATGTGTGTCAGAGTTGCAAAATTCTCTTGCTTTGCAGGAACTCTGTATTTTTGTACCACGGGTCTATAGAACAAAAAGAGATAAGAGTGCCTATCTGAAGGGTGTCCTTGGGTACTTTTTGGACCTGTATGACATCAACAGTATGACTTTTTTGCACTTTGAATGAACCAAATAAAGTGGATCCTTCAGTTATTATTGCTCTGTCTCAGGCGAGGAGGAAATACACTGTTCAAAAGTTCAGTTTGTTTCATGCAGTTTGAACACAAACCTGAATGTTGAAACTCTCAAAACAACCAAGTCTCCAAAAGTTCCAGGTAGACAGTAAACCACCAGGTACCTCAGAGGTCTGCTGCTGATGAATCCGTTAATTCATCCATCCATCAGTCCATCTGCCCAACCAACCATCCATCCATCCATCCATCCATCCATCCGTCCATCCATCCATCCATCCATCCATCCGTCCATCTGCTCATCCCTCCATCCATCCATCCATAAACTGATTCCAGCCATTTGCTTCAGCCATCTCTATCTGTCAGTCACTACTCCCAGTGGTTGTAACAGTAGGAATGAAAACAAACTGGTAATTCACCACAACAGATCGAGTCTTAGTTTCTGCTGACACTGCACCAATTCATCCGTTGACCTCACACTACAAATCTCCAAGAACTTGAACTACTCCTAGATGTGTCATGCTGTCAATTCCAACCCAAAGGACAAGCCACCCTTTTCCAGATGTATCAGAATTTTAGGTGTTGATATTCATCTGAGCTATGATCTGCCTGTCATGGCATGTTCCCGCCACTTGGAAGCAGTTCTACAAATATGCTGAACAATCTGACGAGGACCCTTATTATTCTGTTGGTTTTATTGTTTTTCCTTCAAACTTGGTCTGCTGTGGAGAAACTTTTAACCAATCAGGATCTGGCTTATGCTAACTGCAGTTCAGGTAGATATGGACTGTATGGACTGTTGACATTATGAGGTGTTTCTGCATCTTTTGTCTGCGTTTTCTTTTTGTATTCATTTTGACCCTGCCTCTCGCCTAATTACTGGGATGGGCTCCAGCTTCCAACCCTGAATTAAGCAGTATGGAAAATAGATGGATGGATGGAAAATGGATGAATAAATTTAGACACTTGTTTGCACTTCCTTCATGTTTTCATGAAAAAATGTATGTTATAGTTTAAGTTATGGTAATTTATGGTACTTGAATCTGCCATCAGCAAAGAGGGTGTGAAACATGCAATCAAAATATCATCCAAATGCACTTTCCAGGCGTGCACACAGGACACACCCAACACATTGTAGATGCGCTTTGAGTGCGCTCCCTAAAATGCTTGAAGCGCACACGCTACAACCTTTCCGCAGTCATGAAATTTGAGCCAAAATGCTGGCAGCACACAGCTCTCTATAACTGGCAGCCATGCTGCAGAGGAGACTGATTTCAGCCGATGCTGTCCAGGATCTTGTCCTTTGGGTCATGACCCAAAGCTCCTGACCATGGCTGAGAGTAGTAACGTAGATTGACTGGTGTATCGAGAGCTTTGTCTTTCAGCTTAGCTCCTTCTTCACCACAACGGACCAATACAACATCCTCATCACTGCCGACACCTCACGGAGCCGCCTGTCATCTCCCACGCCTTCCAGATCCAGAGATACTTGAACTTACGTTATTATTTTTCATACTTAACTTAATACCTAACTCATAATTAACTTTATTAATATTTAAAGAGGAATTAAAAGTCCCATTTAATTATAGTCATCAATACCTTTCTGGAAAACTGCAGGCAAGCCCATCTGAGCTCCCTGAACATCTAAAATCCTTCACTCTGTGTTAGCTGAGTAGAACACAGACAGATACCCTTATGCTACTTATTCTTACTATGTTTTGGGTCTGTAATGGTACCCATGGTTTCCTGTCTTCAGAAGAGTATTTGAACTTTTACTGGCTGATGATCGCTCAGAGAAAAGACAGGATGTAGGATGAGGGCAACGCAGTAATAAAACATGCACAAGTTTAGTAGTGCTGCTTTAGAACTTAAGAAATAAAGTTGAAAAGATGATAAAAGTTATATTTTAAAAATAATCACGTGAAGCTCAGTTAGTGTGAAAAAGAAAAAAATGTTTCCACTTTGTTTCCACTACAAGACCTTTGCAGATGGCCAACATTCTCATCTCTGCCACTTTCCTGCTGCTGTGTTAAACACTGCTGGGCATCACAACCATTGTTCTCGCCTTAAGGTGCATTTATGAAAGCAATGAAATCCATATTCATTTCTAACTGCACCCTTATGCTACTTCTATGCAAAAGTGTCAGTAATGTAATAATTATGTAGGCAAGGCAAGGCAAATTTATTTGTATAGCACAATTCAACACACAGTAATTCAAAGTGCTTTACAGAACATTAAAA
>JBAMHV010000022.1:5337028-5360847 GCA_037177535.1 Pseudomugil gertrudae
ATAGATAGATAGATAGATAGATAGATAGA
This sequence comes from Pseudomugil gertrudae, assembly GCA_037177535.1. Lineage (NCBI taxonomy): Eukaryota > Metazoa > Chordata > Actinopteri > Atheriniformes > Pseudomugilidae > Pseudomugil > Pseudomugil gertrudae. The sequence continues at coordinate 5,337,058 of JBAMHV010000022.1, forward strand.
TAGATAGATAGATAGATAGATAGATAGATAGATAGATAGATAGATAAACATACAAATAAATAGATAGTTACCTGTCCTTCTCCATCTCCTCGTCCCTGACGACGAATGGTAAGGCTTCCTTCCTCTGCAAAGGGCAAGTTCTCTGATGAGCTGCCACTGCCCCCTGAACTGTGGTGGGGGGAGGATGGAGGTTGGTGTGAAGAGGAATTTACCGGGGGAGGGGAGGATACAGGTTGGGTCGAGGATGGAGGTAATGGCGATGGTGCTGTCTGGTCCCACTTGGCAGCTGCGACCAGCTCAGAAACGGGGCCGCTGATGGTTCGCCGTCGGTTCACTACCTCGCCATCCAGACCAATGGCATCCCGTGTTTTTCCAACCTGGTTAACATACAACCACAGCAGGTTTAATATTCTAATAATGATTGACCACATGTATAAATGAAGTTTCTAAAGAGGAAGGGGTACCTGCAGGAAGTTCTTCTGCAGTGCCATGCCTTTGGCTCCACCTCCTATAGAGGACATTTCTAACATGGCAGCGATGCTTCTCACACTCCCCATGCTGCTTGTCTCCACGGCAGCCGTCTCCACAGACATCCCCAGGTCACTGGCTCGCCGCTGTTGGTGGTAAGGCACGTCCAACATCCCTCCTGTGGTGGTGAGCACCGGTGGCTGTGAATTGGCCTCTGTCAGGTTAGAGTTGGAGCTGGAGATAGCCGAGCTGGAGCGTTTGGGAGGCGGTGGGGGTGGACCTTTTTTCTTCTGACGCAGGGCAAAGGACAGGGTCTGGTTGCGATTGGCGGTCTTGTCCTGGTTACGGACTGAATGACTACGGCTCACACGATGGGTGACAGTAGCGTATTTCCCTCCATCTGGTCTGACAGTGGTAGAGGCCTGACCCGCTACCACTGTCCCTTTTTCCATTTCGCCTCGTCCTCCTTCATCCTGTTTATCACGCTCCCCATCTGAGACAGCGTATCGGTTGAGGCTGTGAGCACGTTTCTTCTGGAGAGCCGAGGCTTCTGCTCCGTCTGCCTCGGCCAGTTCAGCCTCAGGTGGCAGACAGAGGAGAGGAACCTGTGGCTGCTGGCCCTCTCTTCCCTCCATCACCTGAGGCTGTGAGTGGTGCTGAGGGTGTCCCTGGTGTTGCAACTGGACTTGAGGCTGCTGCTGGGAGAGTTGACAAGGAGCTTCGTGGTGGGTTGGAGACTGGGGCGGGTGGGAACGTGGCGACTGAGGGCCATTACCTTGGACTATTTGAGGAGATGGCTTGGGCTTGGCCTGCGGGGAAGCTGTGCTCTGGACAGAAGAGGTGGAGGAGGAAGAGGAAGTCCTGGTCTTGGTAGGAGTGTGAGGGGGTGTGTAAGGAGGTGCAGGCTGGGAATGAGAATGGGAGTGACGATGTTTGCCTTGTGAGGATATGCTGCCTCTGTGGGAGGAGGTGCTTCCCTGACTGCTCTGCTGCCTCATAGTCCTCGCCTCCTTTTTGGGCGGCCCTCCTCCTCCTGTAATTGCGTCATCGTGGTCTTTGCTGAGGGTGCGTGTTCGCTGAACTTTAACCTCCTGACCAGGCTGGGTCATGGCACTTTGTAGCTCCGTGCTTAACTCACTGTCCTGGAAGGTGGTCATCTTTGGAGACATGACCTCTGAATGGACAGAAGCAAAACTTCAGGTCATACTATTTGACATGTAGGATAACTCGGTAGACATGGCAAACTAAGCTCATTAAGACTTCATCATTCATAAAAGCCTCATTTTGGTTTGGGTTGGGACAATTTGGTTTAGTAATCCCTGATCTCTGTTGCATTTCTCTACCTGGCCAACACTTATATGATAGGGCAGGTAAAAGCTCTGTGTTGCTTCCACATCACTGTTGGTCCACTTCTATCTGTTTTGTTACTTTTTGTAGGTTATCTTACTAACCTTTATCATAATGGAAGGTAACCGGTGAACACAGTTGCCCCAGTCTTGTGTTTAACTGCTCAATAGACCATTAGTTGCCCATTAGGCCCATAACGGTACATTTAGTTTAGAAGCAGTGTTGTGCACTTGTTTAACAAGCTGGCATCGCTTCTTGGCAATGTTGGTGCAGTCCCACTCTGACATGGCAAGTGGAGGTGAAAGGTTATGGTTACCTGCACTTATAAAAGCTTTTAATACATCAGTTTCATCGACTTATAATTTGATGAGACATGAAGCTGAAAAATCCATCATCCAGTTAGAGATGATATCTGCAGGTCCTTTCCATTTGGAAAGAACAAAACATTAGGAAAGGCCAAGCCCCTCTACTTTATCAAAGTCTTTCTTTCATTCTCAGCTGAAAGAATTGGTCTTTGAACCAGTTAATGAAAAGCAAGCACAACACTGCTTCGGGGGTCTTGGTATGTAATAGCAGGAGCGGTTTGAAATTGAAACCTCATTTCCACCAACAGGTCCAGCTTGGCTCAGGCCAGTTTGGTTTGCTAAACCCTGATCGCTGTTGTGCTTTCACAGTCCTTACATGGAAAGCAGATGTAGCAGCAAAGGACAGCGTCAGTTAGTGGATTGCAGTGTGGGAAACGCCCTTTCTAATTGGATTGGACCATTCCCACCAATATGTCCAGGTTGGTACAAAACAGGTTGAATATCCAAATATCCAACCTAATCTGGGCTACTTTTTTGGGATAGCTTCCACTGGAAAACCAATATTCCCATGCCACCCTGAACAATAGAGCTTGAAAAAACAATCTGTTGATTGGCTGAAAAACCATTATTTCAATAGCATTAACACCATGTTTACATTTACTAAAGCCCTTTTAGTTAGACGAAGGAGCACATATAGGATTAGGTCTCTCTCCTTGTTTCTGTATGGCATTCGTATTCTTTATAATTTAAGAAAAGTGTTGCACTACGAAGACATCCTGTTCTATGTAGCTGATACATCTGTTGCAATCTGACTAAAACCATGCTTACCAGGTACGGGTACAGCTGGATTTTGAAATCAAGTTTAGGGTTCAACAAACCAATGGTACTTTTTCATTAGTACCTACGCAGCTCTACTGGCGCGGCAGTACTATAGCCTACTCACTATCCTCTAATGAGGGAGGGTCCCCTTGCGCATTGCGCGGGGTCTGCAAAACACCACAGAGGAATACAAACACCACAGAAGAAGACTGACATGAAGATAGAAGACATCGCGGTAACTTTTTAGCTGGGGCTTGGATTATGGTTATTGATGGGACATAGACTCATGGAACAAATCAAGAGAAGTCGAAGTAGGTACGGCAACACGGTTCGACACATCCTAACTGAAACGTTCTGTTTCCGTGAATAGCCGTGAAAGGTCGGGTAGAGTAGGTACAAGTGAAAAAGTGCCTCAAATCACACCAAACTGGCCTGTTACAAGTCTGAACCCTTGATGGAAGCTGAGCTGTTGAAAGTTTCCATAAAAATTATTTGTTCGGACTGGAAATAATGGATTCCTTCTCAGTTTTTCAGAATGAAATACAAAAAAAAAACGTTATTTCTGTCCCATATCGAGCTGGACGTCTGTGTGGAGGGATGGTTAATGTCTGTGTGGAGGGATGGTTAATGGGCTAAACTGGTGCTTTTCCAGTCTTATCCACCACTCAAAGCACCTAACACTATATAGCACATTCACCCATACACAACCCGATAGGCACATTGGGGGGAAGTTGGGGTTCAGTGTCTTGCCCAAGGACACTTCAGCATGTGATCAGAGGAAGCCTGGAATTGAACTCACAGCCATTCTGGCTGGAAGACACTGCTCTTCCACCTGAGCTACAGTTGCCCATAAGGTTAGGCTAAACTATCTCCAGTTAGCTCGCTTACCGTCCAGTGGCGGGCTATCCATCGACATGACTTCCTGCTGCTGTGTGATTGGTGGAGGCTTCTTCCTGAGCGAGCCCCGCCCATCTAAACTGCGCTGCATTTCAGCCAGTCTCTTCACCGCCAGCATCAGCTTTTTCTGGTGACCTAAAACAATGTGAGATAGGAGTGGCAGTTCAGCTCGTTTTGTTCTGAATTGTTACTATAAAAATAAAAATAAAAAATATATTATTTTTCAGTCATGCCATGAATTTGTATGGTCGTAAATAAAAACTCTACTGATATGCATTCAGTGTGCTGTGTATGTACTCCCCACCCAGTTTGGTGATCCCTATTTCCTGCAGGTCTTCCCAGGTGATGTCGGTGATAAAGTCAATGTTTTCATAGCCGTTCTGCACCAACACCTGGTGGTACTGGCTAAGACCAATAGCAGACAACCACTCTCCGAGGCTGTTCTGTGGGAACACCAGAAAAAGAGTTTAAATCACCGCGGATCAAACAGGCAGCTCATAACAGACTATCGTAGTGGATACTGGTACGGAGACCAGTAAAACTACAAAATGGAGTGTTATTTTTCAGTCACGTAGTTAAATATATTTAGGGTTTGAGCATGGTAACAGACTGTATTCAGAGAAAATCATGCTTAGTGTATGTACTCAGCAGCCACTGTATCAGGTCCACCTGTAAAACTGCTTGTAATATAAATACTGTATATCACCAGCCAATCACATGGCAGCAGATGACATGCTGAAGATCAAACTAAGCATCGGGATGAGGAAGAAAGGAGATTTAAGTGAATTTAAATGTGTCATGGGGATTGTTGATCAGAGTGTTTACAGGGATTTTCACACACCATCCCTATGGTTTACAGAGAATGCTCTGAAGAAGAGAAAATATCCAGTAAGCTGCAGCTGTCTGGGGCAAGATGAGCTCATCAGCTCAGCTCAAATTTATTTATAAAGGCTTTTAAAACAATTCGTAATCACTCAAAGCAACACAGAAAAAAGCTATAAACAGGGAGATAAATGATCCAATTACATAAATGTTTATTGTGTCTAAAACAGTTTAAAACTATAAACAATTCTAAAACATTAAAAAAAATAACTTGTTGATGTTCGAGGAGAATGGATAACTGGTTGGAGATGATGGAAGACAACAGGAAGTAAGATATGCTCTGGTTCCAACCAGAACATCATCTCTGAACACACAACACGTCCGGTCATGAAGCAGATGTTCTGCAGCAGCAGAACCACACCGGGTGCTGCTCCTGCAGCTAAGAACAGGAAACTGAGGCTACGATTCAACGCTGTCTCAGGACACTCTGCAAACATGTTAATTTAAGCCAATTCATTATAAAAATCCTAGTTAGGGAAAACAAACTGCATTGAAACTTTGATTCATTCTCCCAATTCACCCAGACTCACCCAAACTGGGAAACAGAAGATGGAAACATGTTGCTGGTCTGATGAGTCTCCATTCCAGCTCCACATTCAAATGGTAGGATCACCACAGTGTGTGTGTGAGGGTGTGTGTGTGTGTGTGTGTGAGGGTGTGTGTGTATGTGTGTGCGTGGGGGGGGTATTTTCTTGTCCCTCTTTGTCCCCATGTACCAACATGACATGTTTAACCACCACCGCCTAGCTGAGTATCGTAGCTGATCATGTCCGTCCCTTCATGAGCACAGTGTAGCATCTTCTTAAGGAAACTTCCAGCAACATGACATCACAAAGCTCACATCATCTGTTTCCAACACCCCACGCTATGTTCCCACCTGGACCTAATAAAGTAGCTGCTGAGTGCATGTGTGTTTGTTGAGCTTTACTTACAGGCTTCTGATCTGGCAGCCACTCTGTGACACTTAGCTTGTTGATCTCAGATGTCATCTTCTTTCTGTGACCTGGTTTAGTTATCCCGATAGCTGTCAGATCCTACCCACACAAGCAAACACACGGCACGTAACTACAGGCACACTGTTTCCACAAAGTACAAACTCCTCTGCAAGAATCCATCAGTGTTTCCCCCCGTCTCTTCTTCTTCCCCCCCTCTCTCTCTCACACACACACACACACACACACACACACACTTGCAACACAAGCGACAGCATCACAAGCGACAGCGTGACATCTGATGAAAGCTTCTGCCAGTTGAGGAGAGCGAGATGCAAATGTCTCAAAATCAAAAGAAAAATAAGGAAATGAAAGCAAATGTCTGCAATGATGAGAAGCATCTAAAAAAGTAGCTTTGATATCATTTAAAGTCATTTTTTAAGAAATCATATTAACACAAAGACACACATTTCAATCACAAAGGTATTTTTTAGCTATTAGACAAACAATTAGACCAGAGTAACTCTGATCTATGAAAAAAACATGTTATCAATACTGTTTGCCTGCAACACAAACGCACACAGTTTGGTGCATTTCTCATTATGTGAACAAAAGCACACCATCATACGAGACATTCTCTATATCTTATCACTACGTCAGCATAGCTCATAACCGCATGCATGTAGAGTTTATACATATAAATAATTCATATATGCTGAAAATTATTTATATGTTAGCGTGTAGCAGAGAGCATCCATGTAGTTGCTCATAAACAGGGTTTAGTGTATGTGTGGGTGCAGTGAGTACAAATGACTGCTAGAAAAATATATCTGTAAAAAAAAGCTGTAAACAGATTGATGTCAACATGTAAAGTTAAAAGTATTTTAATATTCTGATCATCTCCTGTTTTCTTTTCTTTCTCTTTATTTTACTGAACCGAGGCACGTATCTATTTTTACTTTTGAATATGAAACGTAGCCGTTTATAGAGCAGTGGCCTTGCACTTCCACAATATACCATGCATGTAATAATACATATAACATGGTAATAATAATATATGCATTATGAGACATAGAGAGAAGCATTTAGCCAAGGCTAGCATGTAGCATGTCAACGCTGGCTCTTACAGATCATTCTCATGACTTGCTCATCGGCTATGTTTGTGGCAGGAAGATAAACAAAGCAGGTGCCCTGCTACCTGCTTGGCTGCATGGCCTCTGTGCCTTTGCATGTTCCAATTGTTTTCCCCAAAATGGGATTTCGGTTTCCAGATTGCCTGCTGAACGACAGAATGTGTTGCACGATCCAGTCCCAAACGAGATAACGGGAAGCGCTCATTGCTCTGTAGCACTTTGTTGGATTGTGAACAAAAAGCCATAAAATAGCAGTGCTGTTATACGGGTTAATAAAGACCAGAATGCATTGCAGGTCTCAGCTTACAATGGCGGATATCACACAAACAATAAACAAAACACTATAGATCAGATATGTTTATTCCATTGAGTAGATATGGTGGAAAGAAAGAATTAATTTCACATGGCTTTGGATCGGATTTGGAACAATGTAGTGAACGAGGGGTTGGTGCATTGGGTGCACATTCGGACGCAGCCTGAGTTATTGTAAATGTTGTGATAAGTTTAATCATGTAGCAAAATTTCCATCATTTGGCAGTTGTAAAGGTTTTAAACCAGGATTTTGGAAAATGTCTGTCTGACCTGAACTGGTTTGGAAAATATGAAATTAGCAAATTCAAAGTAATTTAATACTGCAATGGATTGGTAACCTGTCCAGGGTATACTCTGCCTCTCGCCCAATGATTGCTGGGCAACGCTTCAGCTACCTGCAACTATTCATTGGAACAAGAGGTGATGTATGGATGGATGGAAGTCACTTAACCCTCTTGTGACCACCAACCGAAATTTTTATCAGCGCTAATACTTCAGGAATCACCGTAGTGATGCTCCTCTGAATCTTGCTCGTGATTGGAAGGTCGTAGCTCGGGGGTCCTTTGTTCTACCGTAATGGCACCTATAAGGGTGAAGAGGTCCATTTTCTGGTAGCTTTTAAACTGTTAAAATACTTTGTACGGTTTGGACGTCACAATCATATTGCGTGCGCATGTCACATCCTGTTGGCGTCGACAGGTCTGTCTTAATGGCAGTTGCTTGTTCTCATCCAACATGGCGGCGTAAATGTAAGAGCATTGTTTATTGACATACATCATGAACTTTAGCTAGTTTTAGCACTGTTAGCTAGTCAGCTACAGTAAAGCTAGCTAGAAATCATCACTTTCTACTTTGCTGTACATACATTAAGCATTCAACACAAAATGCAGTGATCAAAACATTAACAATGACAATTACAGTTTTTTATTTGGATTTCATGCTCATTCCAGTGGTGACAGGTTTTCTGAGGTTAGGAACAGAGGGGGGACATCGCTAGTTTGAGGGTGACAGGACAAAAGTTAAACCAGACATGTGAGACAGGAGGCAGGGAAAGGTCAGCTGAGGTCACTGCTTATGTGGTCTGATTGAGTTCACACGTTTTCCCTTTTTTAGGAAAATGATGGACATGCATCTTGGAAGTACCAAGGACACCACAAATCAAAGTCATGCAGACTTGTTTCCATTGTTGTCCTTGGACCAGGGTGTAAACTCTCTGGGGTTCTAGGGTTAGGGTTCAGTTGCCTTACCTCCGGGGTCATTCGGCTAATGGTGGGCAAGTCATACCCAGCACCCAGGAAGTTTGGAGCGTAGACCTGAAGCTGAAAGTCGCTCAGCCATTGGACAACGGCCTCTGAGCTCTACAGGAGAGAAAACAGGGGGCATACGGTCACTGGCACCGTGTCTGCTTCATCAACAGCCATTTTTCATCAACAGGGCCAATAGGATCAAACAGGACTTTAGTTTAGTTGCAAAGGAACCATCTATGTCACATCACTACATCCTCACAAATGGGAACAATACTTATCATTGTAAATGTACGTTTAAATATAGAAATTGATAGGCGTTATTAACCATTAGCCCTGGTCAGCCCTTCTTGGCCCCATAGTGAAAACCCAGGCTAAGTTTAGGAGGGAGAAAGGCTTGAGTCTGTCAAATGCTACTGCCAGCGCTACAGATTAGCAACAGAAAAGCTAATCTGTATTTGATCCTCTTTGAAAGTCTAAAAGTGTTTTAAAATGATTTTAGGAGTGAGAAAGTATCTTGTAAGTGTAGTCTACATAGACTGTATGTCAGCATATTCACTTATATTTCTAGAGTACAGGCTAATGTAGAGCTATGTCCTGCTCTAAACACCAGATGAAGCTACAGCAAGGGGTGATTTAATGAAAAAATAAAAACTTTTTACTATAATACTGACCTGTCAAAACCACATCGACTTATTTCTGAGACTTAACATTGTCGTGGAAATGGTCGTATTTATGTGTGAAATCTTGGTGGAATGAAAGCTAGGAGCTAACATTGCAGTTTAGGTCCCAGGTGACCCCATGCCTGTGTAAATGTAGAAAAGCTCTTACAATTATATAACTAACTAGAATATGAGTGTCTATAGAAATGGGAATATAATTGCCAGACATCAGGTATGCCTGGTTTTCTATGATTTAAGACCTTGTTTAGTCCGTTTTTTAAAGCATTCGTAGCAGCACCAAGGTGTGTCTTTCCTCTGCATCTCACTGTTCAGTCATCTACATGTCATGTCTGGCTTCAGTCTCTTTAACCATGTCTAAAAAATTATTTGTGTATAGCCACTTCTGCCATTATTGTTGCACTGGTGGCGTTGACTAAAACAAAGCAGACATTTAAAGATCAGGAGCACAGTTAAGATAAATCTATGATCTTTTCTTTGTAATGAAGGATTATGTGCTGTGTATAACGGCTACTTTTGTCCCTTTTGACTCTCCTTTCTCTATCTTTTTTCTCTCATGACTATCCCTTCCTTCTTCTTCACATTGTCCCTCAAAAATGACTGGTGCTCCCTCTTTTCATCATGTTACCCTGTGGAGGGAAGCATCAGGAGGCTGGGCAATTAGGAATGAGGACTCTACTGTAGCTAACAGATGGTCATTGGAACATGGCTTGCATAGCGGTACACACATACTGCAGGCATGTGATGCACACATTCACCATGACCACCTGCCATTTAATATGCTCACGGCTTTTATTTGCTTGAAACAATATATCTAGATAAAATACAATTAAACATGAAGTTAAAAGCACACACAACCACACACACAGTGCAGTAAATGCCATCTTATTGTGCACAGTGTGAGCTCTGATTTCACACTTCTGGTGCTGATACAGTCCACCCACACCGTGCATATTCCTGGGCACCGGCCACTAAAACACATACACAAAACAATATCTTAACATGAGTTATGTTGCCTGTGGAGCATAAACTGAAAGATAAAGAGTTATCCCAGGAAAAAAAGGTAAAATTCTGCAATGGAGAAGCTGCAACTAAAAGGAGTGGATAATGATGAAAAGCAGGAAACTGATAAGAGGACAGGATTCTCTCACAAGCATACACAAGAGTCCCTGTTGGTATAGATTCCTACACGATCCAGTCCCAAACTCACCGTGTCGTGGCTGCATCCGAACACTCGCAGCACGGACGAAGCCAGTTGTGATAAAAAGCGCTGGGACATCTTGGAGTGTGTTTGTGTGAGTGAGTGTTAAGTGTGGTTGAGGCGACTGAGGAGCTGCGCTCTCATCGCCGTGGAGTTGGGAGCTCACAGTGCCGACTCTATATGAGAGTGCTTATACAGAACACCGAATCTCCGGGGACTCAGGATTGTCCTACCTTCCTTTCGTTTGGCCCCTCCCCCTTCCTGGTTGCCGTGGCATCATAAGGCGGCGCTTCATGAAGTGGACAGCCTGATTGGCTTGATGTCCGAGAGGAGCTGGCAGAGCCTGTTGGGAAAAGGCCAGTTAGGAACCGTTAAGTTGTGTTTCATCTACTCAGCTCGCTATCTGACCTTAGCCATCCTCCTCCTACTGATTACTGGCCAGTCTCTTTCAAGCAACAAATAACATTTTTGCTTCTAATAGTAAAATAAAAACCTTTCAACCAATCACAGCCCTGTACACTTCCTCCTACATCCCCTGCTTTGGCCATCTGTCTGCTGAACAAGCCAAGATCTGTGTGTGTACAAGTGGTTTGATGACATTATTAAAAAGATCTGTGCATTTTTCTACCTGAACTTTTCATGTTTTTCTCACCTGCTTCACAACATTTGGAAGTACAACACGCTTACTGATTCATGTCGTTATGTTACTGAGAAACAGTAGCTGGCATGACCAGCGTCTCACCTGGAGTTTGGTCCACAGACTTCGACTGCTCCATCAGGTGCTCCTTGGCTTTGGCAGACTGGGACAATACCGTGGCTAAAAGCTGAAAATACACACAGATACTTAGAAATGTTTCCATGCATTTTTGTATGTAAGCAAACTTTCTGAAGGAAATATTAACTCATTTTCCCCAAATACAACAACCCCCCCCAATAAAGTATCAGTAAAAGACCCTTGGTGTTTTTTCCCTTAGATGGGGCTTCATGATAGACTGCAAATGACTTTCCTTGTTTTTTTTCTATTACAGGTAGTATTCTCTCACTTTGAGTGGTATCAGCACAACGTATTGATAAAGAGCAGATCCTGTGCACACTCTTGCAAACTTTAGTTCTGATAAAAACATAAATATTCACCATAAACTGGGCTGGAAATTCAAATGATTGTGTGTGCAGCCGTGGACGGTTGTTCACTGTGCATTACACTTGGAGTGATGAGTAAGGAAGTAAAACGTCAGTTTTGTGGTACTGCCAATGAAAAAACTAAGAAAAAAAAACAACAACAAAGAACTTAAACTATAAATTTGTGTTGAAACCAAGCGGTAACCTGCATTAGGAAAAAAAAATAAATAGCCTGTGAGGAAATGCCTAAAACTGCTGTTCCCCCCTCCTCCACTAGGGGCTCCAAACCAATCAAACCCCCATAGACTACCATGTTAAATAGAGCAACTTCACAGCCTGGTGCAAAAACATTTTAGCTTTAATGGGTCATGTTTACCTTCATGACAAATGCAAGTGATTTTGTTTATATAATTCATTAATTTAGATGTTATTTAATCATGAAATTTGGCATAAGTGGTGGTGTGTATTTTTGATTGACGGGTATCTAAAATCTCTCCTGTTTAGGTTACTTATATATTTATTAAACCTGTTTTTTCTATCTCCAATCTTATTTTCAGGTGCAATAAATTCTTGGTTTGTGAAAAATCTCATAGTGCAGTATATAAATCTATTTATTAACAGTAAGTTCAGTCTTCACCAGCAATACTTTGGGGCACTGTAGACTGGAAGTACTTGGAAATAATATGTGGTCTGCCAAATAATCTGATAAAAACTGATTGATGAACAGCTTGGCCTTTAATAGTTGAGGTAGAGAGAGGAGAGAGATGCACAGCACGTCAGCTGCGTTAAGAGCAAATGTTAGCTGTGAGAAACTGCCTATTTAGTAGTGGATGCTTTGCTATAAGCTTTAGTAATAAACATCACACAGCTCTTCTATTCCTGCAGAGTCCTGCGTCTGATTCACTACTGCTGGGTAAAGTGCAGGCAGTTCACTCTACAGCTAGCTGCTCATACATTCGGACTCCCGAGCTGGTTTAGAGGCAGAAAGTTTAACAGCTTTTGTCTAAGTTTACTGAAAGTGGAGAGAACGGACCAGAGCAGCATGTTTATTAAACCAGCAAAGAAATGCTGCACTTCAGGAGCAAAATACCAGACTAGAAGACGAGGTAAATAACTGGTTTTGTTGGAGCTGAATGCTCATGTAGGCATGGTGTTTAGTTTACCTGGTAAAGCAGCTGCTTCTATGTGGGAAGAGGAAGGTTAGAAAATGTGGGTGCTAGACCAAATCTAGTTGCCAACTGATGCTGTAGACTATTTTTTTTTTAACATTTTATACTGATTTAACTAAGTGATCCACATACTCATTAAGTAGTTTTTTTTACTTATACCATTTATTTTTCCAGCCTTTTACTGCAGTATGTTCCAGCTTTTTACAACAGTGTTGCTGCCATGAATGTCAGATGAGCTCATATTTAACATGTAATGGTAAATGTTTCATCTTTATGTTGTACTGGCAATAAATACTGGTCATAATAAGGTTTATAAATCATTACATTCTGTTTCTATTTTACACCACATCTCATCTTTTTGGAAGCAGGGATTGTCTCCTTTTTACAATCTACTTGGAAATTTGTAACTTAGGTTTGATTAAAAACTATTAGACCCACTCAGAGAGCACATTGTGGAGTTGTATGCATGTATACGGAAAATAGACCATAGTGATAAAGATTCCTTAAAAAATGTCTGAGATCCAGATGATTTTCCGGATCACTACTAAAATTTAATGGAATTGAAGTTAAACCGAGACCTATTCTTTGAAAAGAATAAATAAAATCCCATCATATTGAATTTTCCGGGAGTTTTTGTATAAAGACAAACAGCAAAAACCGAACCTCCCAGACAACAGCAGGAATCACATCTTCATAGGAATGATTTTAATACGAGCTCATGGTCCAAAGAAGGCAACGTTTACAGAAAGTTGTGTGTTTGTTTGGTACCTTAACACCCTCAGCTTGAGCGTGGAGGATGTGTGCAGCGCTGCCGGCACTCTGACCACTTCCTGAAGACCTCACACTGGTCACGCTTCCAGAACTCCCAACGCTGCTGCGATCGCCACCTGCAACAGACCAACAGACAAACACACACAAACACACACATGCAATCACGCAACCACCCAAGCATTATGTACAGATGTTGTCCATATGGATGCACACGTCCGGCATACAGATGAAGGCAGACATACAGACACACACGCGCACACACACACATACACGTTGGTTTAGCTGGTATCCAAGGTAACTCTAAAGAGGTGTGACTCTCCATTGAAATGCACTGGGCAGCATGTGGTTGAATGGACAGGACGGACAGACAGGCTGACAGACGACTGAGTGACAAACACAAAAGAGGAATAAAGACATGTTTTCCTCTCACACCCACCTGACACACAACCTCTCGCTCTTTTTGCTTCTCTTCTCTCCCACATGAAAGCATCCCAACACAATCAGTCACACACAGACTGTAGACCGATGCAAATGCCTGCAGCCAACACACGAGGCCACTGAGTTCAGCTAAGTTTCAGATGGAGGGATAAGCAGGACATGGGAAAACTGTCAGGAACGGGTCAAAGAGTATCTGAAAGCCCTCCAACACCATCACCCCACGGCTCAAACAGACCGATGGCTGGACTCTGCTCACACTTTTTGCAGACGGATGTCAGATACTGTTTGGCCCCTGGTCAGACTTTAAGGAGTCAGAGGTTGAGGGCTCAGCGCAGCGCGGCTTAATTACCTGCCACGGGCTTGCGCAGAACCCAGATCTCTTCGTTGGAGCCTCCATGGGGCCCGCTGGATCGGGTGGGGGAACTGTGAGGACTTGCCTCTGAGCCTCGACAACCTTCAACACAGAACACCACCATTAACCGCTAACCGACCCCGGAAGTGGCCTCAGAAAGAGCAGGACTGGCAATGAGAAACGTGAGTTTGCTACTTTCCTGATGATTTAATGCTAACCTGATATTAGAGCTGTTGTTCTGTCATGTTGGTTCAGTATTAATTCTTTTTCAGCAGCGAAACGTTCGGCTGCATTCACAGACCAGCTGCTAGTTTACTCTGAGCAGCGCTGTAACACCTAAACACGTTCACGATAATACCACCGTAATGTACTTCAATAAAATTAGCTCAAAGTCTCGATTGATCTAAATCTGTTTATGGATTTTAAATTAACTGAGTCAAAATATAATATACCTGAAATACATCAGGTGTAAGAGGGACAGCAGAAAACAGACTAAAGTAGATTAAGGAGCTTTCTTCTTTTTTTAACTCTACATATGGAAATTAATAGTTTTCATGAATAAAAACAGCTTTAATGCACATTATAGACAAACGCTACCTAACGCCAGTTAACCAAATGCTTTTGTTTTATATTTTTAATATTTGATTTATTTATAATTATACAAAGTTCGATTATTTTATTCTACATGAAATAATTGACAGTTATTTCTGTTTAGCAAATCTACATCTTCATTATGCAAACTTATTTTTTTTGTTTCTTTAATTGGTCAAATGTTTTCTACATACTGAGGGTGTATTTGACTTTTTAAAGTATTTCTTGTAAAACAATTCATTATGATAATTTGGATCATTTATGTTGCAGAATAACGTTATGTGTCTGAAGGTTATATTTTATTCTGATGGTTGAATTCTTTCTGCAAACCGAGACTTTAAAATCACAGAACATTTACTAAATAAGTTTTGTGGTATCTAAATTTAATAAAGAGGATATTTTTATTTTTATTTCTGTTTTTATTCTTTTTAAAAAATGACATTTTCATACAAATCTGTTTTTATAAATCACACAATATTTGATCTGGATTAATTAATTTGTTGCCACTTTGGTTTTTCTTAAATAACAACCTCCTTTTCATGGTAAATTCACAACTTCAGTTCTGAAAGTGTGAAGCGATTTACAAAAAACTGTGATGACTGGGACACAATGCAAACGTCCCGTTACGTCAGCTTTAAAGCTTATTTTCATATAACTCTTATTCTGGACGATCAAACCCAAACATGGGAATAAAGACGCTTCTCTACATCTGGAAAATGAGCTGAAAGGACTTGGATATTTTAGAAAGAAAACTGGGTAAATTAAAATCATTTTAATCTAATTTCGCCCTTAGCGAGAGAATAAATGCTGAAGACGAAAAGTTTAAAAGTCTGAAACACACGTCTCATTTTTCACCGTCACACACACTTTACCGCTCATACACACCCACACACAGAAATATATATATATATATCCATCAAGATATATGAAAACATTTATATACTCATAGTACATAAATAAATTCATTAAACAGAAACCTGTGTATATACACATATATGTCATAATGTACATACACACACATATATAATACATCCAGTGTGTGATTATATATGTCGGGCTTTTCAGAATGGAGCTGCTGTAGTGCATTTGGAGAGTGTCATAAACCATTATAACCTTAACAAAGGGCTTATTAATGGTTTATATGTGTGACCAAAAGTGCTCGGAGTAACACACACATCTTAGTTTTCATGGGTAACGCAGCTCCTTCTCGTGGACATTCTGCATCCGTGCAAGCAGCTGAGACAAGACACCAAGGACGAGTCTCAACGCCTGACATGATGCACAGTTTCTGGGACATTTTGCATCACTTTATGGTAAAAACGTTGCTCAAAACCCTGTCCAACACAATCTGACACTTCTCCTGCCCCCTTACAGGAAACAGGGCGCTATAATAATGACCAACCACATGATAATAAATAAATCAATATTGCTACTTTTTGTTAACCCCTTCATTTCTGATGGAGGGTTACAGAGTGTACTTGATGTGCTAATGGGTTGTAACAGCAACAAAAACACAACCTGATATAAAAATAATGTAACATTTTATAACAACTTATTCTGGGTTGGGTTTTAAGGGTTAAATCCATTTGAGACATAAACCGAGAAGGTGCTGCATTCCCCATTTCTGGCCTCAATGCATCACACATTTAGTCTAAAAGGGTTCATCTTAGATAAGGAAATAGTAGCAGAAAAGGCGCCTCTGATGAGCTAACAGTTCAGTAAATATCTTACCTGTAAAGCATACAGGCGGACATGTCCTAACACCGTCACACTTTCTAACCTGCTCAATTCTGCATGTGATGTGTGATTTCAGCAGCTTTTCAGTAGGTTGAGAATTTATTCAAGAACATATGTTACTGTCTACAATAAATTAGCATTACTATGCAGCAATGTCAGAAAGTCTTTGTTCATGTGAGAAAAATAACATCTTCAACAAATTTAAGCATCATTAAAATCTCCTATTTTAAGAAAACCAAGCTGCTTCTGTCAGTGGAAGCTGAAACTGTATTTACATCTCTCTCCACTTCATTTTCACTTATGTATCCCACGTTTTTGTACACAAACCTACACAAAAACACACAAATATGGGACATGGGGCGACGTTAGGAAAGGTGATGCAAACTAATGACAGGACAAAGACGGTTCAGAGGACTGGTGAGGACGGAGCTGTGGGATGAGGTCTGTTTAAGGGACTGGCAGGGATAGCCTCACGGTGGGAAAAATAATGATATGCAGAGAAAAGGAGAAAAAGAATAAACAGGAAGGGAGAAAATAAATAAATATGCATGTAAGAATGTAAATAAAGCAATCAAACTAATCCAAGGTGAATTTTACTCCTCAAATCTGATTATAAGATTATAACAGCACGCTGTCCTGTGCTTCTGTTTCAATTCATGAAAAAGCATCTGTCACCTAAAACTTCCATGTTGGGAAGGGCATCAAATCATTAATCATCTAGTATTATTTCATCCTCGTGGTGAAAAACACCAGTTTGCAGAATGTAATTCAGTCTCCAGGATTTCATGATTTTGCGAATCAGTGCGCCTTTGTCTAAACTTTGCAACTTTTGGTTCATCTTTTACTTATATACCTAAATATATATGTGTTCATGATCTGCACTTTGAAGATCCTTTCAGTGTTTTGTTTACAGACTTGCACCTTTTGTCCTGAGGGTAAGCTTTCTGTTGGAGCTATAAAAAAAAAAAAAAGAGGGTGGGGGTATCAATCCCAGCTGACATCGGGCGAGAGGTGGGGTACACCTGGACAGGTCACCAGTCCATCACAGGGCCAACACACACACACACACACTCACTCCTATGGACAATTTAGAGTCTCCAATCAGTCTATCCCCAACGTGCAATCAGGGCTTTCAGCAACAATGACAGAAATTCCCCACAAAATCCTGGAGAGACTGGTAATTAATCTGGAATCACTATGAAAATGTTTGTGGGAGGCGGTGTGTCCTGCTGTGATGGAGGCAGTTTTAAGCTTGTTACATCCTCAGAGAGAAGCGAAAATGTTTTCTCGTTTTCAGGGCCGAACATGTTGGTTTCCATTATCTGAAAATAATTATCCGGATACCTACAAGGGCATTATCCTTGGACACGCCCGTGCACCTAACCGGGCCAGAATGAGCTAACTTTGTTCTTACTTCTGCTGCTACGACAACAGGAACAGAAGCTTTGCTTTTCATCAAGTTTGTAAAAAAAATGGCAAAATGGGCATTTTAAGCTGAGACCGGTCCCACAAGCACTGATGGAAAGACAATAAAGGCTATGAATAAAAACTAACGTTCTCATGTGATGTGTTATTATTTTTACATCTGTGGTTTTTACTAAGCAGAATCTACACAATCAGATGATTGACCAATAGATGAGAAGCTGATCTATGAGATGACAAACCCATGTTAAGATAACTTACATGCAACTTCTTTTATTCATTTACTTATAAATGTATCTGAAAATATGTTCAATTATGCAGTTTAGATGCTTTACAATATGTAGAAAAGTAAAAGATAAAAGTAGATTGTTAATGGAAATGTATTTCTGCACTACGGATCTCGCTTTGGCTCTCAATTATGAGATGACAAGAGCAAAAACAGAAAACAAATGTTACACAGTATGAACAAACACATAAAATCACATAAATAATGATTTATAACAGAAAGCTTTAATGGATGCCTCCCTAACAAACATTTTCAAAGTTCATTAGAATTTTTATTATCCAATCAGATTTTCAGACACAACAAGAAAGCATCCCTTAAAGCTTTAATAATAATAATAATAATAATAATAATAATAATAATAATAATAATAATAATAATAATAATGAAAAGTGGGCGTGTACCTGGGGCAGTGGGTGTGTCTCCCTGTGGAGTTGTCACGGGCGACCTGTTATAGCCAAAGGAAGTGAAAAGTGGAAGCAGTGGCTGATGGGAATGTGGTGGAGGAGGAGGCGGTGGAGGCAGGATATGGATCTGATGGAACGTGGTGTCGTTGCCGTTGACTACCGCGTTGGCAGGGGCAACCGTCGCCGGGGCAACCAGCGGTATCTTTTGAAACTGTTGAGTGCAAATGACTGTGCTGGCCAAACCTAGATAACACCCACCGTGACGACACACGGAAACACACACACACAACCAGCCAACGGTGGACCACCGCCACGTAACAAACAAACAACAAAACAGAGAATTACACGTAAGAAAAAAGGAGGAGGGGGAAGAAAAATAAAACAAAGACTGAAGTTACAACTCAAACCAAGAGGAGGGCGTGAAGCATGCAATGTGTGTAAAAGGGAAGGACGGTGAGAGGAAGAGGACAAATGTGGGAAACAGTGAGATGACATGTACAGTATGGAGAGGTAAAATGATGCATAGTGGTGCATGTGTCATGTCTTTCATTCATATTGTGTGTACAGAAAAGGTAGAGCAGTGTCTGGATTGCTGTCATTATGTAACCGTAATGTCTACATGGTCATTCCACTGTCACACAATCAGATTTATGGGGACGTGAATGCTATATATGAGGACTCAGTGTAATAAATCACTGAACACATGTAGCCGTTTCAAAGCTAAAGAAGTTAGTATCATGTTAGCAAAGTTTTTTTTCTAGAATAAAAACTTTCTTTGGCTTCCTATGAGTGCTTGATTGATCATGAATAAATCCTGTTCCTGAGCAGCTATAACAAACACCCTGTTGAGCCTTATTTCCCCCTCAGAACTGCCTTCATTCCCAGTGTCATAGATTCAACAAGGTAATGGAAACATTCCTGAGATTTTGCTGCATATTAAAGCATCACAAAGCGGCTGCACATCATGATGAGAATCTCCCGTTCCACCACATCCCAACGCTGCTCTGTAGGATGTAGATCTGGTGACTGTGGAGGCCGTTGCAGTGCAGTGAATCATCATCATGATGAAGAAAGCAGTTTTAGATGATGTGAGCTGTGTGACATGGTGCATCATGCTGCTGGAAGCTTCCATCAGAAGATGCTGCACTGTGCTCATAAAGGGATGCACATTTATATAGTCTAAATATTCTCTAAAATTATCGCTGCATCATTGTGGAAACCTTGATAATTGTACAGTTTGGCTATATTACATTTTAAAATACATGTATTTATTTTTCAGTGGGTGGCAGTGTATTGGATGACTCACAAATATACCATCCACATCCATGCACTTGAAAACAGCCTTGAAGTAGTCGTCACCTGTAGTGTACACTATGCATCAAAGTGATGTGACGATAAATTAAGGCAAGTTATTACATGAATAATGTGTTTTGTTAACTGTTAACTTATGTAATTTTCTTAATATTACTTCTAAAATCACTGTTAATGTGATGTGAGATAGCCTACATGTTGTCCAATCATTAAAAATTGATGGAAAATGGCTGAAAAAAGGGGAATAAATGACAAAGCAGCTGCTGTAGCTCCCAAGTGTGTGTAACTGTACATGTTGGTGATCAGTAGATGTGGCTTTGCAAGGCGAATTGGGAATGCTCCAGCTGTTAAAGCTTTACAGTTTAGCTCCAGCTGCTGTGTACAGCTGCAGCGATGTATGTAAGGACAGATAAGGCCACAACATAACTTAGACCATGGAGGGGTTACATTGTCATGAATTAATGATACAGTATGTACAAAATAATACACAATGAAGTGACCAGGTGACATGTTAAATAATTACAGGTACAGGGATAAAGACTGGCACAAGCAGACATGAACATTTCTACAGAGACAGATGGACAAACAATTATAAATTCACAACAATACACGTTTAAAAACATCTGAGCCAGTTTATGACATGGCAGTAACACTTGAAATGACAGGATGGATCTGAATATGGTCAGAAGAAGTCACCCAGAAGATTAGGGGCTCATTGAGTTGTTAAAAGATGGAGAGAGATGGTTAAATAATGGACTGAGGTGCCAGACAGCATGCCAGCTAAGCAGTATAAGTTTAAATGATGAGTTTGCAAAGCAAATCTTATTCGCACACATCCTTGAGGAGAGAGGATGAACAATACAACCTCCAGAAGTACCAAATGAATATTGAGCTAATGCTAGTAGCTACTTAATGATTAGCTAAATTAGCTTAGTTTATCAGCTTTAGACCGAGGAAAAACTGTTGCAATACACCTATGGGATTTGTATTATAATAAAAACAACAATAATAAATTATTCCATCTTGTAATTGGTGCTCTTTAAAGTGTTGTTTTGTATTTTTGCTTTTCAAAACCTTTGAACTTGACTGATTCTGACGAGTTAATCTCAGCTAAGCTAAGCTAACTGGTAGCCAGTTGTTCTGCACCAACTCAAACAAGGTGTCAATTAGTCAGATCATGTGTATTTTTGGATAGTCACTCTAAAATAAACCAACTAAAAATAGAGCTAAACTAAATGTTTATAGTATTTGTGCCAACCCAAGAAAGTTAGGCAAACTGCTAGCATATTCTAGTGCACATACACATGAGTGATAGGAATATAAATATATATTTCAACAGTGAGATTTTAAGTATTTTTGTCCAATATCTCTCTTAATTTTTCAAGATTTATAATGTACATGTATTTCAATGTGTGTGCTAGGTTAAGCTAACTGGAAGAAGGTTGTAGTTTACTCTTTGGCGAAGTGCTAAAATTAAGCTGCTATGGTAGTGAGATAGGTTCAGTTACAACTTTAACTTCCTGGCTAGCTTTCCAGCTTTTGTGTTGTATGTTTTTCTCTGGTGAACAATGTAAAAAATGATTTACATTGCTCCAAATAGTTTGGAAATATCCATATAAATCCATATTGATGAGCAGCAGCAACTGCTTGTTTGAGATCATTTCTGATGTCTTTCCTCTTTGGCATTGTGTTAACACATCTGTTCTGGAGGAGTACACTGACTAAACATGTAAAAACTGATTTTATAGAGGATTGTGCACTGATCAGTTAAACAAGTGCATTTAATTAGAAGCACATGAACATTTAAAATTGCAGTTATGTGAGAAAACTGCTATTTTATGACACCAGGAAATGAAAGTTAAAATCTAACTTTTAATGAAAAGTGTCACTGAAACTCTTTAAGATTCAGTGTTTCATTTGCTGCTTCAAACCAACAAAGTGCTGCTAGCCCAGCTACGAGCCCTTCAGATGGCTGCAACACATTTATCCCGTTGATCAGGGTCAGCAGGCAGTCTGGAAAATGAAATCCCATCACTGGGAAGCTGACCGGAACGTCCAAAGACCCAGCACCTAAAGCAAGCAAGTTGCTGCAGCTGGTAGCAGTATTACGCCGGCTTTGTTCATCTCTTTCCACCATAAACATCGCTGTGATCAATGACGAACGCTGAGAATGATCTATGATGAGAATGGGGGCACTAAATAATTGCTATCCTGTCACAGCTTAACTTTACTTGTACTTTTCCAAAAATATTACATTTTTAAATGATTGGCTATGATTGGCTGAATAACCTGAATAACCTAGCCTGAACCTGAACACATCTGCATGTATCTACAGGGAAAAAAGCATCTAAAATGACCTAAAACTACAAATATAACAGTTCTGGCTGTTTGGCACCACTTTGATCATCACAACAATCTTTTCCCAGTATGTGAAATGAATATTAAATTCCCAGCCTTAATTTTACTCCGGCTTGTGTTTTTGGAGCACTTTTTATTGGGATGGTGTGGCTGTTGTAGAAAAAGGCTGACTCCGTCGCTCCATGATCAACCTCTTTCTTCCAGCTCTCTCTCGAGTTCAACTCACACAGGTTAAACACCTCAAACACACTATATTTTTCTCAAAAACACACACACACAAAGAAATACAAACACACCTGTACGCTTACTGATGACCTCAACCAGCGTGGATGGGAAGTAGCCCACTCGATCATTTCCTGTTCTGTTGTCATGGATACAGCCTTTCCAGCGTCCATCAGGATGCTGCTCCAGAACCTGGGTGAGTGAACGTGTACGTGACAGTGTTCATTTTGGCAAATGTGAATTAGGAGACACATCTTTTTTCTACAAACTGGATTAAATCCACTGAGACAGTCAGCAGTGAAGACTAATTGTTGATTCAGACCCAGAGGGAAGACACGCAGGCGCTTCTTGGATTCATCACTACTGTAATAAGCACCCAAAGGCAGAATGCATTTACATAAATATTCACGAATGATGCATGAAGCAAGCAGGTTTGTCCTGTAAAACATATTGGCAGCAAACGATGCTGAAACGGTTCGTTCATTAGTCACCTCACTAAAAACACAGCAAGAGTTCTCTAAATCTACCTGTAAGCACGGTGAAATGGGATGTTTGTCCCGGTTAAAATACAACAGCTTTTCTGTCTTTCATTCTTCAGGCCTCGTTAAGGTTGCATGTATTTGAAAATTATGGGATGGCCGTGGTGGAGACACTGGATAAATTTGAGTCTTCATGTGCAACAGATGATTTGTATTGGGCTAGCTAACTAACTACAACCTGGTAAACGGGCCTCGTGTTTAGCTTTGGATCTTTGGTCTCGTTACCGTGATGACGTCTCCGGCTTTGATGTTGAGGCTGGTCAGGTCGTAGTTATTGCAGTAATCCTTCAGAGCCCGAACCTGCAGCGCTGCTGATGCATCTGTGAGGCAGAGACGTCATACTGTTAGTATTCTATAAAAACCTTTGCTTAACAGATCTATATCGATGTGATTTTATCCTCATTAAGAAAAATGTTTTATGCACTATATAATGTGGTAGAAGTTTATTTTATTTTATTTTTTAAAAATGATTCTGATTTGCATTTGTACAAGTGAAGGACTTTTTATTTGGTGGGAGCTGCTAATGCTAACTAGCTTCTAAATCTGCCATGACGGTTACTCTCTGCCAAATGAGGACTAATGCTTCTCCGAGCGCATGCACAACACATCTTATAAACAATACAGCATGGCCATCGAGCGGAAATCAATCAATCAATCAATCAACCAATCCATCCACTCATCCATCCATCCATAAATCCATCTATCCATCCATGTATTCATCCATCCATCCAGCCATCCATCCATGTATTCATCCATCCATCCACTCATCCATCCATCCATAAATCCATCTATCCATCCATGTATTCATCCATCCATCCAGCCATCCATCCATGTATTCATCCATCCATCCA
>JBAMHV010000022.1:5369606-5381310 GCA_037177535.1 Pseudomugil gertrudae
AATTACTTCCTCTCTCATTCCAAACATGTTAATATGCGTTCTGTCCGTCTTATTTGATGATTCCTGTCTTCGTCTCATTGCAGCATGTGTGCTCTGTGTTATCATTAGTTTTGCTCTGTATTGTTGGTTAATCATAAATTAGAACAACCTTTTCACAGTTTTTTTTTTAAATTCATTAATGTATTATTTTTTTCATCTTTTCTGAGACTTTTAGGGAGGGCTAAGCCCTGTTAGCCCACTTATACCAGCCGCCCCTGCATATGTGTATTTTCTGTGAATGACACGTGATGTTGCCAAAGTGGAGACAGTATGAGCTTCACTTTTGCTCCTCAGAAACGTACGGGGAGGCTCTGTCCATCTTTCTGCAGTACATGATAGAAACACATGTTTACATATTTATTAAAAGGTTCTTACCCCAACTCTGCCAAACTCACAGGCCAGGTCAAGAGGTGTTTTCCCAGCATTATCCACAATGCATGGGTTAGACTGGTGCTGTAGCAGCATCTCAGACTGGGAAAGACAAACACAATCAGACACACTGTAGCTGAAAGACATCTGCTACACTCTTACTACTAAACTTTACAAGAATTTGTTTTTTAAAATAAAATGTGTCTGAAACCAAACACAATGGGTTGAATTGATTAAATAGTATATTTATCTATCATAAGGTTAGATTTATTGCCATGCTTGCTGAATGACTCATTGCCAGCAGTATCAGCTGACCAGCCTCAGGGATTTCCGTTAACATTACACATGCACAGAAACTCAAATTTCTCAATAAAAAACTAGCAATAAAAACCCATAAATGAAAAAAACACGTCTGAAATGTCACTAGTTGTTTTTTTCTGCTCTCATGACGTGTTTTTTTCCAGAAATGTCAATATACAAGTATACTGCAAATATGCAATGCAAACACATTTCACGTTTATAGATCACCGGACGTGACATTATGGGTCATGTGACCAGTTTCTGTAAAAACAACACAGTATGTACGGATAGAGAAGAAGATTAGCTTTTTTTTTAAAAAAAACTCCTCAAGGAGAAAAATATAATCATCTTTTATGATAGCAAACAACAGCGAAATGCAGTTTTATAAGGAATTTAGCAGATAAATGAGGGAGAATGGCTTCATGAAGCTGCTTTAAAATCCATCCAAATGGACACTAACCTGACTAAACAACATATAATGCATGTTGAAATGACAAGACCTGATCAATGAGAGGACCCAACATTTCTGCTCTAGTATGTAATAAATGGGATGTTCATTTCATTCGTAGCCATGTTGTTGTTAAATCAGTTAATCCACTAGTGGGCAGTGTTGAGCTCAGAGTTCTGACGCTGGTTGGTAGCAGTAATGTACAGCTGGAGGAATAAAACTGCAAAGGTTTTAGCTATTTTCAACTTCTTCATGTGATTATATTATTGTGAATTATATGTGGATTCATATTTCCCACTATAAGAATAACTTCATTGCTTTAAGCTTCCAAATGGGCCATAATTACCTGATGAAACAGCAGTTCCTTGTTTTTAAAGCGTCTCTCGTATACGTTCACTTTCATTTGTCATTGTAAATTTTGTGATAATGTATTTGTCCTTTGCATACTGGGAGCAGCTGCGAATCAAATCCAAGCCCCAGTTTGTTGCTTTGCATAAATCATGTTTATTTAATCAAGTAGAAGCAGTGGTTTTCACTCGTGGAGCCTGTGATCACTCCTCTAGGCTTCACTGCTGTATTCAGCTCGCTATATTTCATTGTTGTTGTTTTGGTAAGCCTGCAGCAGCATTGCAGTATTTCCTCCACATTTTTTAATTAGGAAATCCTAAAACATGGACATTTCTTTTTCATATTACAGTGTCATAAGAAATTTTTATTTGTCTTTGTGTACATATTTAACTGAGATTAAATCCGTTGCACTGAAACAAAATTAAGCTTAGGAGTTTACCACAATCCAGAAAAGTAACAGATCAATAAAAGTATAGGTAGCTTAGCTGCAAACCTGTAAGAGAACAGGTAGGATCATAAGTGTGCTAGTAAGATGCTAGCTTTTACTGATATTTTATTGGTAGTTTAATGTTATTTTATGATTTGTTTTATTTTTACTGTTTATCTTGTTTGTGATTATTTTATTTTTGATTACTTTTTATCTATGATGGGTTGATACTGTGACTATCTTTGGTCAGCAGCAGCTATTTTGTTGTGCTTATATAAAACAATTTTAATTGAATTAAAAACATTTTACTGGGTAGCACACTGTTTCATACGAAGGAGTATTAGGGTCACACTGGGAACAAAATTTTTGGAGGATTATTTTTTTTCTCCCTTCTTCACTTTGAGAATAAAGTCGAAATGAAAATAAAGTTAAAAATCAGGGTGATCACATACTAAATAGTTCTACATGTGAGCAGCTTCTTAATGTGAAATTAAGTTCATGATGCAGTTTTAATAAATTCTGTTGTTTTTATCTCTTTATTGTTACTATTGCATATATTACATATAAAATAAGAACATGGAGAGATTCAGCAGAACTGCTGTCTTTATTCATCAGACTCAGTCAGAAGCTCGTTTTTATCACAACCCCAAATCACCGACTTCCAGTTTGGTCAAAATAAAACAGTAAAAACAATAAATCTTTTACATTAATAATGTTGTGAATGAATTGATGACTGTGGTAACAGTGAGCTAATTAATTTGATCAGGTATTGTTAGCTAAACACGCCTATCATTTCCAAATTGATTTCTTTTACTTTATTCTTGAAATTGTATTTTAACTTTATTCTCGACATTTCAAGTTTATTCTCAAAGTGAAGAAAGAAAAACATAATCCTCAAATTTTTTTCCCAGTGTGGCTCTAATCCTCCGTCGTAGTTTCATATAGAAAACTATTTATTTTTAATGATATAAATGTGTCTTATTTAGCAGCATAAATATCTTTACTACTGTTGGAGAGGGGGACGTTTTTCACTGCTGCACCACTAAGCAAGCCACAGAGCAGCTGTGATACTGGACATATTTTAAATAATAAAAACAAACAGAGAAAGATCAGAAAGTAAAACTGTGACAAACATTAAAGATGAACATGATGACAGATAAAAACATTGTGTTTTAAAGAGGTCAGACCAAACATTTTATGCTAATGCTGGTGAACATGTTTTAGTGTAGCAACCTTCCACATTATCCGGTAAAACTAAAAAACCTGGAAAATATTTCTGCTATTTTATTTAGATTATAAAGCAGGTTTTAAGGATTGCATCTGAATGAAAACCACTGTCTGAATAAAGAGCAGGCCAGGTTATAGACCTTTTTTTGTTACGCCACAATGCTGGATGACACAAAGACAGAGGCCATTATTAAATCTGCTATTGTTTCCCATCAAGAGCAGCAACAGAAAACTTCATACATATATATATATATGTGTTTTATAGATGTGCTTTTTAGTGCTGAAAACACACATGACTTTACAATCCTGCCTCCAAAACTGCCAACTGGCTGAAGTTATGCGATCCGGTTTAACTTCCCACCACAGAGGTTTACTTCCTGTGGCAGGAAGATGTCAGACCTCCAGCTGTGGAAAGTTTTCCTTTTCATGTCCGATGTAGCTACCAAACAGCAAACAGCAGATAAAATGATGTCTCCATGTTTAATACAGGACTTACAGTTACTGGGAGAAAACATTGTGTTGTGAGTGTTTAACACCACGAGGGAAAATAAGTGTTTCGTTACCACCTCCTCTGATGGTTTCTGTCTTTCTTCTTCTCTGGTTTGTTCCTTTTGCTGGTTTTCAGCTCTACGACTCAACACAACGATTTCCGGTGGAACTGCTTCATTTTCTACGTGGCGTAATGCTAATCTTGTGTTTCCATCCTCTGCACTGAGCATAAACCAGCCTGTGGGCTTTACTTTGGCTTCCTAATTTTCCATGTATATGAGATATCTGACATTAGTCATTATATCTGACTGGCTGAAGTTTCCTATCCCACCCTGAAACGATCCGGGCAGATTGTTCTGGTTCTGGTGGAGGTTTTCCTACCTGTAGTAAACTTGTGGAGCAGAATGAATGTAAAGACTAAATGAAAGCTGTTGCTTCCTAATCATTTCATAGGAACTGGTTTACATGATTATTAACTGGATTGTTGAGTCTCATATAACTGACTGTTTTAAAGGAACCAGTTGGACCATAATGAACTGGACAGCACATCCATGGTGGTCAGTACGCCGAGCCATCGGCAGGTGCAAACGCCACTCACCACGTCGTAGTGGCCATGCTGTGCCGACAGGTGGAGAGGAATCTGCCCCTCATCTGATTGTCCGTTGACAGATGACCCTGACTTCAGCAGCATCTTCATAGGCTCCGCCTTCCCCTGCCAGGCGGCGTAGTGCAGCGGCCGCATACCTGCAGCACCGAGGCACACGCGTGTACAGTAAACACACAGGACATGTGCATACAAACACATGAGACATGCAGTGTTTCCCCCTAACTGGTCTCGCTGCATTTTATTGTTCGTGTGTGTGTGTGTGTGTGTGTGTGTGTGTGTGTGTGTGTGTGTGTGTGTGTGCTCCTCACCTTTCTGGTCTCGGATGTCGACAGCAGCCTGGGACTCCAGCAGCAGAGAGATGAGCTCCAGATTCCCATTAAGGGCCGCATGATGCAGGGGAGAAAACCTGCACACACACACACACACACACACACACACACACACACACCGAGCGGTCATACTTCTGACATGTGACATCATCAAGGTCGTCTCGAGTCAAACCCACCATCCCATCATGTCACGTTAGATGTTTTCTTGTGAAAGCCGGATCAAAGGAGAAATTATTTTTTACTTTTATTTTTCATGTATTGATTAAGATGAAAAGTTATTGATGTGATATAACCCGAGTTTATTTCTGTGAATTGTCATGAGAACAGCTGAGATGCATTCATACCATCCAAGCAGCAACGTTTAACCTTTTAAAACCTCTCATCTCGGATTTTCATTTTCACTCCACTTCTATCAGCACCTCTGCTTCTAGAGGGAAATTTTTACCATCTGAGGACGATGATTGATCCTCCAGCAAGAATGAAAGTAATGATTGTTGGAATTTACGATGCATCGGACCATAATAATAATAATAATAATAATAATAATAATAATGTGCGGGATGGGAACGCTGAGGCTTTACATAATGAAGGTTTAGGATATTTAGGAGAGTTTCTGGATGCTTCAAAACTATAAACTTTTGCCTCACAGCAAGAAGGTTGCTGGTTTCCTCTCACAGTCCAAACACATGCATGTTGGGTCAATTGGTCATTCTAATTTCCTCTGCTGAAATGCTGCTGGGATAGGCTCCAGCTACCCCCGACCCTGAATCAGAGAAGTGGTTAAATGGATGGGGGATGTATCTTTTAAGGGTTGGGGTAAATGGATTAATGAGTCATGGATATGAGAGACAGGTAGAGGTTTCAGGATCGGCTCATGTAGAATCTGGTCCACATTCATGCTACTCACCCATAAACACACATTTACAGGTCAGTGGAGGCAGCAAAGCTTTGCATGACAAATGGATTTAACAGCTGAGGATTAGTGATCTAACATGTATCATAAGAGCTGCAAAACAGAGCAAAGGGGGGAGAGAGGAAAACAGAGGGAGGAAGAAAAGCAGGATTGTTTGATGCTGAGAATCCAGCGATTGTGCGTTTGAGGCCAGAGGCCATGTGGCGAGTAGATGAGCCTGATACATCAGCTGTGATGGATAAGTAACAGCATAAGGAAGTGGACACAGACGGCTACACATCAGTCTTCCTGCTCTTTCACAGACCACCGCACTGTCACATGACACATTTTATGCTCTTATGCTCATGTCATCCACTACCATCAGTGTTTATGGACTGTAATGAGGATAAGCCAAGATTAATAAATAAGCAGCAAACCTCGCTCAGTAAACAAAGACTGAAAACATGTCTTTATATCAAAGTTTCCACTGAGGGTCTTTATTTTGGCCCCACATCTGTCGGGCTGTTACTGACTGAATGTGGAGATGTTTTCTCAGGTGGATGCTGGAAAACAGTGTAACAAATGGAGCCATACTGGAGGACTGGGGGCGGGATGCTGTACACCACCAGTCCACGGGTCGCTTCTCACAACTCTAAATAAAAACTACATTTCAAGACAAGTTAAGAAGTTTTCTTGAATGAAAGTGGAAACTTAAATCTTTAGTTAACAGGTTCATTTGTCTCTATTTGACACAGCAAATACAAAGAAAGATGTGTGGGTGGGTTGTGTGTCAGAGGGTTGAAAACGCTGCTCCTCTCGGGGTTGGATAGAGTGTACCCTCAGCTCGGTTGCATTGGAGCAAAGCGAGCATTTATAACCTGTGTGTGTACAGGGAGAACATGTTAGTGTGATGTCATGCTGCAATGTAAAGGTGATTGAAACGTAACCTGTCACTGTGTCATATCATCCATGACCTGTTTAAAGCCGTTTCTGTGCTTAAGCATGGCTGGGATACAGGTTCCAAAGCAAACTGGCTTTTAGCTCATTTCAGCCAAACGGGAACAAAATTCCCAGTTTGCATAGAAGTCTAGCATTTCTGATCAAGTCACATGTTTTAGAGGGACTTAACTTCGTTTCTTAGTTTTTTATCCCCACAACTGGGTTTTTTAGGAGTTTTCCTTACAGAGAAGGAGGGTCTAAGTACAGAGATGTCCTGGGTCTGCTCAGTTTAGTGTAGTCATTACTGTGTTTATTGTGTGTTATGTCTGTTGTTGTGTGATTACCTGTGTGTGAAGTCCTATGAGACGACTTTGTTGTGATACTGGGCTGTATAAATAAAATTGAATTGAATTGAATTAACTTCTACAACAAATAACTGCAGATAGACAATAAAACTCCTGAAAGTGTTTTTCCCGTACAGACAGACATGCAGGTCGTTAGCTGGGTCATACTGACCGCTTTGAACACACTGCACATGTGTCATTTATGCATCTCACTCAGCGACGGCTGCGTCTTCTTCACCTGCTTTTCCCTGCAGGGTTACACAGGGATACACCAGGGGGGTCAAACTCAGGACCTCGAGGGCCGGTATCCAGCAGGTTTTTGTTGTCTCTATGCTCTGACACAGCTGATTGAAATGACTTAATAGGTTGACAAGAACCTGATGGATTTATTTGATTTGCATCAGGTGTGTTAATGCAGGTAAACAGCTAAACCTGCTGGACACCAGCCATCGAGGACTGGAGCTTACACGATGCTGCAATGGGCTGAATGAAACATCCATCCGTTGCCTGGAGAGTGTGTCAGTGTGTGTGGGGTGCATGTTTTTTTTTTTTTTGGGGGGGGGGGTTATTTAAACCGTCCTCTCTTCCACAAAAATCCACCTCTCTCTCTCTCTACATCTCCTCAGATCCGCCTCCTGACAGTCAGACGTTTCCTCGGTGACTGTTTCTCTTTACCTTCTTCTTCCTCGTCATGTTTTTCATCTTCATCGCTCTCCTTTCTTGTGCTTCTCTTTGAGTTTCCATAACTGTTTCACATTACTGATTTATAGTCTAACATTTAGATGCAACAGAGAAATTAGTGTCCACGTCCAGGCGTCATTACAGACACTGAAGTCACTGATTTATTTTGAATTAATCTCATTTTATTTTATAAACTGCTCATAAGTTGTCACACAGATTAATGATTAACATGTTAAATCACTTGAATGACTCAGAAACAAACTTTATATCTTTTTTTATCACTCTTAAAGCTAAAACTAGTCTTTCCCTTCTGCATCTGTATAAAACTGAAATCTTCCCCTGTGTTTAACACACACATCCAGCTTTTCTGCAGGCTTTCTGCAGGTCCTCCTCACCTGCCATACGCAGGTATTCATACGCAGACACACAAGGACTGACCCATTTTTAGCAATTTCTCATGCCTCCAAGGCTTTCCACAGAGCACAGACTGGTCAGAGGGAGAGCTCGCTCCCATCAGTTTGGACATAGACATGTTAATGTTGGCGTGTTTGTGTCTGGATGTGTGTGAATACCAGTTCCTGGCTCACACAGTGTAATCACACCTGCCTTCTGTCTGAGTCATTTACATCCCAGTTTTAGCTTTATAGCATTCACACACATACCGTGCTGTGAAAAATCACCAAATATGTATGTATGCTTCAAAATGATGACGGTCTCACCATGTTATCAATAATTATTTTCTCCATGCGTATATGTAATATGTTTAACATGTCACAAGGTTGCTGGTTCGAGCCTCTGGTCGAACTTCCACCCACCATCCATGGCACATCTCCAGTCTGTAATAAGATGCCCTTTTTTAATTAAGCCATCTAAACTGTACTAATAGTTTTAGAGGAATTAAGGAGAAAGCTGGGAATAATATTAAATGGCTCAACAGTCTCTCTTTCTCTATTTGTTATGTCTCGAGTGATTTTCCTTATGCATCATCATTTCCTTGTCATGTAGTGTCAGCTACATAGCTTTCATATTTCTGATTCCACTAGAACTCGTCCTCCTGCGTAGGAAACAGCTGCACACTCCTTAGAGCATGCCTTCAGCCAGATTTATGAGGTCAAGCTTTGGAAAGCTTATCAGCAGATGAGCAGTGGAACGGTTGAATGAAGAACGGGAACGGGATATTCTCATCATGATGAGGTGGAACGGGAGATTCTCATCATGATGAGGTGGAACGAGAGATTCTCATCATGATGAGGTGGAACGAGAGATTCTCATCATGATGAGGTGGAACGAGAGATTCTGGCCACCTTTAGCGTACTTGATTTGACATGCTTTGATGTGGACGAAGCCTTTAAAAAAACAAGTGCATACATACTGAGACGGGGTAAAATAAACGAACAAAGCTAAGAGAATTAAAGTTGCTAACAATGTAATGCCCCTTCATTCCCAAAGTACCAGTGAAAAGACAAACTCAACGGTAATTAACCTTCCTTTGCACTCTTATATCCTCTTTTTTTTTCATTTAAAGGATCTAATTTGGACATCAGAGTCAGATGTCAGAGATAGTTTAATGTTCTCAGACTGAGTAACTGCAGTATTAAAGTCAATCAACACTACATCTTGATGAGTTTGTGGGATGTTTCAGGTGATAAACTGTTTTTTATGTTGTTCACATGTAGTAGAAATGCAAAAGGTTTTTTTATATATATTTTGCTGCTTAAAACTAAGACAGAACACTAGATAGATTATCAGTTTGCCTAGCTAGTCCCTTCTACCTTCAGAAGTGCCTTCATTCTTTGTGTCATAGATTCAACAAGGTGTTGGAAACAACTCATTTCATGCTGCAGGAAAAATAGTTCCTGACAAGTAGGGTCACCTTAATACTTTAACGGTATAAGAGGAAAACTAAATCATCTCCATCAAGTCTGTCCATTCTGTTCAGACATCAACAAGTTTGGTTTAAAAAACTGCTGCTTATGAGACATTTTTATCTTCTTCACATTCTCTGTAAACCCCAACAACCATACCATGTTTACAGTCAAACATCTTTTCTGTCTCATCCTGATGCTCAGTTTGAGCTGTAGCAACTTACCATGACACAGGTCACATGTCATACCATGACACAGGTCACATGTCATACCATGACACAGGTCACATGTCATACCATGACACATGTGATTGGCTGATTATTATTAATATTTGTGTTAACAGCAGTTACAGGTGGACGCGATCGATTCCCCAGAGTTTAGATGGACTGAAATGGTGCAGATGAATGAATAAACGTGGTATAAAAAGCATTTCAAAACAACAGTATGTTTGCAAATGTGAATGTATAAGATTTAAAATAAAAGCATACACAGAGCAGGACTTATAACGTAGCAGGTCAGTTTTATTTATCACAGATTAGCCTGAAGGAGCTTTACAGTCTGTATAGAGCACATCACCTCTGTTCTCTGACCCGTGGTATGGATAAGATAACTAAAAACCTCTGTTACTGCTCAGATAGCAAGCAGCAGATTTACAGCATAGACCAAAGATACTTTTAGAGTATACAGGCAGGAGATAAAATAAAACACATCACGAGAATGCTCATTCAGGTATGGCACGTACAGAAAAGCCCATGGTCTTCATAATGATACTCAGGTGAAACACATCAGCATCATTGGGCCAATCACAATGAAGCCATTGTTATGTTTTCCCATGAATAAATGCAACATTTCATGAAATGTGACATTTCATTTATGGCTCTCAGTGGTTGTTGGAGGTAATTATAGCCATGGTCAGTCTCTCGAACATCACCTTCCATCATGTTACACTTTATAATGTATAAAATGAGCCAATCCCAGTGAGAGGAGGGGTACAACCTGGACAGGTTGTGTGTCAGCTCATATCAGTGAATACTGAATACCTATATAATACTGATTAACTATTTCTACAGGGTACCCTGCTTTGTGCACATTGATCGCTGCGATAGGCTCCAGCCTCCCTGTGACTCTAAATGGTTTAAAGGGAAAAATGAATGAATGAGCAGCAGCCATGATGTGAGGAGGGCCGAATCTGTAACAGTTAAATAAAATCATACCATTAATACTCTCACAAGCACCGATAAACACACTTTTCCAGTCTGTAGCTAAGTGTTATGAGGGCTAATCCTTCAGTGTTTAATACCATGGAGACCAAGGTAAAAGTACCATGATACGCTTTCATGTGTCCAGAGAGACAGAGGGAGCTCAAACATAAGAGCGAGTGTGGATGGAGAGAGGGACGGGGAATGAAAATGGCTGAACAGCACATGGGAGGAAAGACTCACCCATCTGTATCCTGGAAGTTGACGTTCACTTTCTTTGCAGATCCGAGGAGTTCTGAAACAAACGACACAAACCATCAGTAAGTTTCTCTGTGTGAACATGGCTGATGTCTCACATTGTTTACTGCGTAATATTTCTCCCTGAATGAAAACCGGGGTCATTCACTGATTATGAGTCATATTACAGCCATGTGCTCATCACTTCCTGTCCTTTAAGCCCCCGTGGTTATGACATTTGCACGTCATTCGACATCATTCGGAGCAATGACGGATCTAAATGTAAGAAGGAAACAAAAACCCATGTAACATGTTTAAACTCGCTTTTGCAGCACGTCTCAGATGCATCTCAGATGCATCCGTGTTTAGATACAGAGCACACAGAGCTCATTTCTGCCTGTTTTAGTTCTACATTCATTTATACAGGTACATAACTGATAGTGGCTCCACAGCATCTTAGCTATATAGTGGTGCTTGTTGCATGTTTAAATCTTAATTTATTCTCTTGTAGTGATGAAAATACCAAAGATCTTCCTCTTTTGTTGTCCTGGATTGTATCCAGAATTTTACAAGGATCCAGATCTAACTTGGATTGAACTTTTGGATTAGTTGGCCAAGCGTCCTGACCATTTATTGCAGAGTTATATTCATAGAAAACTCATCTGGCAATGATAACAAATCCTTCATTCCTGGATCCAGTTAGACTAAAACCCATTCTCAGAGAAATCATCATGAAAAAATGTCCAGTAGGTACAAACAAACATCTCTCGCCTCCTTAACAAAGGTACATTTCCACCAATAAAGGTGAACTTTGACTCTACCACACTGGTGCCTACATCTGCTGCCCCGACTCTCTTTTACCCCTAGACAACATGGGGGTCGTAACATGGTGTCATGATGGACGACCAGTTAACCTTTAAAGTCCATGTTGCCATGGTTACCCGTACTTGCCGTTTTGCTCTGT
>JBAMHV010000022.1:5411739-5422632 GCA_037177535.1 Pseudomugil gertrudae
GGATGGATGAATGGATGGATGGATGGATGGATGGATGAATGGATGGATGGATGGATGGATGGATGGATGAATGGATGGATGGATGGATGGATGGATGGATGGATGGTTGGATGGATGGATGGATGAATGAATGAATGGATGGGTGGATGGATGGATGAATGGATGAATGTGTAAGCATCTGGACCATGTGAACTGAATGTCATTATAACACAAACTGAAGTCTGATCTGCTTCATATGAAGGAAATAACACGTTTTCCTTTTTCTTATTTCTTCATGCTCCTCCTGAAGCATCTCCATCAACCACTGCAAGTGCAACATGAACCCCGGTTTGAGAATCGTTGCCCCAGGACACTGAATGCAACATATATGGCTGATGACATGATGCTATCGATGTTTATCATGTATTTAGTAAACCTTGAGGAAACGTGTGAGTACATTTAAACAATAGTGTGTTTGTTTAACATTTATCTAAACTTAGAACTGCTGCATTTAGCATTTACTCCTGCTAATGTGTATGTGGAGAAAACTGGAAAAACCTGTTTCTCTCTCGTGGTGTCTACATTATTATTCCTATTCAAAGTGACAGCAAGCGTTTGCAGCTCTTGCATGTGTGTGTGTGTTTGTGGGCACAACATTTGGCAAAGTTAGGACAGGATGATGCACTGTGATTAGTCCTGAGCTCCTGATCCATATTTACACAGCTGCACACACACACAAGCACGATGCCATGAATGTGACTTCAGAAGCAGGTAAACAGGAAGAGAGTGATTTCATTAGAGGCTTCCCGAATGGATCCATCAGAGGAAAAGACAGAGATGGATAAGGAAGGAGAGTCAAGACAACAGACAGGACAGGAAGCACTGATACAGGAAGTGATTTTTAGACAAACAAATCAATAAACAATGGAATACTGTACGATGCATTGCTGCCTTTTTGTTAAACATCACTTTAAGTGTGCACGCTTATGACAGCTTGATGCAGGAGACTTTTCCTTTTGTCCTTTGTAACAGCCATGTGTTCTCCCATTGAGCTTTGTTCTATATGAAAATACTCCCAGCTTTAGCAAGATGTGGCTGTAGCAACAATCAAAACAAAAATAAGCAACTGCAACAGATAACAAAATACTTTTCCCACTTATTTTGTTTGTTTTGGGATTATTTTCTTCTCGTTTATGCATGTAATAAATTTTATATTCTAGAACAATCACACAAGAAGAGCACGTTGTTTGTGGTGCACGCTCCTGTACATTATAGTGTCATCACACTCGGACGCTGGTTTCCAGTAGAAGCTATTTATACACACGGTGAAACTCTAACCTCTGCTTTGACCACATGTTCAAACACACTCACCTTACAATGGGAGCCTGTCTCCATGGAAACATGGCTGCTCCTTGATTAAAGTGCTGCTGGAACAGAACAAGCTGCTTTCTTTATCTCCTATAAGCCATCCCCACTGAAACTTTACCAACACCAATCACAGCTGCAATGTCTTTTTTTGTGGGATGCAGAGGTGTGATGGAGATAAGGTGTCCTAACCACAGGTACACTGAGAGGTATGACAAAGCATCAAACTGACCTTTATGTAGTACTGCTAATCTAGATGCAAGCTAAAGGGTAAGGTGAAGTTTCCTTTTAAGATCTTTTAAGATAAAATGGAAACCAATTTTTTATGGTAACAATTATTAAACTATTAATTTTATCCTATAAAATAATATTTTTGCTAAATAAGTTGTTTTTTTCATTAAAAACAGTAAGTATATGTTCCACATTGTTGTTTTCTCCCTGATCCTTACCTTAGATCTGAGAATCTGGCACATCTGAAGCTCCCTTTGTTCATTAGTGGGAATCCACTGCTTCGGTTTTATTTCTCTAAACACTTCCAGCCTCATCTGTACCAAACAATCAACAGCTGGCAATGTAAGAGCTGTTATATATATTGATCATTGTTGCTCATTAGATGTTGAACTGGAAGCAATACAATGCCACAGTAAGAGACACACAGGCGTTCTGTTGTTACCTAGCAACAGCCTCCTCACCCGCTCACAAGGTTATCTCCCTGATGGTTAACATGTACACAAGCATGCAAACACTTCTCTGAAACTATTTCCTTTTTCTGATTTTAAAAGGTATTTTTATTGTTGAGCTATTGCTTTTTGATTGATGTTCTTTTTTTAATATCTTTTACTAAGTTTTTTTTTCCCAGAGTGAATCATTTGAAGCAAAAACATGATTCAAAATGTTAATTTATCCAAAAATGGGACGTTTTCATGCGGTGTGGAATATGTTCTGACAGCATGCTTAAAGAAAAGCCAGAGGTTAAACCAGTTACACCAGTTAAACCAGTTAAACCAGTTACACCAGTTACACCAGTTACACCAGAGGAAGCTTCTAAAGTTCAGTTTAATGGATGTGAACATAGACTCCACAACAGAACCAGAACCAGAACCAAGAGGATGTGCATCTGAAAGCACTGACGCTTCAAAAGAGATGTTATGCCATGATGTGTGCAGTGTGCTGCAGCAGCAGTGGGTCGGAGCGGGTCGGTACAGAGCGGGTCGGTACGGAACGGGTCGGTACGGAACGGGTCGGTACGGAACAGATGGATACAGAACGGGTTGGTATGGAACAGGTCGGTACGGAGCGGTTTGGTACGGAACGGAACGGGTCGGTATGAAACGGGTCGGTACGGTACCGAGCGGGTCAGTATGGAACGGGTCGGTACGGAGCGGAACGGGTCGGTACGGTATGGAACGGGTCGGTACGGAGCGGGTCGGTATGGAGCAGGTCGGTACGGAGCGGAACGGGTCGGTACGGTATGGAACGGGTCGGTACGGAGCGGGTCGGTACGGTACGGAACGGGTCGGTACGGTATGGAGCGGGTCGGTATGGAGCGGGTCGGTACGGAACGGGTCGGTACGGAGCGGGTCGGTATTTCATAAAGAACTGAAAGATGTGCCTGACTAGCCCATCAGCTCCATCCGGGTGTTTTGGACCGTTCTGGGTCTCTGTCTCACAGAACTGAACCCAAACCGAAAACAAAGCAGGAACATTTCCGTGTTGAAACATTAGCTGCATGTTGTCAAACGTTGTCTTTGTTTCTGTGTTGTTCTTCAATCAGAAAGCCACCTTCCAGGTAAAGGTGTGGTTGCCTATGGAGACGCATCAGAGGAATTTTACCAAACTGTCCCGTACCGACCTGAACCTCAGAGATGTTTGTGTTTTCCAACACAAAACATCATCAGGAGATCTTTCCTGCCACGTGCAATAGGACTGTTTAACACATCATCACTGTGCCAAAGACAATATTGTTTTATTTTGCTACTGTTAAATCACCACTGTACTGTACTGCTGCAACACCTAAATTTCCCAACATGGGATGAATAAAGTTATTCTATTCTATTCTATCTTACTTATGAAAAATGGACGCCTACTAAAATCATATGGATTTATGGACATCCTTTTAACCTTATATCTCAGTTTTTACATATAGTTCAGGACTAATTGCCATGGCGACGTTATACTAGCTGTTCAAACTGGTCACCTGACTGTGAATAGAAGTCTGGACTGAGACACAGAAACAGGATTTTAGCTGCACTTCTTCCCCAACGCACACACATGCTCCTCAATCTGTTTCAGATCTGGGACTGTTTGCCTGAGGAAATGCTGCACACTACAAAGCAGAGACAATGATGCCACTTTGAACACTGAGCACACCAAGACATGCAGATGGCGTGACGACGCCCACGCAGACAGACCGGCACGCTCTCAGGCAGAAACAGGGCCGCAACATATCCGGGGACAGTCACATGGCTCAGTGATCGATAGGGACCATGTGTAGAAAACTCCTTCACTGCCATCTGTCTCTCCCTCTGCTCTTTACCTGAATATCTGCAGTGTCATTCTACCCTTCATCATCAGCCCAAACAATGTCTGTAATTAATTACATCTGTATTTAGCTGATCATAATCATCTGTGGCCACTTTTCCACCACCTGATCCGACCTCGTATAATGACGTCTTTATTGCTAATGAAGCATAAAATGGCCCACTTAACATGAACTCTACCATTACTTTCACTTGAGCAGACCAGTTTCAGGCCATGAGAATACCCGCTGCAGTATACTGGGACTACATTATCTGCTTCTAACTTTCCAGGACTGTAGAAGAGTTACAATAATAAGGCACTGTGTCTCCATATAGTTGAATAATTGACAGTAAATCTTGGCCAACAGGTAGAAACTCACCCAAAATAGTGCTGCTGATGTTGCATTACTGACATGTACTCATGAAGATGAGTAGGGTTTCTGCTGAGTCAGCACTTCTGCTTTACAGACCTAAAATATGTGAAAGATGGACACAGATCTAAATCTTACCCAGTATGCCCCGTAGGTTCTCGGTTAAATCTCATGGGTTTGAGAGCGATTCTAACAAAGACACGGTCACTCTTTCATTTACTACATAGTGAAACGTCACAGGCTGCTCTGTGCTTCAATGTGAGGAAGACCATGTCAAGAGGAAGGAAAACTGTCAACGTTGTTCAAAATCAAGCGATTAGACTGCCGGGCATGATCCGTGAGGAGCAACACGGGGCCAGCTGTTTCTAGCAGTGAAATACACACACACACACACACACACACACATCAGGGTTCTGACATTACACTAAACCTAATCATCACAACTGAATCATAAACATGAACATCTTTAAAGGGCCTATATTATGCAAAATTAACTTTTATGAGCTTTTAACCTTCTATTAGTGTTAATTGTACCTTAAAACAATCCACAGAGTACTTTTATTTTTCATACATCGTTTTGTAGCTTTATATCTGTGAAAAGAAGGTTTGTCTCGAGCAAAGCAAACGCCTGATACCTCTGTGTGACATCACACGGTGACTCACCCTCCCCAACCTGAAAGCTTTACCCCTCATCTTCACCAGGAAGTTGCTGTCAACAGATACGCCTCCCGCACGCCGACTACAGCCACACTGCAGACTCACTCAGACGCTTTGTTTCCTTTGTTTTTGAACCATTATTTTTGTGTCAAAGCCACATCACTATATATAACCATGGCTAATTGGAGAAAATGTGTTTTCAGTTCGGGGCACATTATAAAACCTGCTGAAAAAAGAAAAGCTGTAATGTTCATATTTGGAAACAACACAAAGTGCGGAAACATCTTTTTATTTGCGAGTGACACTTTTCTGAAGAAGCTTCCAGAACTTCTCCTTTTATAAAAGTGGATTTACTTCTAAGTTGATTTTACAGCCTGGGGGGATTCCCACCATCAGAGGAGCAGCAGGAGAACCAGCAGTAAGGACGATGGCAGCAGGCAGTCAGTCAAAACTGTAAATTGTCTCATAAATGTTAAATATAACAACAGGTACCCTACATATATTGTTTCTATACACATATGTTGTTAGTTTTTATTGTTGTAACGCAGCTGGTACCCTACATATGATGCTTAATGCACATTTACTCTTTATGCCTAAGTAAGTAACGTATTGAAGACAAATTCATGACATAAAAGCGAAATGGCGTTTAACACGGCCTTCATATGAACTAGAGCATCGCATTTGAACCCGAGCGGCCCGATGGCCAGCAGGGTGGGCTTCGGGATCGATATCATGTCACGCTGTTGGGCTCGGGCTTGTTTGTCGTATCTGTCTGAGGTGACGTCACGGGGTGGGCGGGGCAATGTGAGGGCCTCTCTGGCGGCTCAGTGTGGGCGTTCCCAGTACCGGGTAAGAGACCTCACAGTGTGTTATGACAAAACTATAGTATGATGCATGTTGCAAAATGCATCTTATTATCATAAATGTGTTTATGATACACTGTGAAAGCACAAAAAATAGCATAATATAGGACCTTTAAAGTTTATCTGTTATTAATGTGAGAGTTTATAACTAAAACGGATAAAGGTGCAAGCACATCTTCACTGGCACCTATCAGGTGGTCCTGTAGGTCAAGACTTAGTTCAAACTGAGCTTCAGGATGAGGAAGAAAGAGAATTTAGGTGGCTTTGAATGTAGCATGGGCCCTGCGATGGACTGACGACCTGCCTCTCTCCTGCTAGCTGGGAGTCTCTCCTGCTAGCTGGGATAGTCTTCACCAGCAACCCTGAACTGGAAAATGAATGAATGGTTGTTGGCCAGAAACGACTATCTACTGGTGTTTCCACACACAACCATCTTTAGAGTTTACAGGGATTGTTGTGAAGAAGAGGCCATTGCTCAGTGTCAACAATCTAACCCAGAACTAATTAGACAGGATGTAACCAGTACTTACTTCAAACACATTGGATAATTACTATAACACATCTCAGAATAAGAGTGTTGTTGCTGTACACGGTGATGTACTCCCGTTTTAACATTTTAAACATTAGAATACACTGACAGCAAACGTGATATAGCATACACACAAAGAAATCTATCAGCGATGATAGCTCAGCTAAGCTGCTGTTGAGAGGATCTCATTATCTTCAGATTAGGCAGCTCTGAGGCAGCGTCCTCGCTGGCTCTGTCAGGACCAACACAGAGGCTGAAGCGCTCATTTTCCACAAATACACCAGCAAAGTCAGAGAACAAAGAGAAGGAAAGAGGAGTCAGGACGGTATGGAGAGTCGTTAAGGCTTGATGTTGGAAAAGTTGGTCATGTTTGCTGTTTAATTAATCTCATTACAGATTAAGTGTTAACACTGCAGACTGTGCTATGAAGTGCATACTCATTTTTGATCCTTTATTATAAATTTAGGTGCTTAGTCTGTTTATTTTGTGTGTAAATTGCAACAACTGACTCTGTGGCCTCTCTTGCAATACAGTCCTCAGGGCAGCACTGTAATTACTACCCACAACACACAGATGCACACACACAGGTCTAGTTTATATTGCCGGTGGGGACTCTCCATTAATAAAATGCATTTCCTCTTGTGCTAATTTTAACCATTAAAATGAAAAGTCCAACCATGGCCCTGAAACTAAGTGTAAACGCTTCGCGTCCTGCGCCTCTCAAAGACGTCATTCTCAGTTTTCATAATTCATGTTTCACCTGCTTGTAATCCCTGAAGAAGGTCAGAAAACTTGGATAAAATCTCCACTGCATTGACTATCTGGAACATGAGAACAATGCCAGAGGACTGTTGCGTGTTTGGCTGTTCCAGTCCAAGAGATGTCCCATAAACGTTATCATCAGCGAGCAGCTGGATTTGTGCAAATGGCCCTGCAAACTGGAAGCCTTTGCCCTGGTACTGGTTATGTAGTGCTCCTTTTATTTATGGTTGGTGGTCTGGTCATGAGGGGAAACTAGGAGGTTGCAGTGAGTCTGTATCTGGGAAACTGTATCCACCATGTTTACTACATTTTAAAACATCACAGACCTTCTCTGATCCATGCATTCATTTTTATAAAACATTTTCTTTTATTTTACAAAATATCAAACAAGTCTCCTAAAAATCTGCTTGCAAGACAATCAATGCTACATCTGTCCCACTTCTCAGCATCTCAGACTTCTTAAGATGTACTGGTTTAGCTGACAAAATCACAATGGAATATGTTTTACAGGCTTCTTGGGCAGGTTAGAACCATCTCTGGTAATCTCTAATAATCCTTTTTTCTTAAGCTTCTTCAAATCTGCTTCTATGTAAGACATTTCATCACAATTTAATAAATTATCAGCATTCAGTGTAAAAATACTATGCAATAAACTCTTCTGGCCCCTTTGGTAATTATGAGCAAGTGCAAAAGACATTTTCATGCAGTATTTTATGAAAAATGGTCTATAAAAACTGGAAGGGCTCTTAAACCATAAGCTCTATCTGAATACTTTTAGTGTCACAATAAAAGGAACACTTAGGTTTCAGTAGGTTTGTGATGAAGAATCAATAGAGATGGCAGGTAGCACAAATGAAAAAAGTTTCAGGCTTTTATTAGAATCACTTTGGAGGGATGGTGTTCTGTAGGTTTTCCTTCCTAATTCAACAGGCTGATCATTTGATGCAATGACTGCCTCCTGCGCTGGGCCCGGACCTATGCTCCAGTTTGTGCCAAACTGTCTGCTTTCATTGTGGACGAGGACCGTTTCAGTCTCGGACTGGATAAGACGTATTTCTTAGCAGTTTTTTTTTTTCATTAGTCATCACAAACTTTTTTAAGCCACCCTGTGATGCCAACTTCTCAAAAGGACTACTAACTTTAAAGGCAACTGAGTCTGAGCTCTCAGTCCATGAGTAATTCAGACCAACATGCACTTAGGATCAGCATTCATACATAGACCAATAAGACTGTGGCTGTGTCTCAATCAGCACACTAACACTACTTCACGCACTACATTTAGCTGCGTAGTGCGTTCACACTGGCATTTACGGAAATAAGTCAGTGCACTGAAAGTACCCGGATGCTGCTCTAAAATTCACCAATAATCTAGTGTGAAACGATGGACACCTCGCGCACTAAACCGACGCCGTCTTCCTGACAGAGCAGAAAAGGAAATGCTGGGCTTTCAAAATAATGGCGGCAAATAATACAGCGGCGGAGGCTAATGTGTATAGACGTGAGTATGAATTTGTTTCCTTATGGTTCTCATGTACACCGCAGCTTGCTACAGATTGCGGTAACCGACCCAGTACAGTTAGCACACGTAAATGTTAGCAGTTTTTAGCCATGTAGGGGACACAAAATAATAATTTTGACAAAATATGTGAATTACCGTCACTACCGGTAAGTGTCAAACGTCCAGTATTCCATTTGAGACAGCGCTTACCCATAATGGTGCGCACTACAGGAAAAAAGGGTGCAGTGCGCACTATGCACTGATTCCAGTGCACTATGGAACTGAGACAGCCTGTGATTAATAGTCCTGCCATACAAGAAGACTACTATAGCTGTAGCTCTAAACCTCTGACAAATTATACTTTAATGGGTGAACATGATCTCCTCAACTCTTCTAAAAAGCAGCAACAGATAGCAACAATTGCAACAAAGATCTCTTCCAAACAGCCATTTTGGCACCATGTTTTGTTGATCTCCACCACCTCTGGTTTTACATGTTTTTAGTTTTAAGACAGAAATGTTTCAGTTACACAGCACCAGTTTAAATAGTCCAAACACTATTCAGAACACAGTGGAGTGAGACCCTGTTTTAAAGGGGGACATTTTTCACTGCTGCACCACTAAACATGCAGCAGAGCAGCTACGTTGCTGGAGATGCAGAGCAGTGAAGATGAACAGAGTTTAGAAAAAAGGAGATAAAATCTCAGATGTGAACCAAACAACTATGACTGTTTTTGTTTTGTACAATTTAAATGTCTCATTACAACAGAATAGTCTGTTCTTAGTTAATCTTCTGCAGTAAAAGACGTATGTCTCCACATATACATAAAGTCCCCATGAGCTGTTGTCCAGTCAGAATTGTGTCTCCATTATGCAAGATAAACAAGTTCACATTCACATACACAAACACTCAATCTAAAAAAGAGACTAAACCAACTTCAGACCACAGTTTCCACTCTC
Organism: Pseudomugil gertrudae; assembly: GCA_037177535.1. Taxonomy (NCBI): domain Eukaryota; kingdom Metazoa; phylum Chordata; class Actinopteri; order Atheriniformes; family Pseudomugilidae; genus Pseudomugil; species Pseudomugil gertrudae. The sequence goes on from JBAMHV010000022.1 coordinate 5,421,242, forward strand.
TTCCCCAAAAGCCATCAAATTACTGTTTTCCAGGCAGATTTCCACTCCAATAACAAACACACACACACACACACACACACACACACACACACACACACACAAGTTGGAGTATGTGTTTTCTGTGAACACACACTCAAACATGCACAGACTATACTATTAATACTACAATACTAGTAATATGTTGCTTTTAAATACCAACACGAGAGACAACTGGAAACACATATATGACACTGTACAGTCAACACCTGGAGGACATTTTAGACACAGGATGTCTTTATGTTTTCCTTTTTTGCTGCTTTTATCACTGAAGCCACATGTTTGTCATTGAGCAAGACAGCAGGGAGGGAAAAGCAAAGTAGGCCAAAGGGAGGAAGGTGATAAAACAGTCTAAGAGGAAGGAGAAGAAGAAAGATAAGACTAAACAAAATCACAACAAAAAGGGTCTTACACGCGTTTATCTTAATAAGACTGCTGCACATATCAGCTCCTCTAAAGTATTTAAAATGTTTGAGACAAATTGGTGGGACAAGTTCAATGTCTTCAGACTTAGATATTTGTTTTCAAGCTAGCTAATGTAGCTAGCTATAGCTTTGTTTAGCATAAAGTTAAACAAATGAGCATAAGCCAAATATTTCACAAAATGTAAAGTTATTCACAGATCAGGAGTACTCATGTCCTGCTTCGTGCTGTGGAGAAAAAGAACCACAATTCTTCTTTATTTAAATACCACCTAAAAAGTCCTCAAGCTAAACCAACAACTGCAGCTAAACAATGACACACAGTTCAAAGGTGCCCAAAGTGGGACAAAAACACATCTCCCACACCATTACACCACCAGCAGCCTGAAGCGTTGATCTAAGGCAGGATGGATCCATGTTTACATCATATTCTGATGCTACCATGTGAATGTGGAGCTGGAATGGAGACTCATCATACCAGCAACGTGTCATCAGTGTTGGTGTGTGTGTGAATCATAGCTTCAGTTTTCTGTTCTTAGCTGCACGAGCGACACCCAGTCTCTGCTGCTGGAGAACATCTGCTTCATGGTTGGATATGTTAGATGTTCAGAGAGGATATTCTGCACATCTTGGTTGTAACCAGTGCATATCTGATTTCCAGTTGCCTTTCCATCATCTCTAACCAGTCTGTCAGTCCTCCCCTGACCTCTGATTCTCTGTAAACACTAGAGATGGTTGTGTATGAAAATCTTATTGATCAGCAGTTTCTGAAATATTCAGATGAACAACCATGCTATGTCCAGAGTCACATGAATCCCCTTTCTTCCTCATTCAGTTTGAACTTCAGAAAGTCATGCTGACCAGGGTGCTCATTTATAAAACTCTGCGTAGGATTCTTACTAAAATTGTACGTACGCCAAGAATCCAGAGTTT
>JBAMHV010000022.1:5422798-5433385 GCA_037177535.1 Pseudomugil gertrudae
AATCAGAAACTTTCCGTAGAAATCCACTTACGCCGCTTTTTGTGCGTAAGCAAGCTTTATAAATGAGCACCCTGGTCCTGATCAGACTGAGCTTCTGCAGACACATTAGATTGTAAAACAGTTAAAAGCTATAATTAATGTTTTAGGTCAGCAATGTCGATCATGCTGTTTGGCACACTGGTTTACTCCAGAACTAATAAGATCTGGTCAGTATTTGATCCTTTTTATGTTGTGACAAGTCAAAGTGTCCACTGTGGATAATGAAGTGTTACGATGCACCATCAGAGCCACTTAAGATTTGTGAAAATTACGTACCAAACAAGTACCGGTAGTTCAAAAACTATGCAGAAATTGTAGCATAATCTTTACGAGAACCTGACTGTTTAATGTAGTTTTGTCCAGTAATGAAGTTCTAAAATCGGTACCAGTGCATGGAGGACATGGCAGCATGCTGTGATGCCTCAGGTGGAAATAATATGGACGAATCACAAGGGAGGCAGTGATCTTATTCAGGAAGGAGCTTTTAGTATTAGTGCTGTAGTGTTTAGCATAAGAAAAAGCTCCTTCCTCATTTCTCCATGCTGTTATTCACTGCTCGTCAATGTATTTTCTATCCGACTCTCCCACTGTTGTCTTCTTCCTCTCCGGCCAGCAGCGTGGGCTCGGACTTTGTGGTTTTCTGATAACTTGCTACATTTGGACCATGAGAGGAGGAGAGGGGGATATGAAATTGAGATATATAACAAGGTGAAAAAGCAAAGATGGAGATGTATTCAGTTTATATATAAATCTATATGACCTTTCATATAAAGCAGTTAGCCTTGGGACGCTAGTAAAGCAGGACACAGTGTGTGTGCAGGAAGATCTGTTATATGCACAAGGACGAGGAGAGGAGAGTCCCAGTTTTACTTTGACCTCTATCTGTCTGCCGATCTCATTCTCCCTGATGACACCACACACACATTGAAGCTCAAGAGGGCCGCTTGGTGCCGGGGAGCGGCGTTGAGCTGTTTTCCCAGCAGCCTTGCAGCCTCTCTGGGCATGACTCACAATGCAAACCCCCCTACACAAAACCACCTCCTCTCTCCTTATCTACCAAAGTCTCTCTCCAATCATTCTTTACACTGGCTCACTCCATCCTCTGACGCGCTCATCTCGTCTTTCTTATCTGCTTTCTAATCCTTTCTTCTCTCTTCCAACACTGCTTCGTGATCTCCCTTCGCATCATTCTATCAGTCTTGTTTGTTTCACTGCTCTCACTATCATCCTCTTATTCTATCCCAACTGGCCTGCAAACTCCCATTTCCTTTTCTCTCTTAGTTGCCTCTTCGGCATTCCTCTCAGTCATCCTTTTACTCCCGGTCTGAGCAGCACCGCCTTATCTCTCGTGTTCAGGCTGGAAACTGGCTCTGGAAAACAGCCAGGATGTAAACTGTGCTGCCAGTACCACTACAACCACCATCACCCACGACTACACACGTCAGAAGAACATGTACACAACATGTTAAATCCAATAAACAAATAATGCAAACATCACTCAGGATCCAAGTGTGGTCATACGCAGGAATAACACATTTTCTTACTTCCCATTCTCACACAGCACAGATAAAAACAGCTTTGTTTGAGTTTATATCTGACTGGAATAACTGTTATTATCAGATTAGCAATTGCTAATGTTAGCAGTTGCTAACATTAGCAATACGACTTGGTTTCTCCAGCAGTTTCAGTTCACAGTGGATCCAAATGAACTATAATCCTGAATATATATCACCTTTTGTCAAAGCAAAAAAAAGCCCATTAACCATAAAAATACCATGAGAAATATCTACAAGTAGCAAATGCCTATGAGAAATCTGCCTGTCTAGTCAATGTGGATGCAAGATTGTTTCTATAGTGTAAGGGTCGGATGAACACCTACAATAATCCTTGACAATAACCGAACACAGAGAGAAATCAGTTTAACTTTAAATAGCTAATTTATCTAAAAGTTGGGTGGTTTATTTAAATAATGCCTCAATCTTAACACAAAGCTGACTTTGACAAATATCTACTGTTTCAAGAATAGCATACACTTCCAATCACCAGTTTGGACACAGTTCCCCATTAAATCCAATGGGAAAGTGTGTCCAAACCTTTGACTGGTAGTGTACATATAGAAGATGCTACCATCTCTACCTTGTATTGTTATACTGGTAGTGTTAAAAGCAGCAGAATGAGCAGGACATGATAATTGCTCTAGCTGGTACTCTAGTACTGTTTTAGAAGTGGGATACTTAACGATACCTGATCTCTTTTAAATACCGACCTATGGAGATATAACGCTGAACAGGTATTACGCAGACAAACATGCAGGCTTTAAACTTACACGTTACACTCACAGCATCACCTGAACCATCTGCGTATCAAATTCAGGTTCAAATCTGACTCTTAATATAGCTCCTAAAAGAGGCTGAGTTCACTGATTTAACAGGCAATCGTATATGGAGGATTGTTAAAAAGATAAATCACCCACCAGTGAATCAGCCAAAGTTACATAAACACCCAAAATACAGGCATCAGTGGAGCAAGCCCTGATGTGTGTGAATGCTAGTGTGTGTGCAAGGCTTTGTCTTTGCATATTGATTTGTAAAAAACTGCTTTAATAAAATATATTACAATTACACCTTAATAATTCAGTAGGTAGTAAACCAGTGTAACCAGAAAATGAGATATTTCCCAAAGATGACTAATAAATAAATAACAGATTACATTATCTTTCATGACCTCAGTTTGTATTTAGTTTTGCTGCTTTTTTACCCGAGTAGTGTAATTTATCATGAAACACTTTTAATGATGATTTAAATCTTATACTTCCATAATAAAGTGTTTCAGTTGTCCTCAGCTTTTTATTTGTATTCCTTACAATACAAAATATTTTTATTCCGTATTACATGCCTCATACTCTATGGCGTTTACACATTTAAACTCTGCTTATGCTTGAGGTGTATCTGACTCTGACTTGCTACAGCAAGGAAAAATCCATTTTACATACCATGACTATGAAGTACAAACTTTTCCCATAGTTTATGGAACAATGTGTGTGCCTTGTGGGCATTTCTGAGTGGCCCAAGCAGACAGGTCTGCTTAAAGCTTGATCACTTTACAAATGCACCGAATCCACACAATCATGCTGGAATTTAGTTTTAAAAACAGAGGATTGTACGAACAGCTGTTTTACAGCTGTGTGATGCCAGTTATCCCTCTGTGATGCACCGGTTATACCAACATTTTATAAATGTTATATACTACTGAAGGAGAGCATATGGTTGTCAGAGGTAAATATATAAATAAACACTCTCCTTTCTAACTTTGAGACTAAATTTTTTTACTCTAATAATATGCTAGTTAATGTAGTCCATCTTAAATCCTGACTGTATTTATAAGGCACTTTTCCAGTCAGTACTACTTGAAGCGCTTTACGCTACGTGCCACATGCACACACACATACTCATACCCAAAAGATATATTGGGGGGCAGTGAGGGGGTCTGGTTTCTTTCCCAAGGACACTTGAGGCTCATTTCTGAGGAAGATGGATATGCAAACAGGTAGTTTAGTTCATCTCCTGCGTTAGTTTTTATAGCTTGGTCTATTTTTGAAGGAGCATAGGTATCCGTCACTTGATGCAGAAAATGGAGCAATACCACCAGAAGTTGTTAACACAACAACCGGTGAAAGAGGAAAAAAAAACAGGAACAGGAAAACAATGCAGAAACCGTCAAATTAAAAGTACATAAAAAAACTGGTTTTATTTCCCTGCTTCTTCTGCCGTTGTTGGATGGTTGTAAAAACAACTTTGTACTTAATAAAAACACATTCACAGCAGTGCATTACTGCTACAACTACCGTTAAAACCACCGGTAAGAGATGGACGGAGCTTCTCAGGTTTCTGAAGAGCAAACGTGAAGCTCGTTGGGCAGAGTCACGTGTGCGGTTGCTGCCGGAAAATACAAAAGCTGGCAAAGACGTGGAGCTGAGAGGGGAGCTGTGAGTGTGGGGGTGGAGGTGGGGGGGCTATATCTAAGAGATAACTGAGATAAGTCTGATCTCACAGAGGTAGCTGAGCTAAAGCTAAGTAGCACCGTTATCCGGCTAAAACTGTGATTGTGCTACACTCTGCCTTATTCACGTGGATTTTGGATACCTGTCAATCAAAAGGACAAGCCAATAATTATGCTGAATTTAAATATTTAACCCCCTCAGGTGTCATGAAGATTAACATGACCTGTTCAACCTAAAATGTTTTAGTACCAGGCTGCAAACATGTTTATTTCTGCTGGGAAGCTTCTTAACATGGGAGTCTATGAGGATTTGCTCTGTTTCAGAGCCCCTAGTGGTGGAGGAGAGAACTGCAACGTCTAGCACTTCCACATCGGTTTCACTTTTCTCCAACGGAGGTTGCCGGTTGGTCAAAACATGGAAGTGAATTCCAAACTCAACAGTGCCTTGCAGTGGATTTAATATCTATGGTAATGTAAAAGGTACATGGGAGCAGTGATGATCATTGACATGTCAGACTTCCTCTGTCCAAAAATAATGTTTTTTATCTTCTTCATAAATTAGCACTATCGGTCACCCATCATGTTTTATGATTTAATGAGGTTAAAAGATAATCAAATATGATTCTAATGTAAAAAACACTATTAAAGTTGCTGACGTTAAGTCCAGTTATTGCAAAACCAACAGTTCTTTTCACACAAAGCAGTTTGTGCTTGTTAAAAGAAAAGGTGGCCATGCAAAGGCAGGTGGCAGATTATATAACAAAAGCACAAAGGAGCAGTATAAACTCAATATCTCAATACCAAAAAATGTCCTTGTTTTAAAAACTGCATCTCAAAACAGAAAAACAAAATGTGATCTACGAGGATGAGAAAGCAAAAGTCTGCTTTTAGGAGGAGCTTTGATCTGGAAGACGCTGCACCCTTCTCACAGCATAAATGCCAGGTTTCTGACAGAGAACACCCAGGGAGAAGGCTCACCCTGTGGGTGTGATACGTGCACTGACATCCTGCTATGGATCTACTCCAGTTGTGTACTGGCACACACACACACACAGGGCTATTTCTGTCCGTCTGCTGGGAAACAAGGGCTCAAATGGATGGATGAAGATTGAGAGAGAAGGAAGGAGGCGAGGAGGGAATGAAAGAGGATCTGAAGAATAAACAGCAGCAGATATGATGTAAAGTTTAGCTTAAAGCATCTACTGATGGAGTTATCCTGCACTGTAGCTGCTCCTTACTGCAGTAATGTGCCAAATCTTTAATATTTAACAATGGTTTGCAGATCTAAAAGAGCCAAAATGGCCACGAGAAGCAAGAGTTTGTCACAGAGATGTGCAGGACTGCAACGCCAGCCAATGAAAAACTATGTTTGTGGACATTTTGTGGACTCTTATTTGCAGCAAACATGTAAATGTTTCATACATTAATCGTTTAACTAAGCTGCTGTTCAAACTGATGTAGAGTCATTGATTTGTAACATCATTCTTGCTAGGGGCAGAGGACAGATACACAGACAGACAGCTTTGTACGGTAACGTCTCAAAAGGCTTAGCTATACGTAGCTATAAAGCAAATACAGGTTTTGGGTTGTAGCTAAAGATGCATAGCTGGTAACCAGCGACGGAGCAAACCAGAGAAGAAGAAGAGAAACGGGAAGAAACAGAAACTGCTACATAAACAGCATCTTAAGATGTTACAGAGGTGTTCAAAACAAAAGAAAATCTTTATTTATTCTCTATTTTTTGTCATAAGGTTGTAAAAACACCTCACTGTGCACGCTGAGCTCAGCACTGCCCACTAGTGGATGAACTAAATTAACAGCACCACACAGCTTTTTAAGCATCCAGCATGATGTGCAAGCAAGTTATATTAATAATAATAGATTACATTTATATAAAACTTTTCCCCCAAAGCGCTTCACACCAAGCCCACTCCACATTCATACTAAGCTACATGTTGTAGCCACTGCTGCTGCTCTGGGACACACTGATGGAAATGTGGCAGCGATGCACTCCAGCAGCTCCTCCGGCCACCATCATTCATACAACAGTAGAAAGTATTCAGTCTGTAATTTACAGCCAATTTGAAAACAATCCAAAAATACTGAGAGAACAAAGGGTTTGATCTGCAGCTCTGAACTGCTGGCAGCTCACTCACACACATCCATTACAGAGATGGGAGGTAGATTTATAATCGCACAAAGCCAATCCCACAGACACAGAACCAGCAGCCGGCCCTGGTCCAAAACTCATCCTAAACACATCAACATGGTTTGTCTCCACTGCCACCATCTCTTCTCCCTTCCCTGCTGAACAACCACAGACGTGGTTAAAAAAAAACTATTTTAATTGTTGTTATTTGGAAATGTAGATTGTAGTTCAGGAGGTTTGTGCTGCCCCAGTACCCGGGAGAGGAGACGATGTGATGGGCTGAACTGTGACTGGAGTCTACTGGGGCGTGTAATGAAGTCATATCATGCAGCATCAGCAGTGGCCCCTTCATTTACAGCCAAAGGTTAACATTCAGACAGAGAATTACACAGCAAACGACACAAAAATCAGTCAGAAGATCAAGCAAACGTCTCACTTTCAGGTGGAGATTTTATCTCTAAAACATCAACAGCGTCTTCATCGCATATCTGTGTGTGTGTGTGTGTGTGTGTGTGTGTGGCACTCATCGTGATAAATCTAATTATCACCTGACTGCAGTTTTCCTCAACTCCATGGAAACCAGATGGTAGCGACCCCGTTACACGGGTTAGCATGAACTGCTCAAACTCTCACTGAAAGAGTGTGAAAGCATCTTCATCCTCTCCACCTGGACCCACCTACAGAGTGGATGTTTGCTATATGCTGCTACAAGCATAAGCTAGCTCTTATAAATCACATTATCATCTCAAATTCATTTATAGATGCTAATCAATGCAAGGATATGAGGCATGTAGTCTGCAGTCACTGTTAGCATGTTACATCCCATATTCCCGCCTGTACACATCTTTAAATGTCTTACAAAGGTTGTTCTAACCTGCCTGAGAGGCCAGCTGGAACATCATTAATCGCAGATTTGTCCTCTAAACCTTATCGTCAAGGCTTCCGACGAAGCTGTACAACACGCCTCAGTGGGATGTCACAGACCTACAGCTCTCTTCCCAAAGTAGCCCAGGCTACAAATCTGTTCACACTCCTTTGATGTGGACTGAGGAAAATATTTTTATTGACAATGATTTGTCGCGTTCTGCTCATGGAACATCTGGTACAAAATGGCCGAAGGCGACTCGTACAGAAAGAATTTAACTCAGTTCACAGGGACAGAACGGACATCTGGAGATGTCCACATGAGCTTATTGATCTCGCTGAATCATCAAACTCAGTTTATTGGTGGCACAATTAAGACTGAGACCAGCCAATTCATTTCTAAACACAGGAAGTTGGATCCATACAAGCTGATGCTGACTGAAGGAATCCAGGGGTCTCAGTTAGCTTGCAAACAGACTATCCAGCGACCCAAACGAAGCACAATGCCGCCTGCGATAAAGCCTGAGGAAGAAGGAAGTGATGCAGATGATAGTTTGGGTTGGAGGGAAAGCAAACCAGCAGTATTTGTTCAGAAAACAGATGTTCTGCACATCGCAGTGAAATCAGGAACCCAAGGACCAAAGTCATGCACCGGTTAAACTTTACTGGGCCAAAACAGTACTCTGACCAGACCTGACCCGTTGATACCTCCTATTGAGATCTGGACCCGACTTGGCCATTTATGTGTAAATGAAGTATTCAATTTTATAGTCTAGTGTATAAAATCAAAGCTTTAAATCCTATATGTTATTTTCTATGGTGTTTTTAACCCTTTAAATGCCTGCTCTACCATCCATCTACCGTTTATTCCCTGAACGGGGTCGCAAGGGGGCGTGGAGCCAATCCCAGCTGACATGGAGCGAGAGGCGGGGTACACCCTGGACAGGTCGCCTGCTCTACCATTTAGTAGCAAACGTGATTAAAAGTGTGGACATAAACCTGCCAGAGTCATCGTCAGTGTAACTTTGTCTGATATTTAACGAGCTTTCAGACGCCTCAAGCGTCTTTTTTTCCAAAAAGCCACACATTGAGTGACTTTCTGGTGTTACTGGAGACTTTTGTGATATGAAAGCAGAGATCTTTCATTCAGTGCATGGCGCATGCACATGCCCCTCCAGCATGCAAACGCACTCAGAAGAGACTTGATCCTCCCAGTCTTACTTCCCAGTTGCAGTCAGAGCAGCATCGCCTCTGCTCCATGACCTGACTGCAAATGACTTGCATAAAGATGCTACTGGATGATTAAATTAAATATTTACTTGGCTCACTGACATGCCCCTCCTGTGTCCATATACTTAGCATGTATTTATACAGTACCAGTCAAAAGTTCCCATTAAAACACAAAGGAAAGTCTATAGTATATGAACATATATGGCAACAATGAAGCTACTATGAGCCAATAAATGTAAATACACTGTACATACTAATTTCCTGTGAACAGTTGATAAAATTGCCAGTTTGGGTGTAGTTTGTGACTCATAGAGTCAGGACGGACTTTCTCATTTAAACCTGTGGAACGATGAAAGTTAAGCTCATGTATCCTGAGCTCAGAGAGCACATTGAGCTCTTTGAAACCAGGCACCCAGCTGCTTTTTATCTTTCATTCTCCCTCTCTCTGAATTGTCAACCTATTAAATGTCTCTTTGTATCTGCTCTATTCACTCGCACTAACCAATGGAAAGCTCTGGACTGATGCACTGACTGTGTGTGTGTGTGCATGATTTGTCATGGCAGCGATGTCCCAGTTTATTCTCTGCACCGGTGCAGTTTCACGGGCATAGAAATGAGAAGCGCTGCATGTGTGTGAGCATGAAGGAAAAGTAGCAAAGACCAGGGTAGTGTGTGTTCATGCATGTGCACGATAGTTACATAGTGAACAATGGTCCTTTGTACCTGTGTCAGCGGCCACTGTCTGCCTTGTGTTAACATCCAGCTCTACACTGAGCTGATTCACCTGGTTACCTATCTTTTAAACCTTTTTTTTATATTGGACTAATCCTACACAACTTCTGCTTAATTCCTGTTTTTCACCAATAAAAATCTTCGCCCGTAGGCAGCTGGGATCGGCTCCAGCCCCCCCGCGACCCCGCTCTGGGAACAAGCGGTTGAAAATGGATGGATGGACTCAACACTTTGTGTAAAAAGGCATTAGAGAATCAGCAGTAAGAAAAGATTTTAGTTAAAGATTGTATAAAGCTCTTTTTTCAGAATCTGTAGAACAGGATATTGTGAACAGATTCAGGCACCCTCAGGGAGCCAAGGACAGAAACCACTGGTCATGATCTTTGAGCCCTCTGGCAGCACTGCAGGAGGAGCTGTCATGATACCATGATCAATACGGCCTCACGGGCTCAGCAGGACCTTGGAAAACCATTTTCTTCCAACACAGTCCTCACCTGAAAACCATGAACCTGAATAACACTAGATAGAAGTCATATGTCAACTCTACAGAAATGCAGCAGAGTTGTGTGGACAGAAGCTCACAGATGGACAGAAAGGCTCTGTGGTCTGCTGAGTCCACTTTTAGGAAGAAGTAACATCTGCTTTTACACGGAAACAATGTCGACCAGCATTCAGGCTGCAAAAGCCAGCATCTGCGATCAGCTTCTGTGTACTTAACATGGATGATTTCATGTATTTAAACTGTGGATGTTAGAATTTGGATAGACGTATACGACCGTCAGGGTGGTGTGTATTGATGTTTGCTTTTTACTGATGTAAGAACCGCTTCTGGAAACGTGTCTGTACTTATGTATGTCTTTATCTACCTACTTTTTTCTTTCTTTCCCCCCGGAGGCCGACGTCAGACCTCATTCTTTACAACTATTAACAATGTGGCTTCATACACACACGGTGTGTTTGTGTGGTTGGATGCTCTGTCTGTTCCCTATTGAAAATATTTGGATCATCATGAAGATGAGAATCTGTCAACAACAACCACATAGTGCTGAGCTGCACAGCTCGAATTGGTCAATAAGTATGATCAGTTCCCAAAGCTCTAAGAACAGCCTCATTATTTCATACCCAACGTCAGAGGCTGGAAAGCCTTGTGTTGTAACAAACGTTAAAGTCATGCACAAACCTCGAAACGTGCTGTAAAATAAAGGCGTTTATGTTGCAATCATTACAAAAGAAATAAAGTTACGGGGTAAAATGATTCAGCTGAGACTACGCCATGAGCCCGACTCATTCGATTCTTTATCTAAAGATGGAGAAGACATGAAATCAGCATGTTAAAAGTGACATATGCAAAATGCACTTTTTTAGCCCTTAAATTCATGTTTTTGTGCACTTCTAAGTGTTTAAATGCAGAAAATGTAAATTTATTCCCTCCTGATGCTGCACATATATCTTCTTCTTCTTTGTGGTCATATTTTTCAGTCTGTTTAATTTTCTCTTTTATGTTTTTTTATCTATTACATCACAGTATTTGCTGCCAAATATGGTCGTGGACTTCCTGTAATCAATGTGGTGAA
>JBAMHV010000022.1:5485781-5496000 GCA_037177535.1 Pseudomugil gertrudae
TCCTCATGACAGAAAACACCACAGAAGGCTATTAAAGCACTTAGAAAAGTGATTTTTGCATGCAATGTCCCCTTTAAAACAGTGGGGAGATTTAAAGCTCTGGGTCGGGTAAAGGTTCTTATGGATGAAATGCAGTTATTCATGTTTATGACTGTGTTATATATGTGTGTTATATCTGTGTGTTATATATTTGTTTTTTCTGCTTTATAAACCAGACTGTGGTGTGGAAACTGGCTTCAGCTCAGAAGGTTATATAATAACCAGCACAGTGAAGGTGGATAAATGACCCACCTTCTCCTGCAGGTTATCCGTCTCCTCTTTGTGTGTTGCTTCGCTCTCCTCTTGTGCACGACGCTGAGCCGTCTCTTTCTTCAAGAACTCAATTTCTCTGCAAATTACACACATGTATATTCATTAATGTTAAAAAACAAACAAAAAACAACTGAATAGTCTTTACAAACTTTTAAGATGAACTCAGAGAAACATGTGGACACATGCTGTTACTTTGATATGAAAAAGTTAATGCAGTCATAGTTCTTATAAACAAAGTCAACATCCATTTTCTACCCCTTTTCCCTGAACGGGGTCGCGCGGGGCTCACAATGAGCGAGACAAAGTCAACATTTCATGCTTTTTTTTTTTTACAAAAAGGGAATTTAGGTATTAGCCGATTAAATGTCTTTAATTAGGAATCATCAGCATAAAAGTTGTTGCATGTGTTTAAGTGTCCAGGCCTCCGTTAGCATGTTGCATGTCGCCTCGTGCATGCTCTGGATGGATCAGAGTGAAGATCTGTTTTCTTTATCTAGGCTGTTTATTATGGATTGTTCCAACCGATGGGTCTGTACCTATGGTCTGTACGGCGCCCTGAGATGACATTGTTGTGAAGTGGCGCTTTACAAATAAAGCTGAATTAAACTGAATGTTCATGGCAGTATAATTAGAAAAGCAGAAAATGATAGCCTATTATAAATTACGTATAGATATATGTTGCTTTTGTTTCATGGCAGAAGCAGAAAGAATTCAGCCAGAGCTCATCATTTGTGGTGAGAGGTCAGCGAATGAAGCTGTGGTTTGACCTTAGCACTGTGGAGGTCAGCCTCCAGACCAGGAGCCTCATTTATAAAGCTGTACGCCAATTATAGTCAATGTTTGGTATTTAAAAACACGACTTTGCGGGAGAATCTCCCTATGACCAGCCGTATGCACATATTATGGAGAAACAGCACCAACGGAAACCAGTGTGAAATCTGAGACATTTGTGTAAAATCAGGTAAACGATCATAAGTATCAATGACATTGATACTTTACCATGAAAATATCTGGATTCACAACAGAAATGTGAACTCCTAAAATACGTCCTGTCATTGTGAAATAAAGCAGGTCTGCATGTTATAAAGTAACTTCACAGCTAATCAATCAGGTGATCATAAAAAATCTAAATAAAATGACATGTCGCTGTGTAAATGTGCTCATCAGGATGTTTCCCACTACAGACGATGTGATGGTTGGATATAAAATGTATCCCAATCAGCACATGTTTTATGTGTCCCTGCTGGAGGACATGGTGCGTGGAAGGCTCTGCAGTGAGTAAAGTTTCACTGATTGGATCTTGAGTCGGTTCCGGCTGTCCCGTGTTTCAGGAGGAACCACGCCGTGCCACTTCCTCTGCAAACCAGCATCTGTCGAAGGGAACATGCTGACAAGCCGGGCTGCTCGCTGCTTTTCCCACCCAGAGCGCAGAGACTATGCACCACAGAGGAACTATGCACCACAGGCCGTGGTGGAGCGGGTCATGGTGCTGATGCTGTACAATGAGAACGACTACCAAAAGACACATGATGTCCCTGTCCGCAGCCTGTCCTCAGCCTGTCCTCAAACCCGTCCCTCATCGAACCAAATGCTGCTGCTTTACGCAGCGTGTAAAAGTGAAGCAGCACAAGAGAAATCACATTTATTCACACGTTTTTACATTTAGTGTCATTTCTGCTGGACGTCTTTATTTCTCCATAACTCCTGCACCACCTCCTTTATGATTGTGTCCCTCTGCAAGGACACGATGCTGGAGGTGCACAAAGCACTGTAGAATCCCTGTCTTCACCCTGTCCTCACTCTGTCCTCACCCTGTCCTCACTCTGTCCTCACCCTGTCCTCACTCTGTCCTCACTCTGTCCTCACTCTGTCCTCACCCTGTCCTCACTCTGTCCTCACTCTGTCCTCACCCTGTCCTCACCCTGTCCTCTGCAGGGACAGACAGGAACTACAATATTTTACCAGTAAATAAAATGAACCAGAGACGTCTCATTGTGTCCATGTTTGTTTATAATCTGAGACAAAAGAAAACAACGTGCAGCATCGTCTGGTGCGTTTGGTTCCAGTATGGACTCACAGCTTCTAAACTGTTTAGCAGCAGTGAGGCTTCCTCCATGACGTGCACGCTCCTCCTGTGCACGGCGATGTGCATTTCGCTCCACATTAATGTCTGACCTCTTCTTTTATCTTTCTGGAACTCTCCACTCGTCTGATGAGACGTGTTGACAGCACCTGTTACCTGCTGACACTCCTCTCTGTCTTTCTGGTGGGTTTGGTGATGTTTGTGTCTACTAAATAAAATATTTTTATATTTTACATTGTCTGATAGAAATTTCTACCTCACATTCCGGCTGAGTCGTCACAAAAATTGGATAAATTAATATTAAACAGGGTGATCACCTGACCTTTTATAGCCAACACGGCGTGACAAGACGCTCCTGCACATGCGCCACATTTAGTGTCAGTCCTGATTTATAAACAAGCGTGTCCGCACCGTTTTATAAATCAGGAAGTAAATGTGCGCAGCACTTCCTGTTTCCTGTACGTACGCCACATGTAGGCATCTGTGCTACACACAGTTTTATAAATGAGGCTCCAGGTCAGCAAACATGATGATGCAGCTGGATGGGAGACTCCTCTGTGTAACAAAGTAGTTTAGAGGTAAATGTGAGGCCTTCTGTCTGGTGTCATGAAACATAACGATCTGTAACAACATCTACAACACAGAGACTGAAAAACAAAAGAATAAAGGCTTTACGTGACCTTCTGGTTCAGTTTGTGTTAACCAGACATGTCATGTGATGCCCAGCAGAGGGCGTACCCCACATGGTTTGTCAAACCTCGGACCATTTCTTACTTTTGCTGGTATTCTTTAATCATTCTCTTGGCTTTGCTGTATTTCCTCTCTAGGGTTTGGTACTGAGCCTGTGTTTCCTTCAGGTGTTCATCCACGGCCTGAAAACACACACTCTGTGTCACTCAATGAGTTCTGACATCATGCGACTCAGAAAAGTCGATGGTCAGCGGCCGTCGCCTGGTTTTTAACGTTTGGTTACCTTACACAGGGACTGCGCCTCCATCCAGTAACCCTCCAGTTTCTCCATCCTCTCTTTGCTGTCTCGGATGTTTTGCTCCAACTGAGCACGCTCCATCCGCCAACGCAGCTTATCTTGCTCTGCATGACCGAGCTGGAGGAGAGGGGGGTCAGCGTGGGAGGGAGGATGTGGGATGTAGGAGGCAGAATCAGCATTTAATCATGGAGAAGAGCAGGAGGAATTATACTGTACATGTTCCTGTGACTACACATTGGATGTCGGGTGTGCTCACCTTCCTCTTCAGCAGCTGGATCTCTGCCTGGGTTACAGCATGCTTAATCTGGAGCTACACAAACAGTTGAAAGCAATCTTAAATATTTGTGGATTAGAAAAGTTAAGCGTGGATGAACTGGTGATTAACCTCTTTGTATTTGTGGGCCAGTTTCTCAGGGTCCAGTTCCACAGGGGACAGCATGTCCTGGTTCTCTGCGAGGTCAAACACCTCGATGGAGTTTGGAAACATTGGGCTCATCTCCTCGTCCTCATCTGTTGCATATTCACCAGTCTGAAAGAGAATGAGACGTATTTATACGGCAGCCTGCAGAGATCTTCAGCTACTCTCTGTTTTATTGATCCAGGCTTTGCAAAGGCTGTCTCTGTAGATTCAGACCATGTTGATCCTTAACTGGACTTTTACTTTGTTCCAGTAGAGGTTACTTAGGATGTTGCTGCCTGTTATTCTGCTTTCTGACCAGAACATTCAGAGCTGATTTTAGGCTCAGCTCCACTCGTTTCCCTTCTTTAACAATGGCTTCTACACAGCCACGTTCATTGAGGCCCGATCTGAGGAGGCTTCAGTAAACAGGAGATGTTCCAGATGGACCTTTTAAGTGTTTGTCACATCGTTGCTTAAGGTTTTTTTCCCACACTTAACAAACTAATCTTAATTGTTTTGAGAAAATATCCTAAATGCAGAGTTTTTGGCTAATAGCTTTTTGTTAATCATCTTAATGTTGGAAAAATACTTTTATTTCTGTCAAAGTTGGTTTTAGCTACTTTTACATCCTAATAAAAAACATTTTTAAAGTTTTTTTGTCATGTTATCTGCTGCATATGGACAACGTTGGTCCATCTCTTGTGTTAGGTGCCCTTTTAATGCTAAATCGTAGGCTCAGTGTGAAGCAGGGGTGCCCAAGTTCGGTCCTCGATACCATCCTGTAACTTTTTAATGCAACACGGCTGAATCCAATGACCGGCTCGTTAGCAGGTCTCTGCAGAGCTGGATGGCATGCAGAAGCCTTTTGATTCAGGTGTGCTGGGAAAGGAATGCCACACTTCTGGCTGCTGATGGCTGCGACCGCGGGGATGTGCCGGGAGATTACATTTAGTTTTGTGATACTATTGACACACTCAGTCGGCGTCGTGATCTTACCTAAGTACTGTCCAACTCTGTACGTCATGTTTGTCTCTATGTAACCTTGGATTGGCTGTATTTGAATACTGATAGTTACAGTTAGTGGATAGTTACATTTAGCCACTTTTAGTGACATTAGTGATTGTAATTTCTGTTTCAATGTAAAGCACTTTGAGCTGTCCTGTACATGAAAGGTGCTATATAAATAAACTTGCCTTGCCTTCTCTGACTGGACTGAAAATGTACTAAGTGTTTACAGAACACAGAAAACCTGCACAACCATAATGCAGGACCAGTTCACAAGTCCCGCTCTCTCGTCTTCTATACACGTGTGTGTGTTTTAATTTAGCTGTTTATTTTAAATTAAGCTCATGTTCAGTTATATCTATAACACTGGACAAAGAGAAACATAAAAAGCAAATAAATTATAGTTATTCACAATCATCTGGCAAATTCATCTGAGATCCATGCTGAATGATAAAAGCTGTTGTGTGAAACAGGAGCTTGGTTGTAATAAACTGGAAGCTGTTTATACAACTGGTTTAGCATTGGTTCTTTCTGTGTTTTATCTTGTTTAAAATGTAAAAAGAAAAACTGGTTCTTTACAGCAGTCTAGCCTTAAAAAAAGATTCCTTATGTCTGATCTTTATGCTAAGCTAACACGCTGCCTCTCTGTAGAGTGATCCATAAAAAGCTTTGAAACGATCGTAAACCACTCCCCACTCCGTATCATGTATCATCATTTAATTTGGGGTATGAATCATGCTGAATTAGAGACGGTGGTGCAAAACAAGAGATAAATAAAGTCAGTTTAAACCCCTGAAACTCGATGCAGCCACAATGTTTCTCTATATTTACATGATTGATAACTGCTGCATGTCATTTATCTTGCTTTACCTCTCCATCTCGAAGTAGATTAGCCTAGCATTAGCACGCGCTCCACAGCATATGAAAAGTGCATCATCTTTAAAACAACATTGTATACCTGCCTGCTGTGTTCCATCCTCAGCTCCGCTAACAGCTTTATACTCCATTTATTCTTATTAATGGATGCATCAAACTAATGCTGTTGCTTTCTTTTAATAGCTCTTTCATTTAGATCTTGCTCCAGTTACGGACCAAAGTCTGCTCAACAATCAGAATAAACGACCTCAACAGTCCAACGTGTGTGAACACAGTCTTCCCAGAAACAGAACTGGGACATACAGTATGCAGCACAGAGTAATTACACCACTCAGTGATCCCTTTAATTAAATTGGACTATCCTATTTACTGTCTGGGCACATTTTATTATAGAGGGAATTAATTTTAACAATCCTAATAAAAAACAGAGAGCAGCACAACATTTTCAGCCATTCATAGTGTCTGATACCCAGCAGGTCTAGTTTCTGTGTTAGGCCACAAGGTGGAGGAGCTGGACTGGGTTTGATACGACATGTGGTTGCACAGACGACATTTTGTCTCACACACACACACACACACACACACACACACACACAAAGACACTTCTGGTTTCTTGTGGCAAACAAACCTGCCAAAACCACATCAGCTGAAACTGTTCTTCGTTATAAGATGATTTGAATCTAGTTTCATGAAGACACACAACAGAAGCTGCAGGTTCAGTCTGACTACTGGAGTATTTTATTTATAAAATAAATCACAAACATAATTTTATGTGCATTTGTCTAAGCATGTACCTCCTCATCATCGTCCATGTACTGCTTGTATCTCTGCTCCATCATCTCTCTCTGCCATTTCTCCTGCTCCAGAGTCTGCTGGATCAGCTGAGCCACTTCGCTCTGCTCCCCCGGCTTCTCACGACCGATCACAAACCTGGGACGGGTTTGACAAACAAAATAAACACACAGAGGAACTGAGTTTTACCAACAACAAAACTCATTCTACAAACATATAATGCAAAGGGAGTAAATAGGCACAAGACTTCCCTGATAAACAAGTCTGAGGCGAGTTTAGCGTATGAGAGCTTATTGGTGAAGGCTAAAGGTAGTGTGTAGGCTAAAGGTAGTGTGTAGGCTAAAGGTAGTGTGTAGGCTAAGGGTAGTGTGTAGGCTAAGGGTAGTGTGTAGGCTAAAGGTAGTGTGTAGGCTAAGGGGAGTGTGTAGGCTAAGGGGAGTGTGTTGGCTAAAGGGAGTGTGTGGGCTAAGGGGAGTGTGTGGGCTAAGGGGAGTGTGTAGGCTAAGGGGAGTGTGTGGGATAAGGGGAGTGTGTAGGCTAAGGGTAGTGTGTAGGCTAAGGGGAGTGTGTAGGCTAAGGGTAGTGTGTAGGCTAAGGGGAGTGTGTGGGCTAAGGTAAGTGTATAGGCTAAGGGGAGTGTGTAGGCTAAGGGTAATGTGTAGGCTAAGGGTAGTGTAAAGGCTAAGGGTAGTGTGTGGGCTAAGGGGAGTGTGTAGGCTAAGGGTAATGTGTAGTGTGTGATTGAGTGGTGTGTGTGGGTGTGTGTGTGTGTGTCTGTGTGTGTGTGTGTGCGTGTGTGTGTGTGAGACAGACCTGACTGTGCCTGAGGTGTTGCGGAGGACAGAAGCAGCAAAGCTCTGAGTTACACCGACCAGGCTGGTCCCGTCCACCTCCACGATTAAATCATTCACCTGGATCCTGCAAACACACAAAGTGTGTGATGAAAACACACAAAGGTGACGTGCATCCTGATTGGCTACGCTCACAGAGCCTGTGCACGTTCATATCGGATACACACCTCAGTCTGAACGATCACATTCACACCACCTTTCAGGGTCACACTTAAAATGTGATGAAGGCTGCACAGACATGAAGAGGACTTCTATACAAATTGGCTCAGAGTATCAGACTAAGTGTGTGTTTTTACACACACTCATCTCACGTTTTCTGCAACATGGAAGTCCGGTTGAAGATTTCAGGAGGAACTTTTCTGCATAATTCCCTCCACTGCTTCTCAGAGCCCATTTATTCAATCCAGCTTTAACTGTATAGTCCCACTTCATGACGATGTCATCTCAGGGTGCTCATCAGTTTGAGCCAGTTTATAACCAACAGCCTCGCTAAAGGAAACCAAAGATTGCATCGAATCAAAGGAAAAAGACAGTTTCTCTTCTGACTTGGCCCATTTTAAAAGGGCTTAGCTATCCAGAACTGGATGCAGAGCACAAAGAAGGTTAATATTATGGGGGCACTGTGGAGCTGACACACAACTAGTGAAAGAAACAAACCAGAGAAGAAGAGAAACAGGAAGCTTACGATGCAGAAACCACCAAAAGCACAGAAGAAGACGCCGAGATGTTTGCGAACAGCATAAAACACTGTGGTTTTATTCGCTCTTCTTCTGGTGTTTTTGGTGTTGTAAGCAACCTTATAGCCGCACATTACTGCTACCAATGATGTCAAAACACGACCTGAACACTGAACTCAGTGCTGCCTCCTGGTGGAGGAAATTACCTGACCATGACCATGACAACGTAACGGACTGGTCGAAATAGAAGGCGTATGACATCACGTTTACGTAGGTAAAGGACCTTCAGACCAGACAGTAAAACCAGGAAGTGAACTTCAGGTGAATCGGTTCATGTGACACATTTCTTCTAGTTGTTTTTATTTGTGCCTGAGAGTGAAACAGCCAGAGGTTTGTGTGTCATAACCCTAAATCACTGCTTTGACTGCTCATAACAGGGAAGTTAAAGGAGAAAGCATGATTCACCTACATTCACTGGGACACTATTATTAGTCTAGTGGATCTTTATGACTCGTTTAAAACGTTAAAGGAATATTTAACACAAGCTCTGTAAAACAACCATTTATCTAGAAAGCAGAGACGATCAGACTGTTTGGACTTAAGTAACATTTGTCAGATTGTTCCAGGTTTACGAGTCAGAACAAGTCTCGGGAACAGGACCAGACAGGTGGGCCGGGTACCTGCCGTCTCTCTGGGCAGCTCCACCCTCAGTCACCGTCTTAACAAAGATTCCCAGTTTCTCCAGGCCCATATCGGCTCCCGCTCCCATTCCGATGATGCTGATTCCCAGGCCGTCGCTGTCTGCGACACAGACGGAAACAGAAAGGATTAGAAGACATTTATAAAGACAAAAACACAGATCAATGCTGCACTACAGCCGTCAGTATTGTAGCTATTGTGGAGCAGCTGTCACACACGGTTGCTGGTTCAAATCCATTACCTGCAGAATTACTAGCAGCTAATTAGGCTAATCCGCGCTAAATATAATCCCATAAGGAGATAATGGAGCTGGACGCAGACAGACGGTGTGTGTCCTCTCACAGAAACCCTGTCAGCTACAGTGTGTGTGTGAGGGTTACGTAACAGACTTGACTGGGTGACTCTTCACGACTAGCAGGTGGTGTGCAAACCTTTCTCCAGCTCCACGGGGAACAGGTCCAGCTTCTCCACCCTCTTCTCCAGCTCGTACTCGGCCGACGCCGCCATGGGGTCCACGTCATCGTTGCGCCGGTCGTAGTCTTCGTTGCAGTAGGTGGTGAATACCTGTGCACAGGGGAGGTTAAAGGTCAACATTTAGAGATGCCTTCATAAGTTTACCCGACTGGAATGAAAAATTAAACCTTTATTCATTTTTATATGAAATTAAAGTCAAATCTGGACTTCAGTATCATAAGGAGACATCACCCCTCCCCCAACTCATAAAAGGTCAGCAGCATCTGTCTCCACGGCGACCAGCTCTATGATCACATGGCTTCATTACCATGGCAACCACAGGCTTGCCCAGTGTGATTTTGGCATTGGCATCAACACACTTCTCCATGTCCCCGTCTGTAAATATGCTAATTATATTATACACACACACGCTTACATATATGTGTGTGTGTGAAAGAGAGAGACAGAGCTGAAGGCCTTTATGTGTGGGTGGTGCTTCCTACAGTATTATTTGCATTCCTGAGTGTAGAAGACACACACACACATGCTCACACACACACACACACACACACACACACACACACACACACACACACACACACACAGAAACAAACAGGGTCATAGGGCAGGATTGTTAGACTGCTTCCTGTTGTCACATTTCCTTCCTGTTGAGTAACTTTACGTGTGTGTGTCTGAGCGAGTGTGTGCACAAATACTCTATACTCCCTGCAGACTTTCAGAACATACACATACAAAAAATCTAACACAAAGATAAGTCAAAATGCTACAATATGTACTGATGCACACATGAAGGAGGAGTTTGTAGAGAAAAACGTTGGTTTGTGGGGAAGAAACTGAAGATGAGAAGAGAAATAAAATAGTTTTGGGGCAGTTTTATACAGGCTGTTCGTGTTATACAGGCTGTTTGTGTTATACAGGCTGTTTGTGTTATACAGGTTGTTTGTGTTATACAGGCTGTTTGTGTTATACAGGCTGTTCGTGTTATACAGGCTGTTTGTGTTATACAGGCTGTTCGTGTTATACAGGCTGTTTGTGTTATACAGGCTGTTTGTGTTATACAGG
>JBAMHV010000022.1:5527353-5549072 GCA_037177535.1 Pseudomugil gertrudae
GGCAGATGTGCCTAGGACTGTTATCACCTAGCTCATCTACATTCTAATAACAGTTCAGGTTTGTAGCCTGCAGCAGGAGGTCTTCATCCAGACAGGGGAGTGGGGGTGGGTAGGGGATCAGGAGGTTTAGTGCTAATATGTCCATTTGCATGTTAGTGTTACTAACTAGTTCTACTAACGCTCCAGCTTTGGATGGATTGTGGTGAAATGTCTCTGATCTGACAACAGCACAGAACTGATGATGGAAGTGTGCAATAACACAGATTCTGTGATTTCTTCTGGGCTTCAGGAAATGAAAACAGCAGTGAAAAGATGACTGAATGATGAAATGGTGTAAAATAGATGAAGTCTGTGTGTTTGCTTTGGTGGATTATCAGATGCTCTAGAGGAGAAATAAAATATCCTGTATGTTCTCTGTTAAAGGTGTGCCTCATATATGCACTGTTACTGAAGGTACAGAGCAGATCTGATCGGTCGTAACTCAATAAAGCATGAAGTTAATGGAATCACAGACTCTGGGTACCATAACAGCACATTTACAGTACAGGCTCACAGTATCTCACCAGGTTTTCCTACAACAGCGGACGCGTAAATGTGATGTGCTAAAACCACCAGCAAAAACTAAGATCAGTCTGTGTAACGCAGAAACCGAGACTAACCGCTTAAAAACAGCAGCATGATGGAGACGCAGTGTTTCCAGGGAGCAAGGATGGACGGGAACCGGATCAGACAAGTGGTACGTACAGCAAAGCAGAGATAATGACCAGGGCGGGCTTGGAAAACATGACAAGGTGAGTACAGAGTTAGCCACGAAGGCTCTCGCTTCACTGTGTGCTGCTTCAAAGGGTCTTAGCTCATAGCTAACCCACCTCACAAACACTTTCTCCCAACATTTCCAGTTTCCAAAGCATCTTAGAATAAGCTGAAAGACACTCTGCTTCATCCCGGTAATATGTCCACGTTTTGGTTCCAGTTAAAGCTGTTAGAAGCCTCATTTCCACCACCGAGTCAGTTTGGTAAATTCTCACACTGTTGGGTTTCCACTCCCAACCGTACCGTTACCCGGTGGGTGGTAATTTGGCCAGATAGCGACTGAAGCCATGTAGCTGCACAGCGTCGTGGTATTATAAGGACAAAGAGCATGTTTGAATGCTGGCATACCACCAACATTCCTCTCTGACCTGCTTTTCCTGTCTAAAACCAACCCAGAGCCTGAAAAACCCATCCCCGTACTGCTCATGATGTAGAAGACCAACTACTGCTGTGTGTTTGCTGAATGCTTGAAGATTACTCTGCTGAATGGTGAACGCTCTCCCACGTGCTCATTTCAAAGCAGGAAAGTTTAAACATCATTATTGTTTTACACACATTCCTCATGCTTCTGCAAAAAACAGTGTAACTTTTCCCCAAACCTGCTGGAAAACAGCAACAATCATAAAACCACTGACATCCTGGAAGAGCAGATAACTGCTACGGCTGAACGATTTTAGGAAATTATCTAGTTGTGAATTTTTTTCTTGCATTTTCAATTCGACTAAGCAAGCATCACTACAATATTCACCATAGCCTATACAAATATGAGAGAAAAATCCTACCAAAGCATTAAAAGCTGTTACTCTAAAACAAGGATGAACGCTAAATGTAAGTACTGCAAAACAAAAACATGTACGTACATTATTTAAAGTTCTTGGCCAATGGCAGTTATTACAACTACAAAATCTGTGACCCATCACAATCTTTGACCACAGGGGGGCGCTAGTCTACGTTTCGCAGCTTAATGTGTGCTTTATAAGATGAGTGAAGCTTATAATAAAATGAATGAGAACATGGGGTCGTGGGGGGGCTGGAGCCAATCCCAGCTGACATCGGGCGAGAGGTGGGGTACTGGGGATCCTGGATCAGTCAGGAACAGTGGAGCTTGCTTCTGCTTGAACCTCGGTGAGGTTAGGAGACGTTACAAGTTTCACCGAATATTTGGAAATTGTGGTGGATCCTACTGATGTGCAGGTCAGGTGATAATCCAGTCCACTGCATCCCATCGCTTTACATGCAGGCTAAATTTGTGATTTAAGACCGACCAGAAAACGCAGCTCTTACTGGCAAAGTAGCAACAGCAAACATGAACTCAATGATCCAGCCTGCAAATTAGATGAGATGTTCTTGACCCGACTGCAGGACCTGCAGGTTACTGGTCCACCCGTGCATCACTAGACCTTTTTGTTGGAAATAGCACAAACCTCTGCCGAGTATCTTAATTCCACCCATACTGGAAAGAAACCTTCTCGAAAGTCTTTCCACAAACCGAACAGACTCTAAATCAGACCAAGCCCAGGTCTCAGGGGGGAAAGAAGTCCACCCGGTAGTTTTTGAACGGATTTAGCTACCAAAGCAACAGAAAAACAGCCAAAATTTAAACTTATTATAAATTAGCATAATACACAACACTGGTCAATTCATCCTGCATCCATGTAAACATGACAGCTGAGGTTTAACTCAGATACCCAGCAATAATTTGTCCGTGTAAAACAAAGAGATTAAAATACAAACCAAAAGAAAGATCAGACAATTACACACACAGAACTGTTCAGTTAGCATTTTAGGAGCTTCCAAGTTTCTCATTTTGATGCAACTCTGATCAAATCTAGTTATAAATTACCAACAACAAGTTGAGTAGGACAGTTTTTGTCTTTTTTTTTATTAAAAAAAGCAAAAATTTAACTGAAAATATTGATTTTATTATTGGCCTTAAAGCCAACGGGGTCTACTGAACACTGCTGTACTGAGGACCAAACTGCATGAAATGTTAAAAACCTTTTTGAGCTCATAAGTAGTCTGAGCTGAAGAGGAAGAGGCCAATCACAGCTGGTAAAAAATGGCCGAAACATTTAGAGTCATAGCTGAAGATAGGGCTGAGAAGACAGTCAGGAGGTCAGGCACGATAACATATCTGTGAATGTGTAGAAGTACCGGCAACATGCACACTGGCCTCTTAAAGAAAGTCACATGACTTTTAACAGAAACAGTTATTTACTCAAGAAAGAAGATGCAACTAAATCCTAAGTAGCTAAACAACAACAAAGTAGTAAAAAACACTTCACTCTAAATGCTTCATACTCTTATAAAGCACCTGACCTCTCTGTTAGGTCGTCTGTGTGTGTAGGTGTGTAGTGTGGAGAAGAATAGGATGAAGGATGCCCTTCCAGAAAATTGCTCTGATCGTATCTTTTAATAAAACTGAATCCAAGCTAAATCAGGAAGAAGCTGTATCAAACAGCTGTTTCACAGCACCATAAACTGCGAGTGGAGGTCTCCATCTCAGTGCTGGATAAACACACCACCATCTTTCAGTCCTCATTCAAACACAAACAAAAGCTCTGGGTTAAACCCGCTGGAATTTTCCATGGTTGTTGTCGTCTCTGGTCACCCAGCTGACACAGCACATTCTAGCCCACTGGGGCAGGCAGCGACCAGCACATACACCTCGATGTGATAAAGCCATTATAATGTACGAGTGCACCCAGTCTTTTCCCAGCAGCATAAACACCTCATGAATACACACAGGCTTAGAGACGTCCGTCCACTCATACGGCTCTGCGTTCACACAACCATCCAAGATCCCTCCTGACACGTTTCTAAATCAGCAAACATGAAGTAAACTGCTGCTCTGGAGTCTGTGCACAACATCCAAAGAGACTCAGGATTTGCTTTGACTGATGCTGTAAAAGCCCTTTAGTAGCTACAATCATCATCTCAGGCTGCACACCGATGGGAATATCTCGTTTCACTTCACCCCAACAAGCTGCCTTATTGGTAGATTTAGCTTTCCCAGACCTCTTCAGTGGCTTTTGTTCTTTTAAAGTACACCCAGCATTAAATACTGTCATATTTCAGAACATGTTGGCAGTTTAAGAAGTATTTACAAACATTTCTGCATGATTTAAAAGCTCATTTCCCAAACTGCATAATTAACTAGGTCTAGCTCACTAGTACCAGGCTGAACCCTGCTTTTCCTTTCAGAACTGTCCTGATTCTTGGTGTCATAGATTCAGTGTTAGAAAGATTTAAAGCATCACACAGCGGCTGCACATCCATGATGAGAATCACTCTGGTGACAATGTCGTCATGTTGAAGAAAGCATTTTGAGATGATGTGAGCTGTGTGACATGGTGCATCATCCTGCTGGAAGTTTCTTTAGAAGATGCTACACTGATGGACATAAACAGCGACAATCCTCAAGTAAGCTGCGGGGGTTCAACCACGCCATGTTGGTACTGCTCTGTTGGCTGGTTAGGACGATGTGCTTTACTAAATGGTTATTTGTGGCCACTGGGCATCTGTTAGAATGCATAGCATGACAAGTTCCTATGGGATGAGGTGCTTATTACCATTAAACATGGAAATAACTGTAGATGAGTGAGTGTGGTACGTTACGTTATCTACACATCTTTAACAAACCCCTCCAAGAAGTACAAACAGACATATTCAGCATGGAAAAACATCTGGATTATAGAGTAACAAGAACAAGAAATAAGAGAATTTAATAAAGATAAATAACTACGCTTGGGACTTTGAGCTACACCTTTGCGTGCAGCAAGAAAGGCAATGTTGGCATGAAAGGAATTAATTATCCAAAAACAGGAACAGTCACTCTAGATAAATATATATAATAAGACAGTCCCTTCTCACTGCTGCTCTCCATGACTCAGCAGTTTTTTCTGCTGTGTAGCTCCACCCAATTTTTAACGAGCGGCAATAAACCCGCCAGTAACGAGGAGCCTTTTGTTACAGCTGCCCCTAAATGTGTCCTGCTCAGGGTTATCTGGTATGACAAGGCGAGGAGCAGGACGAGTGTAGGTCCTATCTTTAACAGTCCTGACCCTACCATCTGCTCCTGGGATGACCTTTGTGACAGACCCAAGGGGCCATCTGCAGCTGTGGAGCCACCATCATAACTACAGTACCGGGTAGCAGCTGGGAAGGGTCTTTGTGCCACTTGGAACAAGTCTGAAAGTTTTGTACATGCCTGATAAAATGGGTCCAAAATTGGTCAGCTAAGACCCGAGTACGTCTCCAGTGACGGCGACTAAAGAGCTGTGACTCTGCATATATAGCCTGTGGCAGGGAAAGATCGGGCCGCCTCATCAGGAGCATGTTGGGAGTCACTGGGTCTGCATCTGCAATGCCTATTGACACATAACCCAGGGTGGAAATTAAAATCCCTTATTAATGAGTACAGTCCTCAGAACTGCTTCAGGGACAAGAACCTCTGAAATGTGTAGCACATGGGGGGTGAACTGGAATTCAGTTTGCTGCTGAGCCAGGTGAGTAGAGTGGGGGGTGTAAAGCTGTAAAAGCTCCCTTTCACCTCTTCTTACTATGAAACAGTAAAATGCCTTCAGAAATGGGTTGGAGTCTAGGCCAGACAGAACTATATGCACAGCACGTCTTGTTAAGCACTTATACTAAACGCCCCATCATCAGCCTTCAGTCTGGAGGGAGGAAGATTATCCAGTATTTGCTCCACAGCTCTGCAAAGAGTCACTCTGCACCTGGATGATGAAGTGTCCTGTCTGTATGTTGGTTAATAAGCTGTGTCATCTAATGCTGTGGGTCCATAATCAGCTGAGTCCTATGGCAGAGCCTTTCTCCTACCTGGAGGAGTCTTACTGCTTCATCATATTCTGGCGCTGGAGAAAGCAGTCTGCTGGTGGAAGGTACTGGCTTAGCAGAACGTATCAAACTGAACTCCTCAGCAAAGCTGTCCTGCTGGGCTTGTATGAAATCATCTTAGTCTTCAGCCGATGGACCAGCTTTGACTTCAGCCTCCCGGTGACGGGACTGTGTGACAAATTGATTTGTAATTAGCTGATTAAGTTAAGTTAAGTGGTCCTGTGATGGACTGGCGACCTGTCCAGGGTGTACCACGCCTCTCGCCCATTGTGAGCTGGGATTGGCTCCAGTCCCCCCCGCGACCCCGTTCAGGGAGAAAGCGGTGGAAAATGGATGGATGGATGGGAGTTAAGTTACAGTTAAATAGCCAGTGGGTGTAAATCCCATTTGGAGCAGTTTTTTTAATACCAGTATCTATTTACAAATACCTGAACATTACTGCTTAAAACAGCATTTATAACAATGTACTGTGGATCTTATACTGGTTTGTAGGGAAATAAAGTGATCTGTGAAGATAAAACGGAGGTTAACTTTGCCTCTAATGCTAAGCTAACTATGTAGCACAATAATAATGTCATTATTGTCTCACAGGAGGCAGCAGTGTTGACACATGCTTATTTTACCCTGTTTTATGCACAAACTTGATCACATCTTTCCTGAATTTATGCATCAAGCAAATAGAAGATTTACCAAATGTTGGGGATGCCTTTTATGTTGCACATCTCTGGATTTGTGTGAAATAACACCTATAATTGGAGAGCAGCAGGAGGTTTTGTCACCTTTTTACTGCTGAGGTTATGCGGGTGGGACAGGAAAGTCTAGTCACAACCACACAACCCAAAAGGAAATGATCCTTATAAGATACAGACCGATTGATTTTGTTCACTTGGTTGTGAAGCCAAGCAGTAAGGAAGAAAATAAAGTCTCAAACATTGTAAATACAAGATGCTAAGTGCTAATTAGGCAATAAAATTCAAACATTAAAAGCATTAAAGTGTTTAGCTGCAAATATTTTAAACCAACACAAGCAAAACAAATGATAAAAGGACACGTGCTGAGAGATGAAGGTTTTAAAACAATCTGAAATGCTGAAGATCTGAGTTAGATCTCCATCTCTCTGCCTCATTTAGCTCCATCTTATTCCTTTATTAATCCTTTTTGCCTTTATTCTTCATCGTTTTGTCTTATTCGACAGCTCGTTCACAGGTTCATTCAGTTCCTCCTTCACTCTGGACAAAAACCAAAAACACGGTGTCCTCAGAGAGGACAGGATGACCCAGGAAGACCGTTGGCTGAACTTTACAGAAACATGGAAACGGTTTAGCGTCATCACTGCCAGGTAAAACAAAAGAAACAGCCTTTTCTTTCTTCTTCCAAGCAGAGTTTAAAATGTGCTTGATATTAACTAAGAAACTCACTTTAACTACCTCACACAAAACAAAAACAGGCTCCTACTAACAGTAAACACCTTTTATTTGTTTTTATCCAGATAGTCCTGCACGGCTTAAATTATATGAATGAATGAAAATGAAAATACTTTATTCATCCCAGAGGGAAATTCAATATTCACGTACATCCACAGGCGCAGCTAGCTCCACCAGCATGCCTTTAAAATGAAAATGTGTGTTTGGATGAAGATTAATCCTCCATCAGACCTGTTGTCAGGCCAGGTGTCATTATCTCAGTCCTCATCCTATTTCCTTTCTTCAACAATGGCTTCTTGACAGCCAGACTGGATATATCTGTATGTTTTCTGATGGATTTGTTCACATTTCTTAAAGAAACCCCCCTAAAAAAGATGTTTATTTTAAAGTTTCTCCTTACACTGACTCCACCTAGGCAGGCACGACTATATTGTTAACGCTGCATCTTGAAAATGCAGAGAACCCATGAACAGCATCAAAATATCAGACCATGCGTCACCGCCTCCAGAAGCGTCTGCTACAGACACCAGAGCGAGCAACTGCTTACAAGTTGCTTTAGATTTCACAACTTGAATAAAAAATATATAGATTAAGAACAGCAAAAGCAATGCTAGCCCTCTGAAAATACAAATATGGGCAAAATGGTGGCGCTGACATGGATGATTGACATTCAGCAAACTCTGAGCTGATGTAACAGAGTATGCACATCGGCCTCAGACGCATTAACAGCCAGTGTTGAGCCACAAAACATCGACCTCAAACACAGAATGTCTATTACATTAAGCTCTCTACGTACCTGGAAGTCAGTGTGGGAAGGTGAGTTTGTGGAGCTGTGTTTGTGTGTTCAAGGCCAACTGTGATGCGTTTGTGTGAGACAGCAAAAGATGATCCCGATCATACAATTTGGTGACTCATCCTCCTTCATCTACCACGGCTTGTGCGTCAGTGCAACGTCTCTGTTCAGGAGTCACGGTGACAGCAGGGACTGATTTGCATCAACAGCTTCTCAACCTGGACATGACCACCTGAACGTCCTGTTGGTTTGTGTGCACATACTGGAAGCAGTGGTACCCAGCTTGTTCTGGTTTAATTAAATGTCTTCTATTTGTCAAAGGCATCGTTAGAAACAGTTTTAAACATGAACATTTGTCTGTTGCTTTATTTGAACCAAACAGTCAGTCATTCTCCTAACCGGTTAGCTGGAGCCTATCCCAGCAATCATCCATCCATTTTCTACCGCTTCTCCCTGCGAGAAGTCTCTCCAGTCCCAGTTAACATCGTGCAAGAGGCGGGGTACACCCTGGACAGGTCGCCAGTCCCTCACAGGGCCAACACACACAGACAAACAACCATGCACACACACACTCACTACTATGGATAATTTAGAGTCTCCAATCAGCCTATCCCCAAGGTGCATGTCTTTGGCATGAGCTTTGATCAAACCACCTCCATCTCATTTTCTATGAATAACCCTTAAGTTAAGGATGGAAATGAGCTGTGTGGAGATTTTAAACACCTGCTTTACCAACTGGTCAGATGGCTCCATGTAACATGTTTATAAAGTTGAGCTTTCAAGCAGCAACTTAATAAAGCATCTGCAACAGCACCACGTGCAAAAGCATGCAGAGTGTATGCAACTGGGCGAAGACAGGAATATATAAAACTACTCTAAACAGGCACAAACAACATTATAATAAATATTTACCACTCAATAATTCACTCACATTATTAATGCATAACTTGTGCTTCAAATACTTCCCACAGAGCAGGAGAGGAACACTTGCATTTATAGCGGTGCAAGGCTGAACGAGTAGTTTTAATAAAAACAGCTGATCGAGGTGGTGAGAAGGTACCAAAATGTTTATGACACATACAGTCATAACCCACAACCCACTCTGCTTTGGCTTTAAGGCACATGGCAAAACACTGAGCACCTGAGCGTCATGTCCTCATAAAAAAAAAAGACATTATCAGAGGAATAAAGACCAGAGTCAAAGCCACGCTGACTTTTAACGACTGAAGTGATCACATTAAATGGTAAAAGGACTCATACTAATACAGAGCTTTTCCAGTCTTATCGACCGCTCAAAGCACTTTACACTACGTAGTCACATTCACCCATTCACACACTCACACCCCGATAGGCACATCGGGGGGCTAGTAGGGGGTCAAGGACACTTCAGCATGTAGTCAGGAGAAGCCTGGAATTGAACTCCCAACATTCCAGTTAAAAGACAACTGCTCTTCCACCTGAGCTACAGCTGCCCATTAGAGTCCAGATGAAAGAAGGATGTGGAATTAGCTGTTATTAAGTCACCACAGTAATAAAATCTACCAAATTCTAGTAAATGGGGCTTTAAATAAACTATATAACTTTTTGTAAAATATAAATAAAAACAATCACAACTTTTTACAGAAGTTGGCTGTTTGTGTGAATGAAAAGTGCCTACACGAACAGTAAAGGTTCAGCTGGTGCTTTGTTTTACAGCCACTGAAATCATTGCTTTAGCCATTACTCAGGCCAGAAAGCGACCATAAGAAGAAGTTACCTGATTCACCATTAAATCTTTCATAAACAACGTCCAGCTCCTTCACAGGAGCACAAACGTGGCTGAACAGCTTCATATTCTCATCTCTGAAATGGGTTTCTGTGGTAGCTGAGCTTCACTTTCCTCTCTAAGTTGCTTTAGGAGGCCTGGCGAGTCGTCTCAGAGCCATTACCGCTCTGTCTGCATCACATCAGATAAACACGATGAGGTAAATGATGACGCCAGCGAAACGACACCTGAGAATGACTGAAGTGTTGGCCCACATGCACAGTTAGCTCATCTATCAGTACTTAAACTACACATTTAAACCATTTTCCCTAAATTAGTTTAACTTGGTAGCAGAAGTCGTAGATTTCAGCCATTTATCATAAGCTGACTCAGCATTTAGTAACAACAGAAAGGGTTTTGCTAAAAAAAAAAGCTGATGGGAAACCTGACCAAGAAAATGCTTTTTAATAATTTAGACTCAATTCTTTACGTCACTTCCTATGGGTTAAATAATCTTCTGATGAAGAGGCCAAAATGTCAAAAAGAAACCTGCATGTCGACCTCCTGTCTTCACTCA
The DNA here is from genome assembly GCA_037177535.1 of Pseudomugil gertrudae. NCBI lineage: Eukaryota > Metazoa > Chordata > Actinopteri > Atheriniformes > Pseudomugilidae > Pseudomugil > Pseudomugil gertrudae. Next base: position 5,537,562 of record JBAMHV010000022.1, read on the forward strand.
ATGTCCTGCTCTTAACATTAATCTATGATCTATTTACAGAGCTGTACTATATCGAGAAAGATAAAAATAATCCAACCTACCTGCAGAAATTCCCCACTATGACAGTGCAAACTGGTATTAGACTCCTTGTTTTGTGTCCAGTGCCATTAACAACCTGCTACATGGAGCTTTGCTTACAGGAGTGTTTTCACACACTTAAATATGACACTTCTATATGTCTTTAACCTCAGGGCAACAAGCGAGGAATAAACATCAATACTGACTCAATATTAATTCTTAATGTCTTAAAAACCCTGCAGGAAACCCTTTTGTGTCTTGAACACTATGACATCACACGAGCATTGTCTCAGATGTGTTACCTTTCAGGTAGATGCTTCCTCACTTTAACAAGTAAAATGCTGTTTAAATATCAGCTATAACGGAACAGTGAGCAGGGTACTGAAACAGAAAAAGATGCAGACTTCTTCAGATGTTTTCTAGTTAATGGCTGCTAATGGATGTCTGAGGGATCTGATAAATCTGGTTTGTTTGTTCCCACATGAGGTGATAAACTACGACAAGCCCGTCAGCTTTTTGACTCACTAACGCGGGTGGAATTTGCCCCCTAAGCAAACATTAGCAAACTGGTATCCAGCTGCAATAAACGGATGCATTTGTCTTGTAAACACAGTGAAACTGTTATAAAATCACATTTCATTTTCCTGCTTGGTCTCCTTTCACCATAATCCTCCATTTTTAATCACTGTCTGCTGAATGCTGCTGCACAACACAAGCTTTATCAACATATCTCGGGCTACTGGATGTGCAACAGCACCAAGATAATAAAGATTTCCACTAGTCAAACTTCTATTGGTGCAAATTAATGTCTTTACTTGCATGCAAAGTAACTTTTGCTCTTATCCATTCATTTTTCACCGCTTGGTAGAAGTCATGCAACATGTGGCAATTTAAAAGTCTTATAAACGATTATGTATCATATTAATTTAATTGCCAGACTGAAGTGTGGCTTTAGGGACACGAATGGAAATTTATTTATCTTTTTTTCATTCTGCTGATGGCATGTATTTAACCTTCACTTCCTGCTTTTCATCTTGTTGGCGACAACATGGAAAACCACATAAAAACCATTTTCGCTTTAATTTTGATCATGTTTAAAAGTAACACGTTGACATGACCATATTTCTTAACTTTATTCAGCAGCTGAGGAGGAGAAAAGTAGAATATTGAAGACGGGAGGCAGAAAACATCGCGGTGGGAAAAGGCATCGCTCAGAACAACCAGGATTAACTTAGAGCAGAATGAAGACTTACATGATGAACTAATTCAGCTTTAAAATGAGAATAAACCAGCCACTTACTTCTGGATTAGTTTAATTCAGAATAGTCATTTTCATTCAGAATTAGATTTTTACATGGTTATTTTTAATCTCTAAAGCAGATTTAACATTCATGTAAACATGTCTCTGTAAAGCACTTTAATCCTGTTGTTGCGCTATACACACAAACCTGTCTCGCACTGCACATCAGAAAGCAGAAATGAGAGCGTAAATGGGTCTTTCTTCCTCGTGTAATTAATACATAAAAAAGGTCTGAGCAGTGCTTGATCCAAATCTGTGCTATTTTGATATCCTCTACGCTCAGTTTGTCTTTACAAACATCAAGTCATCGTCTCTTTTCCTGTAACCAGCCTCCTTTAAACCACTTTGTCTCAGTGCCTGTCCTCATTCAGCTGCACTTGTTAGGCACTGGCACATGAAACAAATGGATGTGTGATATATCGTGTAGTGTATCACTCAGAAACAACTCTAAGAGCTGATTTTTATGAAGAAGAGCCTCCTAAAAAGAGCCTGATATCTTGAGACAGACATTTCTTTGATGGGCACACCATGTGATTCCAATACATCTGCTTTCATACATGTTGGTGCACATATGTGAGCACGTACACGTTCCTGATGCTACCTAAAGGTCCGACTTTAAAAATACATGTATGACATGACAAAAATCCAGTTTTCTGTTATCAAACTATAGTGAATCCCGTGCAGTGCATTTAAATCAGGGCTATTCAATTAGGTCCTACGAGAGCTGCAGCCCTGCAGGTCTTCAATGTTTCCCTGTTTCAACACACTTGACTCACATTAATGAGTCGTTAAGCAGAACTTCATTATCTGTCGGTGTGTTGAACAGAGATGCATTGAAAACCTGAAGGGCTGCATGGCGGATCACGAGGGGGCTGGAGCCAATCCCAGGGTACACCCTGGACAGGTCACCAATCCAACACACAGACAAACAACCATGCACATTCACTCCTATGGGCAATTTAGAGTCTCCAATCAGCCTATCCCCAAGGTGCATGTGTTTGGACTGTGGGAGGAAGCTGGAGTACCCGGAGAGGCTCAAACCAGCAACCTTCTTGATTGTAAAAAGTTTTGATTGATCTGCAACAGTTTCCTTAATGTATCAGCATCTAAACGGTCAATGTAGTTAGCTAGCTGTTACTTCCTGTGTGGCTGCCTAACCAATGAGAGGCAAGGGGCAGCTAGGCTTGGTCTAACTGTCCTACAGAGTGGCACAAAAGCTACACGGAGAGAAAACACAAAGAAAATGTGATTGCAAAAAGGATTTAAATATACAGAAGGAAACTGAAATCCCTTTTTACATCTAAGAAATGATGATATTTCAAACCTAATAAAGAAGTTGTGTTATTAATTGTGCTTTTAGAAATAGCATCTGAATAAATGAACAAATCAGTGCAATTTCAATTTGCACTTATTTTTAATATATCAGCATAAAATGTGTAATTACAAAACACTTTGAAAGTGGATCTTTTTATTGTGAAATGCTGAATTATATTAAACATTTTATATGTTTATTTCACAATTAACTCGTCTTATGAAAATGCTGTACAGCTTTTCCAGAGACCCTCGCGCTCCTTTTATAGCACAGGATGTTTTTTAAATCACAAACATGTCCATCAGTACCACATGAGGGGTTTACTGACGTCCTGAAACCACAAAACAATCTGTACATTACAGTTTATTAAAGAAAGCAACACTAAAAATGTTTCAATAAAGCCTTAAAACATCTGAAGTGTGTGGGTCAACCTCAGTTTGAACAAAGACCCCCTGGTTACAGAGACAAGCTGAAACATGCTAAATCTGAGTCTGCAAAGCTCACACCTACAAACCTGAGTGTGTGTGTGTGTGTGTGTGTGTGTGTGTGACCGCATCCCTACCTAACATTACCAATGTGATGACACCTGCTCACCATCACACACTGACACACACTCATCACATGCTGTCTTCCTTGTTTCAGGCAACAACACACCAGAGCTGGGACACATTTAACTTCATCCATCTTAATGAGCAACTTGCAACTAGCAGCAACTTCCTGCAGCTCCTCACACACACACACACACTTTACCCCCCCCTCGCATGCTTTGAAGGCGTGCATTGGTCTCTCGCGCACACATTCACGCCCCCACCACACCGCCTCACAGTCCCCTTGCTTGGTATTTTGCCCCCACCCCCACCTTCAAAAAGGAAATGACCGCCACTACGCGGCAAAAAAAAAAAAAAACACAACCTATGATGGAAACAAAGAAACTAAAGTGGGAATTTGTGGATTTAATACACCTCTGCTATGTTAGAAACAGAACCAGTGATAACATCCACACCAGTTTACCCACTTAAACCACTACAGTATATACATGATGCATCCTGAATCATTTGTGTAACTAACTTGGATTAAAACTTGGCAGTTAGCTTGTTTCCCAGCTAGCCATTGAAGAAATTAGCCGGACGACACTTTTATGTTTAGCATCACTTACCTTGTTTTATTCAACTTTCAGGTCTGGCAGTTGTTTCTTGTTCTTTCAAAGAAACCAAAGAAACCCGCTTCCACTGAGAAAAAGATCAATCTATGTGTTTTAATCAAGATATGTGCGTTTCTCCTCCGCAGCTCTGAACGTGACACAGATGAGGGTCATTCTCAGGAGCCGAGGACCGTAAATACTTGCTCTTTCACGCGCTCCCTTTTTCTCTGAGCGGGCGTGTCTGCCACGTGGTGACGTCATCGGTTACCGTAATAAAGGTCACAACGAGACGTAAGAAAAAGCACTTCTTATATTACCGTAAGCACGGCCACATCACGCAGCAGGTTTGTCTATTTGTGTTATTTGCATCGAAGAGCAATAACAGCTAAATTAATTTATTATGAAATTTAATGAAGTTACTCAAAAAGGATTGCTGTAAGCTACATTCTCTGGGAAAAAATTGGAGAAATATGGGTCATTTTTAAGCAGCTTTAACTAACTGTTAGATTTTATTGATTTACTGATTTTATTAGACCAATATTTGATAGTTACATCTATGAAGTCTTATACATAGCCTAAATAGATGGATGCAGTGGATGTCCTCGCTCTGGTCCTTTTGTCTCCACTGTCTTATGCAGCTTTGGGTGGATGAAGAGAAGACTCTGTGCAATATGTGGATTTGCTTAGCTAAGTAATTATTTATTAGTCAGGTTTTCTGAACATAGTTATTACAATCTGGACTATTGTGCATATAACTGGATTATATCTGACCTATAATTATCTGTTCTGATTTGGGATTCACCTGTAAAAGTGCCTTGAGGTGACTTTGTTGTGAATTGCTGATATATAAATAAAGCTTAATTGAAGAATTAAGGATGATTCATTAGAAGATAGCGGTGAACGCTGCACATTAGGTAAAAAAAAAAAAAGATGCAATCACATGTTATTTTGAGTCACTCTCAGGCTGAAAACCAGGATTTTATTTTAAACATTATTTTAATTTGTGCTCTCAAGTCCAAATTTACAGAGCCAAAAATAGTCACAACATACCGAAACCTTGGAATATAGGGAATGAAAACGGGAAGTTACAAGGTGGGACAACTACAGAGACAACATTGGAACAAAAACATACATAAAAACAGTCCAGAAGCAGGGGAAACCACACGACTCAGTGTTTACAAGCACTCAAATCAACAGCTTTATTGCAAAAACAATGTCTGAAAAGTCAACTTCAATATCACCTTCCCAGAGCAACCCGGGACGGAAATGTTTACCTTTTCCACATTTTTATCATCTTACACGTCTGCTCAAGTTTAAGATGCAAAACCAAACTCAGTCATTTCATTCATTTTAGTCATTTTCTATACAAACGAACGGGAACATCCTGGACAAGTCGCCAGTCCATCACTGGACCAGCACAGAAAGACAAACCATTCACGCTCACATCCACTCCTAGGGACAACGTAGAGAGACCGATTCACCCAACATGCATGTCTGACACCAAAAAAACAAACAAAAAAAACAATAAAAAGGAGAAAGCTGCTTTCTGACGACACTGCCAACATTTGGCACTGAAGAGGTGCTCACTTAAGATCGTGTTAATAAATATGGACGCACATGCAGGGCGATGCTCGTGTGAGGCATCTTTACTTTCTTTAACGTCTCATCTCTTCTGTGGGAGTTCATAAAAACTTCATCTGGGTTGCATTTTAAAATCTGGAGGAAAAAATAGAAAGGCCCCTACATATAGCAGCAACATTACACTATATAGAGAAAAATAACACAGATGTGACCTTTTAAAAATGTCTAAAATAAGGACTCTCTTTTAGTCTTGTATGAAATACACAAAGAAAACGGTGGGAAACTGATCATATTTCAGTCCTAATGCCAATACGAGTGTATATCTTGAAGTAATAGCTGATTTTGTGGGCTTTTAATCAATAAAGCTCTATCTGCATTGTTTCTTAAAGTTTCCTGAGCATATTTCCATTTATTCCAATCTAACTGATCTATAAACTCTCACCAGTTCAATTATATTTCACTTTTACTCTTACGAACTGGAGCTGACTGTGACTTTAAGCTATAAATTAAAAAAAGGGACAAAAAAATCAGGTTATCTTCAAAAGAGGCCTACTAACCGCAGAGAATAGACATACATATTGAGATAAATTCACATATTAGCTTAGTATATATAATATACAAATAGTATACATAGTCTGTTACAGCGGTGGTTGATGGGATGGAGGGGGAAATTAAAGGCAGGGCTGAAACAGAAACAGTCTCTACATGGATTTTCTGGTGTGTGCATCACTCTTTCACACCAAAACCACAATCTGTGTTTGCCTTTGCGTGTGTGTGGGTCATCGTATCAGCTCAACTGTGGGATGACGGGGTGGTATTAAACACGTGGAAGTAACACACGCAGCCGGTGCAGATGCAGCAACCCCGTCCGGTGCTTCTAGTACCAAATGTGGTCCGAACAGAGATAGTGAACCTGGGAGGTGTAAGAGATGATCGTGAATGCTATGAGCGGACATCTTGGTCTGATTGGGAGGGAAGACGCGGATCCGAGCAGCTGGAAAATCCAAAGACAAAGAAAAGTGAACATCTGGATGAGAGAAAACAGAGAGAGGTGTCGCTCCTGTTGCTTACTTTGCTGCATCACATGGTTCTGCTGTACTGTATGCCGGTCTTGGAGGCGATGTTGGACCAGGGGAGCAGAGAGCGCAGCAGGGACTGGGCCTGGCGGTACAGCCTCTGGGGGATGGAACAGGGGCTCAGGCTGGCCAGAGTGGAGCCGATGTGCTGGATGTAGTCAGTGATGCAGAAGGTTAAAGAAAACATGAAACCATCCCTTTGTATATGATTCATTAGTAAGAACACACAACGCAGACCAGTATAAAAGGATATAATAATGTCCAAGGTGGGTGACCCCCATTAATGTACAGCACGTATGTGAAGCCATCTTTGAGGACGCCGCGTATGGAGTAGTAGTAGGGCAGGTAGTGGTGCTGCCTGAAGTCCCTGTTCTCATAGAAGTGGATGGCAGTGTTGTTGGTGGTGAGGACGTGCAGGTATATGGCCTTACAGTGGTCCTGGGCTGTCGTGGAGATGTGCTCCTTCAGACTGTCCAGCAGTAAGGAGCCTGAGTGGTTAGCGGGGTGAGGACAGAGTCCCATCAGTTAGATAATGCACTCATTTTATGTTATTCATGTTTTGTTACACTCTGTCTGAAACAGGAAGAAAGATAAATCTTAGCATCGTGATAAAATATCATGATTGAACTCATAACATTAACACTGTAGATTCCAACACGTCATTCTGCTTCAGGAGTCTGACCGAGGACTGAAAGGTTGACCAAGAACCAAACACGGACATCTATGGGAGGAAGTTCATGCTTACAACAGCTGGAAACAGGCTCCTACAGGCAGGAACCTTTTAACCCTTGTTTGATTTATTTCTATTTGTTTTTATTTATTAAGACTATTTAGGCTCCTATACTGAGACTGTTTGTCACTGGTATTTCATTTCAGCCCATGTTGCAGGCAACCTTCATCAATAACAAGTAAAGAGGTTTGAAAAAGAGCACAGGAACTGGACTAAAGACAACGGGACTCTTCTCTGATGAGACCAATGCATACTCGTCTTCTGGTTAGACAGACCAGCAGATCCCATAATGTCTCACATCCATTCTTATATCATTAGTTAAGGTTATTAGAAACTATTTGTTTATACATCGAGGGTCAGTTCATACCAGGATAGTAAAAGAACGGCCCTTTACCCTCCTCCAGAGTAATGATAGCCACAGTGGACCTGACACTGTGTTCCTGATTCAGAGCATGAGTATTTCCAGGAAGATGATGCAAACCAGGGGAAGGAGTCCAGATCAGGACCTTGTTAAAACCTCTGGAATAACATCTGGAGGAAGATGAAGGGTCACAAACCATCATGCTTTTTTAGCAGAATGAGGGATAGAAAGCGTTGATAAATCAGGAAATACGGATTTGTTAAACTTTGGTAGAGTTTTATTTAAGCATTTGTTCCATGCTGTTATAAAGAACTGTGTGAAATTGTGTGAGTAGGTCAGAAAAATTGAGGCAACAGTTCAGTTCATCAAATTAACGACTACTGAAAAACAAGTGAGAAACATTATGAGGTCATGTTTTCTCCAATAACGTCCTATTGATTTGAACTAAATTAGAAGCTTCCTGCTCGTCCCTGGTGCACATGGTATCTACCAGATACCAGGCTGAACCAACATCAGCATTGTTGTTGTTATTATGAGTTAACAGCTGAGCTGTAAAACCCGCTGGTAAGTCTACCAGGATGCGCTGTAGCTTCTCCTGTTTACATGTTTGCACATGCAAACGTACCATCCAGCTCCACCTCACACGTGCTCTCACACACATGTTCTAAAATTTTACATGAAACATTCAGACCTTGTCTTTTTTGTTTAGAAAACACCAGCCTCAGGGTCAGTTTAGCTCATGATGATGAATGAATGATGGATGAATTGGTCAGAAATGAGGCAACAGAAGAACTTTGACTCATGTCATTTATGTTTTAAAGCAAAATGAGAGACTAGAGAGAAACCGTTCTTAATTATGAGCCATACATAAGTAGGTTTATGCATTAAGTGGCTTTTTCATGTTGATGCGAGTGTGAGCGGTACCTATGCCATGCTTCCTGAACTCTTTGACTACTCCCAGGCTGAGGATGTAGGCTACCTGTGTGTCCACAGGAAAACTGGAGGCCAGGATGTCTCCATCCTATCAGAGAGAAAGAAAGCAGCACATCAACACACACACAGAACCGATCCATTGGTTTTATAGCAGCATTTAACATTTAGTGAGTTTTCTCTGCATCCTGCTCATTTAACAGCAAACTAAACACATCCGGAAAATCCTTTTCTGAAAGCGATCCTGACCCGGTGCGTGGAAAAGCTGCAGCAGACTTTGAATACTAGTTAAAAACAAAAACATGTGACTCCAGTTTTCTGCTGCGATTCTCACAAAATGAGAAATGTTAGAATAAGTCACACGCTATAAGAACTAAAGGTAAACATTTATTTTAAAAAGATAACATTTATAGTCCTCTATGACTGTAAAGGGTAAGTCTGCTTCAGTCGTACGCCGCTCATGTCTTTTACATTGCCATGTTATTAACCATTTCATCCACTAGATGGCAGTGCTGAGTTTAAATTCCAGCCTGTATGCGAGCCTCCCAGCAGGCTTCTGAAGAGCAAAAGCAAAGTTTCTTGGGCAGTTCTTAACGTCACCATCTTGGTAGCATAAATACCCTGAAAATACAAAAATGGGTGAAGAGCTGAAGTTGAGAGGTGGCTGTGAGGGTGGGGGTGGATGACTGACATCTATCAAACTCTGAGATGCCAGTAGCTAACTCTGTCTAGGTGGACTAAAGCAAAGGCACGCTTTTATCCAGCTAAAAGCAGTTTGTGCTACACTCTGCCTTCTTGCAGGTAATACTAGACAACTGTCAGACATAAGGACAATTATGCCAAATTTAAAGATTAAATAACATCTAAACAAATGATTAATGAAAAGAATCCACCCCCTTACAAAGTCACAAAGGTAAAGATAAACATGGCCTATTAAAGTTAAAATGTTCTTGTACCAGGCTGCAAACGCTAACATGGAAGTCTACGAGGATCTGCTCTGTGTAAAGCCCCTAGTGGAGACTCATTCCCATGATCTGACGTCAGCTTTGGACACCCGTTAGTGACGGTGCCGCTACAGTGTTGTTTACAACCATCCCACATAGTCACTGCTTTCAACATACTCCGAGGTGTTATTACCATTATTAATAAATCAGCAAAAGCCCTGAAAAAGCACCGGTACAGGTACAAAAGCCCAGTGCTTCCCACCACCAGAACCAGACATGATACCTCTTTGTGTACTTTGGTCCGGCCTTTGATCTCGGCCACAATCATTCCCACGATGCCCCCTCTGAAGGTGGCAGCCAGGGAGAAGAACTTCTTGTTGGAGGTTATATCTTGATACCATGAGTCTGGGTACCTGGGGACAAACATCAGCAGGATTACAGTACGAGTAATCAACCCCTTTATGTTCTAAAGGCCTGTTTCCATTAGTATCTACTCTACCCGGCTTTACCAGGTTTCAGGGTGTTTCCATTAGACACTTTTTGGACCGAGCAGATACTTTTGCTGATACTATTTCCTCGTGGTTCCAAGTGTGAAAAGTTGGGCTCAGATTGTGACTGTAGTGATCAGCCCACAACGTTGGGTATGATTAGTGATAATTACCAACCGTATTATATTTTTTCCTGACAGAGATGTCTGATGTTTCTCCAACAGACACGAGGAGAAACATCAGACTTCTCTGTCCAGAACAGCGCAGTCCTAGGAACATGATGTTGCGTAGGACCCTCAAGCTCCCAGGACTCTGGTAGAGAACCCGAGCTTGAGATGAACCCACCCTACCCAGGAGTTATAGGTCATTGAGTGGTCCAAGATAAAGAGCAGAGGTTTCACCGGCGCTTTTCTCTGGGCGACAGCTGTTATTGATAACAGCTTCAGAACCAACACCGGGGTATTCTCTGCAGCTTGGATCATGGTGGCAGCTTCGTCACATCTTTGATCATGACGGCGCCCTCGGAGACATAGCTCATTCCCTCCGCCTTGCCCCAGCAACCTACATAACCCCATAATGGAAAACCAGTAGAGTTAAGTTGGTCTGGATAGAGCAGAGCTGGTACTAATGGAAAAGAGCAATTTGTGGGCTGAGTGTAGTAAACTGGTCCATGTTGCTGCAAATGGATGTGTTAAAATAAGCAAACAATGTCCAGAGAAAATCTTACTCGATAGGGAACCAATCAGCACAGAGCTGCTTGACGTTCTCTATGTCATCATGGCAGAGGAAGCGGAGCTGGACTTCACTGAGAGCTGTGGGAGGCACCACGTCACTCATTCACACCTGCAGGGACACAAACAGGTACAATCCATCAATCTGGAGCGCTGGAAAAAACTCAATCATATCAGAATTCAGTTTGCAACAGGCTGGAGGTGAGAAAGCTGACAGGGTTTGACTGAGTGTGTGAAAGAGACATTTTCTGCTTGTGCAGAATCAGGAGTGATTTATGTATGAATGTGTGACGTGCACGTCATGGTAAGAAACTCCCTGAAAGATCAAAGTGCACAAAAACACAAGCCGAACAGTAAAAGATGAAAAATAAATGAATCACTGGGCTGGGGGGCTGGTTAACATTCTGGTTTTAAATTAAAACACACCTGAAACAAATTATGTAAAAATGTACCTGTCTAAAACAAATACAGGCACAAATCTAAATAAACAAATAAGCCTGCAGAGCTTTACTTAGAAGCTGATGCACCTGACTCACTCACAGGAAACATTATCTATAAAACAGAGCTGTCAGTGGGAGCAATGGTTACACACTCCTACAAGAAAGTCATTCAGCTCAGTGTGTGGGAGGATGGAGGTAACTCCCAGTCAGGGTGTCTACAGCTTGAAGCAAGGAGATACGGGTCAGGAAAGCTGAAAGGGAGACATCGAAATGGTAAATGGTCTTGTACTTATACAGCACTTTTCTACACATCAGTGCAATCAAATCACTTTAACACTATTCAACACATTCACCCATACGCTCACACAAACACACACACATTCACACATCGGTGATGCAGCACCGGGAGCAACTGAGGGT
>JBAMHV010000022.1:5594261-5607290 GCA_037177535.1 Pseudomugil gertrudae
TAGCAGGTGCCTTTTATCAGTGCCTCCTAATGAGGAGGAGGAGCCTCATGAGTGCCTCATGAGTGCTCACCACCACAATCGGTTTCACCTGTGTTCATTATGTTCATTCACTCCACCTGTGTGTGTCTTGTCTGTGTGTGTATTTATTCCCCGGGTTTCTGTTCATGGTTATGGTTCATTGTTTGTGTATTGGATAGTTTATGTTAAGTGGTGTAAATGTTATGGTTCTCTGGTCTGCGTTCACATTGGGAAATAAACCGCATCACCTCACTTCATCTGCTGTCTTCATCCTGCTTGGGTCCAACCATCTTCCTCCACTATCCACCCTAACAGCTACCATGTAGACATGTAAACATGGTGAAGACAACCTGAAGTTTAAACAGAGCATCAGAATGATGGAAAAAAGAGGATATAAGTGACTTTAAGCGTGACATGGTTGCTGGTCTGAGTACTTCAGGGATTTTCACACACACACACACACACACACACACACACACAACATCCTTAGTTTACAGAGAATCAGATTGGATGGAGATGACAGAAAGACAACAGGAAGTCTGATAAGATGTGCAGAACACACTAATGTTACTGCATCCAGCTAAGAAGCAGATGTTCTACAGCAGCAGATCACACAGGTACCGCTCTGCAGCAAAGACTCACACAGACTCACCAACACTGGATGATAGAAGATGGAAACATGTTGCTGGTCTGAGGAGTCAGGGAATTTGGTGGAAACATGAAAACATGGCTCTTCAGTACCAACATGACATGGTTTAACCACCACAGCCTACCTGAGGACTGTTGCTGACCATGTCCATCTCTCTATGAGCCCAGTGCAGCATCTTCTGATGGAAACTTAGAGCAGGATAGATCACCATGTCACACAGCTCGCATCCTCTCCAGCTGCACGTCACTGAGCGCTTCTTTGTCATTATCTCTTTGACATATGCATGCAAAGCTTTCATTATGAGGTATTAGTGATGATGCTGCACAAACAAACCACTTTGTGAATGTTTGCATCTTTATGGAGCTCAGATTTAATTCTTTAATTGCTCTTCAACCCTGAATCCAAGACAGTAAGACAATCCTGTGGGGGATTTAAGTCTAGTAAAGATGCTCAGAAAAACTCTTATCATCTAAAGGTTAAGATTCAGTAACCTTTCAGGGCAGCTGAATGTGCGGATGGCACTTGTTTGGGATAAAATGGACTTTTTGTATCAATAAAGTCACTTCCACAGCACTTTCCCTTTTAAAAGGTATTTCAACATGTCACAGTTTGAGGGAGGAAGTGGATCCACCAGCAGAATAAAGAGGCAGAAGAGTGCAATGATCCAGGGATCAGGGTAACTTCCAAAGACAAAAACAGGGTTGATCTGGCAACGAGTGCCAGAAACCAATATGTTTACTGAGGACCAAATTACACCAGGTCTGATAAACAGGAAGTACAGAAAACAAAACATACAAGATCGGCAAAGTAAGACAAGAAACTAAAAAGCAGAGACTTGAACAGAAACACGTTCATTTCCACCACTTATCCTGAGTCGGGTCACGGGGGCAGCAGGAGGGAAGCCCAGACTTCCCTCTCCCCAGTCACATTCACCAGCTCATCAGAGGGAATCCTGAGACGTTCCCAGGCCAAAGCGAGACGTGATGCAGTCTAGTATGTCCTGGGTCTCCCCCTGCAGGGACATTACTGGAACACCTTACCAGAGAGGCATCCTAACCAGATGCCTGAGCCACCTCATCTGGCTCCTCTCCATGTGGAGGAGCAGCGGATACGCTGATGGCCGAGTGTGGCATGGTGGGAAATGTTTGGAGACAACTGGGGGGGACCCTCCTCCCATTCACTATGCACACAGGTTCAAATTAATGCACTTTAAGCCGACAGATTCAAATACGATAAAAGTCAATTATTATACAGCTAATTAAAAAGACAGAAACGAGAAAAGTAGCATCAGACTACCACACTGTAGAGAAAAGCTCAGTTGTAATGCAGAGTAGACCACAGTACCAGCTGGCAAGAACAAGCAATGGCATTACTTACAGGTCCAGTAAGGCACATGCTACACCAGCCACACTGCAGCAGAACAGCCAAGGACACATACTGAGGGAGAAACACCTGCCCACATATAAAGGCTCCACCCAGCAATCAGTGCATGCACCACACGCTGGAGATGCAGTGAGAGAGAAAAACCTCACTCCACCATACAAGCTTCTCACCTCATCTCTAATGGAGACACCCAGCAGAGGAAGCTCATTTCAACCTGTACCCGGGATCTCGTTCTTTTGGTCATGACCCACAGCTCGAGTCCATAGGTGAGGGTGGGAACATAGAGCGACCGGTAAATTAAGAGCTTTACCTCCCGGCTCAGCTCCCTCTTCACCACAACAGGCCGATCCACTTGTTGATCTCTCGCTCTGGTTGGTCTCCTTGAGGCAGGACCCTATCCCCCACGCTTAGAGGACACTCCCTCATACTTGGAGGTGCTGATAACAGAAACACATCCCAGCTTCTTCTTTCCAAATGTATCTGATCTCATCCGCTGTTTGCATTTAACAAGTTCTTCCAACTTTTTGTCTGTATGAAATCCCTTAAATTAAAGCTGAAAGCACATTTTCACATGAATTAGTGAATACTGAGGCATTTTGGTGACATGTTGTGACATAGAGTTTATACTTTCCATTCAGATGCATGTTTTACACTCATGCTCTGTTGTTTTATCAGGCTGTCTGTACAATGTGTTTGCTCCACTTTTTTACAATTAAAATCAAAGAAATTTGAGGCTATTAGATTTTAAAAGCTGGAACATTATGCTTTATTGTTTTGTGGTGTTTTATATCAAATGTAATGTTTTCCTTGGCATGCTACGCACATTGCTGTTTTACTGCTTCCTTCTGGGATCACATTACTGCCGTCGTGCTGGCCAAGAGGCATCAGTTAACATCAGCCATTTGGGTATTTGTGACGCTGATAAATGTGCTCTGTCCCTGAAAAAACAAAGAAAGGCAGAAAAATCCACAAAGAAGAAACACTATAGGGCATTAAGAAGCTCTGGCCTCGACCTAAGATCTGAGTGTGTCACGCTGATACAAAAATATCTCACATTTTTGTCAAGAACTCATCAATTAAAGTGAACCAGGCAAGGTGTATAGGTGAAATGCCACTCACCCACACACACACAAACAAACCAACAAAGGTACATCACAGCCCAGAAATCAGATTGCAACAGAAGAAAGTGACAAAAAAAAACCAAAGATGACACATGATGGTGCTGAAGACAGGTCTGACATGTCAGATGTAATCATGATGCAGATTGAACACCGCCTGCATCATGCATCTGATGACTCACAGCGTCACATCAGCCACAGAAACTGATCAACACAAAGTCACATGACTCAGACAGAAGAAGTGGCCTTCAGGGTGCATGTGAGGGGAGGGCTCAGACGCAGTTTAAAAGAACACGAGGAGCGCTTCAGTGTGCACACAGTCCTGCAGAAACATCCTGCTACTGATCAGTGATAATGGAGGCTGTGAAATGCGCGGCCGTGCTGCTGGTGGTCGTGTTCGTGCAGATTTTCGGCGCATTGGGGACCCCGCTCCCCAGGGAGGACGGTGAGGGTGGAGAGGTGTGGTCGCTGGAGAAGTGGCAGGTAAAGGTGTTTCTGCGCAGGTTATTTGCATGAACTTGTTTGGGAAGAGCGAAGAAGATTAAAACATTTTACGGGTTGTATTTAAATGCTATTCTACATTTTAGAACTCTACATAAAGTTATTTTATTTGTAAAGATGCAAATGAGCATTGGCTTCTTTAGCATCACGGAACACCTTCATATTATCATGTTTTATTAGTCTAATGTGGCCCGGATGCTCCACAAATCTAAAAATGTTATTTTTCTATTTTAAAATAAAAGTTTCTCAAATCATTAACTGTTTTAAAAAACCATGCATGCAAATAAGTTCTAAAACCCGTTGCATCTGATTTGATCAACTCTGGATGCAAAATTATTATTTCACAAATATAATAAAGGTTTCACAAACCAGAAACAGTGTAATAATAATAATATTTCAGTCACATATCCTAAATCGTGTATTTTTTAGACTAATGTAATGTTGTCATGGTCAGGAGCTCGAAGTTTAAACCCGAAACTAACATGTAAAGCTTTTCAAAACCGGAACAAATATAAAAGAATAAAAAAAAGCTAAACTTTGGATGGATTTTTCCTCTTTTGCTTCCTGTGGTGATAAAGTTATCTTTTCTGTATAACTAAATAAAAACAGTACAAGAAGTCGACCTAAAAGTGTCAGAAGTGAAGACCCTGACTGTTTTGCACCTTTAGTTATCTCCAGTAGCTCACCATCTGCGCGGAAGCGGCGCGAGAGGTGCGAACTCAAGCGAAATAAGTTCGCGCGCAGCGCTGAAGTTCCTGTTTAAAAAGAAAGAAGCTGAGCGCAACCTTACAGCATCTGTCAGCTTCACAGGAATATCAACCTCCTGCGAGTTATGACGCAAAAATAATGACAAATGAGGTCATCTAACATTTATAACAGAAATGTCTGCCTGCAAAGGTGAACTGAAAAGTTAGAAACAATGTTTTTACATGACTGAGCGCGTGAAGACGTTTTTATAAAACAGCTGGGACGTGAGTGAGAGTTACAGCAGGACCCGTCCGTGTTCAGCACCATGGACAGAACCAGCAGAGATCATTCACATGAAGAATAAAGCGCCTGTAGCCTGCCCTCATGACCACACCTGCTCTGTGTGTGCGTGTGTGTGTGTGTGTGTGTGTGTGTGTGTGTGAGCAGGGCTACCCACTGGAGAGAGGAATAACCATCCAGCTCGCAGATCTAATAAAGCGTTCCAAAGCACAGCAGTTCCACGGCCTGATGGGAAGGAGCCCAGGTAAACAAACCGATACATAACAGTGTTATTGTGCTTTATGGGGGGGTTCAGGGGGGATTTGTTACTCTGTGCTGTAATCCTGCTGCTTTCATTTTAATAAATAATAACAATCCTGAACACGGCTTTTGCTCCAGGTGCGTCTCAGCCTGTGAGACTGGGCAGGAAGCGTGAGTATCAGCACATTACCAGAATTATTGTTTAGCTTTTCTGCTTCTTGTAAAAGCTTTTGTGTTTTATGTTTCTTTTTATTAGGAAATAACAATAAAGGAGAGATGTTTGTTGGACTCATGGGCAGGAGAAGTTTAGGAGGAGGTAATGCAAAATCAATGTGTCCTCGGTGGGGATGCATAAAGTAGAAACTGGCTATTAATGTCCCCATGCATGCTTGATGGCAGCTGAACTGCTACATAATCTGATTTTATCTTAGAAAGACTTTTGTATTGACAGGAATATGTTCTGTTGTTGTCCAGATATGGAGGAAGAGTGGGATTCTGACTCTTACTGAGGATGAAATCTGGAGGGATAAAACCCAAAAACTCTGGAAAACCCTTCTTACACCCTGTTCAGTCCCGCGTTGTTGAGCAACAGGACAAAGTGGGATAACGATCTGGAAAACTGGGACAAACTGTGGCTCCTCATCACCTCTTCATCTCTAATTTACATGATGTCACTGATTGTGTTTGATGTACTATACCACGATGAGCTTACAGTTGGGTCTGTGTTGCTACGATGACGATCCGTGTTGCAGGAGCATGGCAGTTTATTTATTCTGACTACGTTTAAAACACGTTTTTCACTGTTTGTGGACAAAAGAACAAGATGTTCTTCATTCACTTTATAAGCGTGCAGTCATGTTTGTAATGTTGCACATTAATGAATAAACGTGATATTTCTCTGTCCATGCTTCATACTGTCACATATTTACAGTGTGTGGAAAAACATCCAATGCAAACTAAAATCCAGGAATGAGAAATAAATATTGTGATATCTGCAATGAATGATGAAGACGAGAATGATGACCAAGCCTCAACAACCCTACGCTTTCATCCCGTTGCCACGGGAACCCGCTCATACAAACACACCAGACAGAGCTCAGTGTTTTATCATCTGTGTATTTATTGAACAGGAAGGAGAGGGGAGAAGCAAGTACAAAAGCACAACTGAGCTACATCTTGACACCACACTACCTGTGTGTGTGTGTGTGCGCGCGCGTGTGTGTAATCAGGTAGCATTACTACAAAAGCTCGCTGGTGACGTATGGAGGGTGATGGAATGCTTTCACAGTAACGGGAATCCTATTCAGGTGTAGTAACGAGCACAGCGATCGGAAGCTGCACGTCTATAGCTGCCATTGGCACAGGAAGACAAAAAAAAACCAATAAGTCAAATCATCAAAGAAATATCAGGCGTGGATTCTTAAACATATTTACACACAGTCACATGTGATGCTGAACACGGTTTTTGGCAAATTAATTAAACATGGACTCTACATTCAGGTCAACTTTACAGTATTTCTCATAGTTTTTATTAACAGTTGGATAAGTGTCACAACATTTATGATCTCAGGTGCATGTTGAGGTGAAAAACCAGTATACCTTCAACAGGTTTCTCACTGTGTGGGTGTTAAACACCAACGTTCAATTCACTAAAAATACCAGCAACAAGCAGGACAACCGCTCAGTTTTAATAGGAAGCATCACTGAGAAATGTTTTGGAATCATTTTAGTCCACAAATTAAAGACACTTTCCTTGTAGCGCACATAAAAGAAGAGAAAAAAGGCAAGGACACACATATAAAGGCCACCCTTTTACTAATTAAAGTGGTAAACACACGTCTTTCTCTGAAAACGTGGTCTTAGAATACACTTATAGTTCCTTTTCTCTCATAATGCAAAGTAACCACAAAATTACGGCAACTTTTTATCTGTAAAAATGCGGAAAAAATGACAATGGTGAAAGAAAGACAACAAAAAAGGTATGAAAGTCAAAAATAAAGACACACTGTGGAAACTATAAACTCATGCCACATCTTACATTATAGAAAACAAACAAAATCAGAAAAGTAACATTAAATGGAGGTTGGACAAAAGAAAAAAGGTGTTCTTACACATTTACAATAAAAACACAACAAAAGACACAAATGAAAGATGAGTAGTCATGTTAAGCTAATTGCTGTCAAATGCCTTCATTGTTTAAAATACTACACTAAGTTTTTACACTGAAATTACTTTGCTAATTATTATATTGTAGTATTTATCATTAGACACTGTATTTTGCATTGCTTTATTTATATTTATTTAATTGTTTTCTTCATTGTGAATGCTCACATCAGGGAAAGGCTGAACTTGGATCAGTTAGCATTTAACTTTTAGGTCGATTGTCCTGGTTTTTCCAGATAAATTCATTCAAATAAAAACAATCAGCGTTTATGCTTTAAACACTGTGAGGCAATCGTCTTGTCTCACAACAACAAGGTTGCTGGTTCGAGCCTCAGCTGATGGGACGTTTGAACAGAACCGCTTTGTGTGGAGTTAGCATAATTTCTGTTAGCATGGGTTCTCTCCGGCTTCCTCCCACCGTCCACACACAGAAATGAGAGGTTGATTGGTCATAGAGTGTGAATGGTATTTTATCTCTTTCTCTTGTCCTTGTGATGGACTGACTGTGCCTCTCGCCTGCTAATTGCTGTGGTAGGCGCCACCCTGGATTAAACAATTCCCGCTAGTAGCCGTTAGCTTTGCTTAGCACAAACTATAAACTAAGTTTCTAAAACTTACAAATATACACTAAATTTAGTTTTTCTTGTTTTCAAAACAAAAAAGACATTTTATAAAAAGTTTGTAGCTTTACAGAGACACTGCTAGCTTAGCCATGCTAAGTCTAATGAAACAGCTGCAGGCTTTAGCTTATTTTTACAGCATATTTACCCAAAACCATCTCTCTTGTTTGAGCTACATAAATAAAAAGCAGATTAATTAGTCACATGTAGCTATGGGCTTTCTTCAGCTTATACAAACAATTCATTCCTGTCATTTCTAAGTGGCTGCAGCAGTAATTACAGTGCTAATAAGGCCTGACAACGTGCAAAAGTTACACGTTTAGACTCAATCGTGTCACTTTTCATAACAAGCGTTACATTTTGAAATGTAAATGACTTCTGTCATTGTTAGCTTGGGAGTTATACGGGATGGGCATGAAATTCTCCTGTACCTTTCAAAAGCTTGGAAATACATTCAAATCCACACGAGTTTGATAAATTAACATGAAATCCAGTCCCTAAAAACAATCCTCAGGCCTCTACACAGTTAAAATATTTCCGAAAGAATATAAATAAAAGAAAAACAAACCCCGTTTTTCTACATGTAATGATGTAAACAATAAAAACTGAACATTGAAGCTTAAAACGGGCTGTTCTGGCTTTTATATAGTGGTTATACCTTTGACATAACAAAAATATAAATATAATTGAGAGCTTAAAACCAAATAAGAGTCACAAAACAGTCATACTGTACATAAAATAAAATGACACGGCTGTGATAAATGGATTAAAACAGGTTAAAACAGGACCAGTGGCAGCTACAGCTTCCCAGCTAACCGACTGCTGACGGGACACCAGACACTGCGTGCTCGCTGGCACGACAGAAGCCCGGTGGGTGCGTGATTTTGCTTCGGGTTCTAACCGTCACCGTTTGTTGGGAGTCTGAAAACAGGTTAAAAGATCTGAGCAAATGTTTGCACGGTTAGCTGCTTGCCAGGAACAGGCGTGCGGATCGATCAATAATGCATCCATTCAGATACTTTCCAGTTTATTACACCACAGATAGATTAAATAATTCCACTATGCTTTACATTCAGCATGCCAGTGGCCAGTTTAACGGTATAAAACAAAAATGGCTCCTACTCTGAGACACGGTCCTGTTTAACGGCTTCCGGCTGGTCTGTGTTGTGTCAAAGCGTCTCCGGTTCGATACCGGCTGTCCAGATTGGATTAGCAGGCGCCTGGTTCCCCTCGCTAAGTAGGAGGAGGTGAGCGAATGATACGTTTTCTTTCAGCACGTATAAGTTCATTTTACTGCTGTGTGTTATCCTTATAACCAAGACCAGCGTTTTATCTTTATTATAAGGACAAATAAGGTCAAACTGTTGGACTTAAACCAACTCGGCGACGGCTCGAACCCGAACAAGCGGCTGTATTTGCGGTGTCGCTGCTGCAGTTGTGAGGTGTTCGGCTCAGGGTTCATGAGCATGCCAGTGTACAGAGACCTGTGTGCAGATATACTGTATGTGGGGGGTTGGGAAGCTCCTCTATGTCCCTTTTGGTGGGGTCCATTTTAAGGCTGTGGGGTCGATGGCCTTGCTGCTACCACGCTTGGTTTCCTTGGCCTTCCAGTCGTCAATAAGGTCCTTCAGGAGGAAGATAAGTGAGTATTGAGGAGCGTTAAAGAGGAGCAGGAAGAAACATCTGGATTTGCTTCGTACCTGTCTCTTTAAAACCAGGTGCTTCCCTTTCCAGTATTTGAGCATCTGGAGAGACTGCAGCGTGCTGACGATGTCCACTGGGTTCACGGCCGTCTCCTGGCTGATTTCTGGAAGAATCAGAAGAGTTGGGGGAAAATCTGATGCTGTTTTAAACGCAACATGAAGCAGGGGGTCTAAGAGGAACGGCAGCATGCGAACACTTTCCTGTTCAGACCAGCTGTAAGAAAGTAAAAAGCTAAAGCAGAGCTCCTTCCCTCCCTGCACCCGGGACCTCAGTCCTTCCTTTTGGAAAAGAAGGTCAATGTTGTTACTGAATTTGAAACAAAAGGAACCAACTTCTCCCGTCTCTCCCTCCTACTCTGATTTACAGCTTTTGGACGTGTGGTTGGATTCTGACCTTTGATGGAGATCTCTTTGCCCTGAAAGTTGTTCATGTACCGCAGCAGAACATCTTTCCAGTAACTTCTGTAGCTGATTAGTCCCAAATCCGACAGGGGGCGTTCGGGGGAGCCCACCTTCTCCTCCACCTTGGACAGCAGGTAGCCTGGTGGAGCAAACAGCTGTTTAGCTTTGCAGCACTGAGCGCCTCCTCACGCTGCAGTTCTATGCTGGTCAGAACTAGCTGTTATTTATATGTGCTGATAAAGGAAGTTGGCTTTGGCTGGAGCTGCTGCGTGTGAGGGTAAAATGTGACAGATGTGGCCACTCACTGAAGTCTATGAGCATCTTGCCGTAGCCCTGCCTCATGTACTGCGGCATGGTGAGGATGCAGGACACGTTGTAGTTCAGGAAGGAGTTTTTCTCCTGTGAAGAGGAAGAGCAAATCCTTTCTCACAACATTAAACTACTTTGGCTGATTTTCAGCTGCCCTCACAGATGTGTGTGTGTAATATTTTGTTTACAGACCTGGAGCCTCATTTATAAAGCTGCTCACACAATAAACGGGCCAGAAAATGTTGTAAGTACTTTACTAAGCAAAGTTTGGGATTCATAAAACTAAACGTGACAGAGAAACGTGCGTACCACTGTGTAGTAACATTGTGGAGGGAAAACTGGCAGCACAGCAGATAAGATAATACATTTAAACCACAAAAATGTGCATTTAGTTAATGTACAAGTTATTTGTGACTCTGATATGGTTCTAGCTGCACTGTGGCCTGGGTCCATTCATTCATCCTGCTGCACAGCAATGTGGAGAACAAGCTGCAGCTGTGTGATGGCGGCTCCAGGTGACAGTGGAGACCCACAGAGGCGCTGACACATGCAGCCTTCCTCTTGATTATTACATCACAACCATGACGCACAAACAGGATCTCCTTACACGTCTTCACCTCACCAACAAGTACCGACTTCAGTCAATGAAAAGTTATGTTTACGCGTCCTCTCAGGAGCCATAATTCACCATAAAACGCCACAGATACTCGTTGATTCATGAGCCAACATATGTATGAGCTGCTCTGCATTGAGCATGTGTGGTAGAAAGTGGGTGTGTGGGGGCGGGGTGTGTGTGGGGCTGGTGTGTGAACCACATTCACCTGCACAACCTTTTTGGTAAGGTTGTGATTTATAAAAGGAAACTGCATGAACATGTGCGTAAGTAAATCAGACTTTTATTTTGGTGTAACTTTTTTGTTTTTGTGCGTAAGTACAGTTTTTAGTAAAGTTTTATAAATGCGGATTCTGCTCTTTAAACATGGAAGAGAGGCCATGTTTGTGCATCGCTGAGATGCTGCTGCTGTAAAAACCACACAGAGGAAAAGTGCAGAGTGAAGGAAGAAACAATGACTCAGCTAAATGCACCAGCTGCACTAAAATAACCTGTTTATCCCCCCTGTAAGAAAAAACCCACAAAGCTGTGGGCAGGGTTAGGGACCCTGTCTGAGAAATGCAGGTTAGGGCTTGTTAACATAAATACACATCATTAAACACAGATGGTGTGGCTTTTCCACAGGAAACACGCTTCTGACTGCTGGTCGATGATTCTGCAGCTAAGCAAGCGTTTTGTTGTGATGGGACATAAGCAGCTCTGTGACGTTACCTTGGAGAAGTATCCCACTAAGTGGCATCCCGTGTTGTCGGCTTCCGTCATGACGTAGAAGAGAAACGGCTCGACGTCATAGTACAGCGTCTTGTGGTCCAGGAAGAGTTTGGCCAGCAGACACAGGTTCTGGCAGTAAATCTGACAAATGAAAAACATGGAGGTAGGTTTCTGCTGCTTCTCTGGGAGGCTTCTTGTCTCGTTATATTCCCTCAGTTTGGTTCAGATTCTGTGTTTACTGAGTTTATTGTGTATTACATTAAACATCCTCTTCTGGTCCCACCAGATCTGTCCTGAACCAGCTTTATGTCCGCCTCGCGCTGTCTGGAGCGAGTCATGGAAGGAGTGTTTTATTCCTGATTCTACTGCCCACATGCATTAACGTCACATTATTCACCATCTGCACCATAATTCTGTGTGCCTGGAACGGGTTGTGCATGAACATGGATCCTTAAACTGCCATCAGACAAAACGTATAATAAATAAATCCGCCTGATTGCTGCCTCGCTGTCCTGTGTTTGTGTTTATTCAACCATATTTTAAAGAAAATCTTTTATATTCGGGAATAAAAATGTCTGAGAACAGAAACAGATCACAGCTAACATCCAACAAGTTGATCGGTTCATGTGCATACTGTTCATACTGTACACACATGTGGAAGAGTTGCTATGGAAACCAAACTGCCTTTTGTGTTGACTGCTTGGGAAATATTTTAGCATGTTTTCATACGTTTGTTCCTCATCTGAGGAGCAAACTGAACTAAATGTTGCACAAAAAGTTTGATTTATTAGCAAGAAGTTTCAGTTACATGAAGGTAATGATGCAGCAGGCGCTTCCTGATGTCAGAGTTTCATTGCCTTACTTTGCTCTGTGTAGCTGTGAAATGTGCAGCCTCACCTTGTTTTTCTTTCCATCCACCTCAAAGACAGAAATGTTCCCCTTCCTGTAGATTTCATCGCCTGGCGGATGTTTCCACACACACTTGGCCTTCAGATAAGACAACACAAATCAACAAAAAGACGAGGGCGATGAAAAGCTTAAAATACGTTATTAAATATGTAATTTCCACTGTATGCGTTTTTTATTCCGGTTCCCAGATGTAGTTTTATGAACCAAATCAAAGACAAAGTTAATACAGTCTCTGGGAATACAGCAGGAAGCCTTAGACAGGATTCATAAAGTTGTAAATCTCCAAATCACCAAACAGCAGCTTTGTTACCAAACAGTCATTTAGTGTTAATTAAACACTTCTTCAACAGCAAAGAGACCAGATAACTGATTTTAATCAGTTATGTTGCTAAGACCTGCAGGACACTAGAGGAGACTGCAGGACACATGTGGGACACTGCAGGACACTACAGGACACCTGTGGGAGACTGCAGGACACTACAGGACACCTGTGGGACACTGCAGAATACTACAGGACACCTGTGGGACACTGCAGGACACTACAGGACACCTGTGGGACACTACAGGATACCTGTGGGACACTACAGAATACTACAGGACACCTGTGGGACACTACAGAATACTACAGGACATCTGTGGGACACTGCAGGACACTACAGGACACCTGTGGGACACTGCAGAATACTACAGGACACCTGTGGGA
>JBAMHV010000022.1:5607886-5621406 GCA_037177535.1 Pseudomugil gertrudae
TACAGGATACCTGTGGGACACTACAGAATACTACAGGACACCTGTGGGACACTGCAGAATACTACAGGACACCTGTGGGACACTGCAGGACACTACAGGATACCTGTGGGACACTACAGAATACTACAGGACACCTGTGGGACACTGCAGAATACTACAGGACACCTGTGTAACACTGCAGAACACCCGCAGGACACCTACAGGACACCTGTGGGATACCTTTGGGACACTGCAGGACACTACAGGACACCTGTGGGACACTGCAGGATACTACAGGACACCTGTGTGACACTACAGAGCTCACTCAAAAATAAAGAGTTATTGATCGGCACGTTTAAGGGTTTTTAGGTTTTTTGTCCTCCACAAACTTCTCACCATGTGCCGGCGCAAGATGGTCTGACTCTTCATGTATTTAAGACAGAACTCGCACATGTAGAGCCTCCCCAGGCGGGCGTACTCCTCCGGGTATGGCGAGTGGTACCAGGTGTCCAGCTCGAAACGTCCAAACACGATGGTCTTAATCATGTTGCTGCCCTCCGACACCTGACCGGCTAGACGGAGCTTCTCCTGCACCGCCACACAGGAGGGACAGGGTGGCGGGGACCAAACCGGCAGGATGAGGGGGAACACGGGTGGGGAAAAACATTCAGTTATTCAGGGAAGATGTTCAGTCAACCAATAAGCACTTATAAGGACAACCTCGGTGGAGGACACTGGTCAGAAAATAAAAGGATGAAGGACAAACTAAAAGGAAAGTCTGTATGGAGGAAAATCGTTTGACAGGAGTTCTGCATCTTCCACTTAAGATGAGGAAACGTTAAAAACAAAAAGCTCTGATTCATTTCAATCTTCGACCAAAGTGTAAGTGGCTTGTAGTTAAAGAGTCAAATCTAAGTGATTATGAAGAATTAAAGATGGCAGGAAGTGTTTGTCCGAACTACCAAACATATCTCTGAGTCCTCCTGCGGCTGCAGAGGAGGGTTTGCAGACTGCAACAGAGAAGAACAGGGATAAGGCCGAAAAGAAGGGGAAAAGAAGCGTAAAAGAGGGAGGTGATGATGAGTTTTCTCTCTTACAAGGTCGTCCGAGGCACGTGCCTGCGCTTTCCTGAACAGCTCGAGATCGTAGTCGCTGGTGATGTTCTCCAGCAGCGGTTCTCGGCTGGTCCCGTGGCTCTGCCGGTGCTCCTGACGGCCGAAGGGGAGCAGACGTGTTAAACATGGGGGAGAGCAGCACAGCTCACTGCATGCAGGTCTTATCTCCTCACCATGTACTTTTCCTTCTGCTCCTTATTGAGGCCGGAGTTCCTCTTCCTCCGCAGCTCCGTCACTTTTTCCTTGTAGCGCAGCTGCCGTTCTGTCGGCACCTGAAAGACCCGACACTTCAACCCTGATGCTCCCGTGATCTGGGAGAGCAGGTCCCTACCTTCAGTTTAAACTCTGTTCATGACTTCTGTAAAAAGATACAACTCTTAACATAGCAGAACGACATTTTAAAACCTGATTCACAGACTACATGCTGACCCTGAAGGACGGGGTACATGAGTTGCTGGAAGCGCTCTAAGCTGTGTTAGAGGCACTTTGTTGGTTTTAAGCAGCAAATGAACCCAAACTGTGACTGTGATGATGATGGGACTCATTCAACCATCACTGCAGTGTAAATGAGTTACAGATAGCAGACTGTACAGTCATAAAATAGTTTCCTAAGTCCTAAATAGAACGCAGACATCCTCAGCTTCTACCACGGCTACGGCTACATGATGTATTTAATTAGGACAGAATTATTTAGAATGAAATCCATCCTAATGAAAGTAATCTCACTGGGGTTTACATGGAAACGTGTTTCTTAATTTGTCGTTTTGTTTAGTTTTACCTCAGCTCTGACAGAGTAAACCCTGATTGGGGGACCTCTGCACAGCTGGAGGTCTCACACCCATCCTGTCAAAATAAATAAATAAAATAAAACAGCTCCTGTGAAACTCATTGATAATCCAGCCTGTCTCAGCAATCACCAGGCGGGAGGCAGGTACACCCCGCACTGGTCACCAGTCCATCACAGTCCAGTGAAACCGCCTAGATAATTTGGTCTCATCAGCTGGCAGTTTGGGAGGTTTGCAAACCAGAACTTTGGAGAATCATAACTGGTTTGGAAAGTGTGGCCCTTGTAAAACACCAGGAGGGCAGGAGTCTTTGCTGATGAATAACCAGCGAGCTTTCTGTGATGTCCCTGAAGCTGATGTCCAACTGGTCAGGAGACAGATGTTGTCTGAGGATGTTGGATTACGTTTGGGCTAAAATAAGTCCGACAGTTCATTTGCATATTTTGCATAAATACTAATAAACAGTATGAATCTGCTCAGATAGAACAAATGTGGATGTGTTTATGTCTCATCGGTTACTTCAGAAAAGTAGGAGCTTTTCTTCCTTCTCATCCTGACCCTGATGTACTGACTGGTTGCAGCGTGATCTGAGCCCGAGCTGTGGGGGACATCTTGTCCAAACACAAACACACAGTTTGTGCAGCATTCACTCACCCAGTGTGTTCAACAGCAGAGAAATCAGTGTGTGTGTGTGTGTGCGTGCGTGTCATCCTGTCTAACACCGGCTGAGAGCGTGTTTCGCCGCGTGTCACCTGGTTTCTTGTGGAGTGTCTGTTCTCGTCCTGCCGGTGGGACAGCGTCCTTTCCTCGGCCTGCTTGTCGCGTGTCGATGCCTTGCCCTGATGAAACATCAACACTGTCTGGAATCTGGAAAACTCACAAGCCGCCCCCCTGAAGCCAACACATCACAGCAACCTCCTCCGTGTTTCAGCAGCTTGACAGTTTCAATTTTGCTCTGCTGGTTTTCCTGCCGTTTCATCCACTGGACATGTTGTCACAGCATGATGGCAGACTGGGAAACTGATGTGATGAGCGGCTAATTTTACACAAGTGGAAATGTAGATGGAGGAAC
Organism: Pseudomugil gertrudae; assembly: GCA_037177535.1. Taxonomy (NCBI): domain Eukaryota; kingdom Metazoa; phylum Chordata; class Actinopteri; order Atheriniformes; family Pseudomugilidae; genus Pseudomugil; species Pseudomugil gertrudae. The sequence continues at coordinate 5,610,838 of JBAMHV010000022.1, forward strand.
ATCTAAATTCAGCTTATTTCGACTACGAGGTGCTTGACAAGTGTAAGAAAATAAAGCTGAAAGGACAGCACGTGCACTTTAACGGCTTTCTGGTTGCTTTTTTTTCTTGTGGAAAGTAGCTCGCAGTGTTGTTGTTTCACACTTACACTACAGAATCCTTGTTATTCTTACTGTGTGTGTGTGTGTGTGTGTGTACCTTGCATTCATCGGCTGAGAGGTTGTGGTAGAGAGGGCATCCTGATATAGAGAAATGTCTCTCATGTCTCCCTGTTAGATGACCTGAGGAAAAATCAAAGAGGAAGTTGAACCGATCAAGCCGACGGGGCTTCTGAAGCAGAGAAGCACGTGGCAGCCATGTGTGTGTGTGTGTATGTGTGTGTGTGTGTGTGGTCTCACCCAGCGAGTTGCACCCAGGTGTGGGACACTTCATGTTAAAGTTGTAGCTTTCGTGGAAACGCCGTCGCTTGGGCCGGTGGGAGAGGTCGTGGGCGGCGGCCTCTTTGAGCGACAGCTCTTTGGCCAGTCTCTCGTCCTCCTCCTGGGACACTACGATATCGTTGCTGGAAGAAACGTGGTCGTTGCTCGGGCTGGAAACGTCGATGTCCGACTCCGAGGACGGAGCGTTGCCCGTCGGGGTGCGAGGCGGGGTCTCGTCTCGGTCGGCCCCCTGCTTCACGTCTGCAGTCAGATGAAGGTTAAGAATCACTTCCTGCCTCGAATCAGCAAAATGTTTTACCAATGAGAGCGAAGTGACGGTACACCGAATCCAAACATCCACAAACAAAGTCCAATATGTTGGACAAAAACTAAGGTGTCACTGTGGAGGACAGCGCATGGCCTGTATGACGTGTGAAGCTGCAGAGAAAGGACAAACGAACTGGAAATGTTTCATCCCCTGCAGAAAAACCAGCTGCTTTATATGCTAAAGCTAAATGCATAGTAACTTAAATGATGCTACTGTTTATCAACCACAACATTGAAATAAAACACGAACATGCTGAGTTGGATGATGCATTCACTGAACGGCACATAAAGGTAAGCACACAGACTAAATAAGTCTGTAGTGGCATAAAGTCTGTAGCTTTTAGGTATCAGTGTGTAATTATAGAAAACATATGTTTAATTCCAGATGAATGTCTATGTTTCTTTATTTCCACTGTTCCAGCTTTATTTGTGCTGGTTAAAGCGAGTTCTAACTTCTCTATGCAAAACCTTTTTATAATGTAGTTCAGAGGAAGAAGTCTCCAAATTCCAGGTAGAGGTGCCGCTGCCTCTCCACCTGTCTTCTCTGGGACACGCAGAGTTAGGATGGTGGATTTCTGCACACAGCTTTGCCTTTATGCTCACTTCATTTTATTTCTATGTTTTTTTTGCACTGTTGGCATAAAAAAATAAATAAAAATAAAGAGTGTTGAATGGATCTGACACTGACTGAACCGTTTAAAACAGACAGACTTTATTACATGCAGTTTCTGAGACATTTTGCATCATTTTAGGATGAAACCTTTTGCTCAAAATCCCATTAAACACATCACCTAATGGATACCAGGAGGCAGACGATACTGTAAGAAATGTGATACTCACATGGTAATAAATTGTAAATACCTCTCTTTAAATAAATAATAGTTTTTAACAACTCTTATTGAAAACATGGACTCTTCCTCCCGTTTTTCCCAAGCCAGGCTTTAAAGAGTTACCTAATACATAACTGTCATGTTTTGGACACTTGGGTGGTGTGTTTTTGGGGGTTTTCTGTGTTTCTGTTTTCACTTAAGCTCCAGGTTTGGTTATTAGTGTCACCTGTGTTTAATTTTGATTAGGTTCACCTGGTTCTTGTTTAGTTTTGTTGTATTTAGTCTTTGGGTTTTCAGTTGTGGGTGCAGGTTCATTGTTTTGTACAGTGTTTGTTTTTCTCGAGTTACAGTGAGTAGTAGGCTATTTTGTTGTCGTAGTCCTCAGTTTTTTTTTTTTGTAAAAATAAATTAGTTTCATCTACAACCCCGCTTCCTTCTGGTGATTCCCACCTGCATTTGGGTCCACACCCCACTTCCGAGTTCCACATCCTGACAATAACACTCATAATATTGTGATTATTTACGATAATAATGGTTCCAGAAAATCTGCAATAGTTGCATCCCTGCAGTGCAGCAAAATAAAGTTCTGAGCATGCCCAGTAAAACTTCTGCTGACTTTAAAACCAAACAATGGAGATTTATTTTAGTTTAACCTTTTTTCCCCTCAGTGATTTATCTAAAACGTCTCTACAGAAGACTGCTGAAAGCTAATGATGAAAGCAAAGCTAGCCGCACATAAACAACTAAAACAAACCAAAATGGCCCGTGGGCGCCTTTCCTCTCCAAGACGTGTGCATCTCAGAGGAGCTGGGATGTCATTGCTGCCTCTGTTCTCCATTTACACATGGATACACTGAAATCTGTCTCGTACAAACCTTCGCTTTCAGAAGCTTTTAGGAGAAAATATCCGCTTTGCATTTTCCCACCATGGGGTCATAACCAAATGCATCCTGACACATCTGCCTGAATGGATGCAGCATCACTTCTCAAAGTGTCAGTGTCAGTTTGTGGGTCGTGTAAAGACTTTCATTAAGGCGGCTGATGTTAACATAAGTCCAGGACGTCAGCGGACACATCTCAGGAACACGACGTGATCGCGCACAAAGAAAGCCTGAAACACACAGATCCTCCTCCTCATCTTCACTCTCCTCTCTGCTTTTGTCATGAGAGGAAAACATTTCCTGATGTTGCCATTTCACTTCTCACGTTTCTCCCTCCATTCAGAAACTTTCTTTTACAGATAGTTCATCTCAGCTGACTTTCTTACCATTAGCTTCAGTGTCCGAGCCAGACGACCTGCTCTGACGCAGTGGGTATTTTTTGGCTGTGGTGTTTAATGCCCCCTGCTGGCTGCGAGTGATTCTGCGCCCGGAGGTGAAGACCGACGCTGGGGCCGCCGTCGCAGCTGCTGCAGAGTCGGATGCTGACTCCAGGCCTTCGTCAGGACCCACAGCAGCAGGAGAGCTGCAACGAACTGAGCTGCAGTTTTCTGGGAAAGGAGAGAAGAGGAGTTCCTTTTAGGGGAAAACTATTTACTGTCTGTGAAACATTAGCAGTTTAAATGAGGTTTTTTTCATTTTGTGGTTTCTTTCACCCCCCCTAAATAAAAACAAACAACTGATCTTTACTTCTAAACCCAGGAGGGTTGACATGCGCATAATAATATTGCTCAACCTGTAAACGCTGTCATTTCTACTGCTCCTTAGACTCCACACATTATAGTAAAATCTAATAAACTGTTTCTCTGCAGAAAAATAAAAAGCAATGACTTATCATCCTCTTTTCCTATAAACTCTTATTCCTGCAGCCTCTAAACTGCAAGAATATCCTGCAACTCCACGTCTGGAGGGGTTACAGAACAACTCTGATCCAGATAATCAACAAAGTGATAATGAGCAGAAAGGCTGGCTGCAGCCTGGTCGAGTGCTGGGACCTCACCAAGCAGCCACACTGATTAAAAGCAGAGCCGTCCGAGGTCAGATCAACTCCCAGCACAAACTGGAAGAACAAAATAAGAGTTACTTGTTGCGATCGGCCGAAGAGGTCGAGGAGAGACTGATCCCGTTCTGAATCCACGTCTTTCTGCGTCTTTGTGCAGACCAGAAGAGTCCAGACAACTTCTCCCACTGACAAAAAGCAGCGCCGACCTTCCTCTTTCTGCTTTAAATCCCCTCCGGCAGACACGGCAGAAGGAGGTCACACAGGGGGTGGTGTATGTGTGTGTGTGTGTGTGTGGTGGGAGAGGTCAGGCTGTCTGAACCCATTCCTGCTTTGTGGTTGCCCAGATACAAAAGCTGCTCCAGAACAGCTGAAATGAAGCGTGTCAGGAGTTTCTCTCTGCTTTCTGAAGGAAAAACATCCTCACAGATTCCAAAGAACCATTTCAGTGTCATGCTGGTACAGAGTTCTTCAATAAGCATGCATACCATGCATATAAATACAGCAAATCAATATAGTACGGAGTGGGAAACAGACCCAATATACGGAATCAGTTTATATCTATAACATTCACCCATAGCTGAGATTACACTGATGAGGAACACATTATAAAAAATGCTGATATGATGGTAAAATAAACATGCAAGTTAGTTTTTCCCATTAAATGCCAGACACAACCATGCACGTGGCTTTCATAGCACCTTCTGCAGCAAAAAGCATCTTCTGATGTCTAAAATATTAAATCACATTAAAGCCTGTACATGTAAATTAATACTAACTGATACCATCAGACAAGCAAAGTATGAAGGCAATCAATACCTCACCTCACAAGCTGTCAAAGACCAACGTCAAGACATGAGCAATGAGGTTCACTGGCAACAGATCAGGTATAAAAGGAGCATTTCAGAGAAGCAGAGTCTCAAATGGAAAGAAGAGAACCTCTGAAGCAATCTGAGATGATCTGGGTCTAAAATCTGGATTCATTTAAGGAAAATGTTTGTCAAAGCAAAATTGTGACAACTTTAAAGATCCCGCCATTTACAGTGAGAATCAGAAGGAATCTCTGTGTGCATGGGACAAACCCAAAGGTAAAAACAAGATTTTCATGGTCTCAGGCAGCACTGGATTAAAAACACACATGTTTGCTAACAGAAATCCCTGCATGGACTCAGAAAGACTTCCAGAAGTCCCTCTCTGTGAACACAGTTCATCCTGAAATCACTAGTGCAGCTTAAAGCTCCATCATGCAAGTGAAGACGATCCAGAAGGACTGCTGTATTATCTGGACCAAAGCTCATTTAAATGCTCTGAGACAGAGTGGAAAACTGGATAGACATGTGAGATTCCTTGTGGACAGCATGGACGGTGTGTCCTGCAGACTAAAGAGCAGAGGGAGCATCCAGCTTGTTCTCAGTGGACAGTAGAAAAGCTGCATCTCTGATGAGATGGGGGGGCATTAGTGTCTATAACATGAGCAGCTTCCACATCTGTGAAGCTCCATCAATGCTGGAAAGTACACGGAGGCTTTAGAGCAACATCTGCTCCCATCCAGACAACGTCTCTGTCAAGAAGACCTCGCAGATTCAGCAAGACGATGCTGACCCACATCCTGATTCCATCACAGCAGCATGGTGGAACAGGAGAGTCCAGATGCTGAACTGGTCTGCCTGCAGTCCAGATGTTTCACCAAAATAACAACCAGGGGATCATGAACGCAAACTTCCAGCTACCAAGATCCAGGACTGCAGAGCAGCCAGAACCCTGCATCAGACCAGAATGGAACCACAGTCCTCTCCTGAAACTCTAACAGCTGCTCCCCTCACCAGATGTTTACAGACATGTTTAAAAAAAGAGATGCTACATCATCCTGGAACTATGCTCCACAGATGTGTTGCTGCCATCAGATTCTTTATGAGCTCATATTTTCTATAAAATGGTCACATGTTCATTTCCACATGATGTGTTGTTTATGTTCTGCTGAGTTTATGAGGTTTAAAAACAGCTACATAAGTTTTATCTATATTATACACTGCAGCTCAACTTGTGTAGAGTTGGGGTTTAATTCCATTAAAAGCTGAATATTAAATAACTGAAAAAATGTGTCACTGTTAAACTATTACAAACCCCACTGTAAGGTAAGACATGCAGAAACATGTTTACAAAAACAGCCAGAAGACCATTCATTTTAGAAACGTCACATATAAAAAAATAAGCAAATAATTAGCACGATTTTACTTCCACACGTTAAGTGTTTCCACTTAAAGTCCTTTCAAACATTTCAGGAAAGTCAAACCTTCACACGCAGAACAAAATATCCCTGAATTAAATTATCTTTTTGCTACGTTTCAAAGGCTGCTTTCTAAATTCAGTCTTCCTACCGTAAGTGTTTAGAAAATATACTATGTCTTATTCTTGTGTTTGTTTTCTTTACCTTGTGAGCTCTGGCTGAGGCGCAGGGAAGCGCGTGTCAGGCGCGTGCTACTGCGCCTTTGCGCGCCCTCAGGAGCGTCCGCGTGCTCGAGATCGGCGGAAAAGTCCGAGTCCTCAGTCCCGTCCGAGCTGCTGCCTGCGGTCCTCTGAAAAGCAACACTTGTTAGCAACCTGCGTTATTTATTAGTTTAAAACAGACATTAAAATGGCGCGAAACACATTTAGAAACAATATGTTTCTATGCGTGTGCTTTGTTTTTATTCATTTTTATAAGTGGATGAGTCAGCACATAACACACCGTAAGAGCACAAGCCCCTCTAAATGTCTACATCCGACTCTTCATCCCCTTTAATGCCAATTTGTTTTTAATAATCCTTCAAAATGAGACTCATTAGCATATGGACGCGCACACCCGCGAAGCACATCGACTCATTTGACTCAGACTCCTACCATTCTTTACCGATAACACTCAAAAATAAATTAGATATACTTTTAAAAACTATATTGATATAACCCAATGTAAGATAACAAACCTATGATATATTTTTAACATTTTATTATAAATATATAAAAAATAAAAAAATAAAAACCAGCAAATAGTGTGCTTTGCGTGTAAATAATATTTTAAAAGGTCAACTAAGTCTCAGATAATATTCCCAAAACAACGGCAGACAAAAATAAACAGCGGATTAGCGGGAAAATGTGAACGTAGAAAAATTATAATAAATTACCACACTGCAACGGGACGTTTGACAACTTTACAACAGGCGCTGGGTGCTAATTTGCATACCACCAATTAAATTAGTAAGTGGGCGGACATGAAGATGAACCATCCAATGAAGGCTGCGCTCGACCAGAGTCTGTCCAATCACAGCGTTGTTTTGGTGCAAACGCTGGTGCCATTTCGCACCCAAAAGAACAGTGTGTCTTTTAATGATCAGTTAGCCTAGGCAAACGTTACAGTCGCTGAGCTGCGGGGGGCACTTTTGGCCCTTACATTCAGCTGCGGACTGAGACTAACAAAAATCAACACTTCCAAAGCGAAAAACGGCACGAAAGAAACAATAACATGTTTTTGCAACTCAGCAATAAACAGTAGCTAGCTTAGCTAAATAGAAACAGCAGAAACCAGGAGCTCAGTCGTGTCCTTTCATCATTCCACATTGAAGCAACTTATTTCAATCTTCTTAAAGACACACATTCCAGTTCTCCTATGCATGGTTTCCCCCCAGTTTTATTCACTCTCGTTAGCTAACATTAGCGATGACGTGATGCTGTTATGTTTAGACTTGCAACCGTTGTCTTTACCTTTCTCCGAGGCATTTTCATAGAAGTACTGCGTCTTCTCTGACAGATTATTGTCTCGTTCTTTGGGAACGATTTACCTCAAGATAAAAATAAACTGTAACAACAAATAAATTACAGTAGACATAAATCAACTTAGCTAAAAGAAGCGCACATATTTCTTCGCGCTTCCTTGTGGGTACAGCGCAGGCTCGGTTGTTTTATGCAGGTACGTTGACAAAATACATCCGTGTAGAAGTAGAAAGTCGTTTTAGAAAATTATTTTGATCAGTAACCATTTAGTTAACTAAAACACATTAACCATATTCAGTTTTTATTAATAAATAATAATCTATATTTTATGAATATTTGAAATTTAAAAGGGTTTTCCAACGGTAATTCTCAAAAACTGTCAATAGGTTAACATTTAATCCGAAGCTTATTTCGGAACGGACTCAAAACCGGAAGTAAGTGTACTCATGCCGCTGACTGGTTGACTGTAGGAGGGAAGTAAGCACGCTCACGTTGCATTTGACTTTTTCATCTACAGGCTTCAAAATAAACAGTTTCGCACCCTAACGAACCATAGAACTGAGACAAAGCGACGTCCTTAACTGACTGAGTCCTCTGTATTATGGCTGGCAGCACCACTAAGACAGTGTACGATATTTTTCAGAGCATGGAACACGGACCAACTTCAACATCTAATACTGCCACTGCACAGGTAAGGCACTCTCGCAGGGTTTTGATTATTTTGCTTTTATTTCTGACCATTTTTATAGCTGACTTGCAGTCTGTACCTCTCAAATGAGTAGTGAAATTAGTTAATTTGAACTGTCTGTAACTCACAAGGCAAACATGTGACTGATCTCGATTGCACACAAATTAGGTTAAATTTGTCGAGGGGAACACTAAATGTGCCTATTTGTACTGCTGACCGCAGTGGTGATAGCACTGGCGAGATGGACTGGATAATATGGACTTATAATTTTTATTATTTATGAGCATTCCTGTAAGAGCAGCTTAATGAAAGATGCCTTAGAGTTGCATTGTGGGAAGTGTATAAAATCTGCTTGACTTGAATTAATTTTACAACAGATTACATCTTATTGGAAATTAGTTTACAGTGTTACTGTTTTTCCAAGAATCAGTCTCCAAAATGTTCACTGGTATGAGAATAAATAAGGAAAAACTAACTTTGATATCAAAGGAGCTTCACAGTAAGTGGTTCATATGTTCATCTCTGTACTTTGGTCTTCTGTCTGTAAATAGTTGACACAATCCACATAACCAGCTTGGTCACGCTAAGGTGGCACATTCCTGACCAATAGAAATGGAGGTTTGGTTTGGGTGTTTATTCATGTTTTCAGTCCATCTCATATTTACTCTGATATGAAACTAGTTCAGTCACTGGATTATATTCCTCCAAAGTTAGTTTTTCTTCTCTTTTTTTTTGGAGTCATTATAAACTTTTCTGATCTTATTAATCTGATCAGAAAGCCTGCAGGATGGACCAGTTTGCCTTTAGTAGCTGCGTGTTAGCTTTTATCTGACAAAGTTGCTTAATTTCTTTTAAAATCGTCCCATGACTGAGTTTTAAGCAGGTATTAAAGTACATTCTCAGGTTATATCTAACTGGTTCTCTGGAACAGTAAAAAACATATATTATGTTGTGTGTTTGAGTTTGTCCTATTGGAAAAAGTGAAAACTGAGTGCCCCTGATACCGTATTTGTGTAATTTCTTTAATAAAATAAAGGTAATAAAAAAATAAAATTAATAAATGTGATCTATGGTACCAAATACTCTCTGTAAATAAAAACATGCCTACTGTATATTTCTTTTTCTCAGTTGCATTTATTATTTGTTCAACAAAATCTATTAAAGAAAATAAAGTTAATTGCTTCTCCCTAAATCCACACTGCTGGTGATGGAGCATTTGGGGTTAAGATATAAATTAATTTAACCTCTTTACAAATGCCTTTTCCACAATCTTAGGGAAATGTAATAACCGTAATGGCCTGTAGTTTAAAAAGGAATGCTTGTGGTAGAGCAACGTTTATATATCTATATCGCTTATAATGGGTTACATTTATGTATATAATACATTACATTATATATATCTATACCTGCAGTGTCCTGCAGGTATTGAAAGTTTCCCAACTGAAACACACCTGATTCATATCAAAATGATTTCCACAAGTCTGTTAACGTTTATCTGAATCAGGTGTGTTGCTGCAGGGAAGCCTGGAATACCTGCAGGACACCGGCCCTCGAGGACTGGATTAGGAGATCCCTGATTTACATGTTAAAAGGAATGATTTAAAAGCAAGATGCATCTCCTTTTAATATCACACCTGTCTGTTTCTGTTCTTCATCGTCAGGCCTGGCTGGATCATCACTCCCGTACACTGGGTTTCTTCATCGATGGGAAGTTCGCTCGGCCAGCAGGCCGACAGAGCTGCTCCTTGGTTGACTCTAAAGGTCAGGGTAGATGCGTGTAGGTAAACTGTGATGTAAATAACAGGCTGTGATGAATGTTGCTTTCACTGCAGGCAACGTTGTGTGCCACACAACATGTGCTGAGGAAGATGATGTCTCCTCGTGCGCCTCCTCGGCCGCTAACGGCTTCAGGTCCTGGAGCAGCCTGCCGTGCAGCCAGCGAGCTAAAGTCTTGCTCAGGTCTGACAGAACCACATTCACACTCCTCAGGAGTCCTCTGCACTGTTTCATCCACTCATGTCTGTGCTGTGTCTCCTCCTCACTCAGGCTGGTGAGCGTCCTCGGGCTGCACGGCCAGTGTGTGTCGGAGCTGTGCGAGCTGTGCGATTCCTCCTGCTCGCTATCCACGCTGAACAGACTGCTGCAGTTCTACAGCAGCTGGGCTCAGCTCAGAGACACTCTCATCTCTGACTGGACAACTCTTGGTACGAAAGAAGCATTGTGTGATTGCTGTGACTCATTTATAGTTGAATTATTGAGTTTTTTTCTCACTTTTCCTGCTGTCTTTTAGGCGTTGTGGCCGTAGTCACCTCTGATGACTGCTCCCTCTACTTCCTCATGCTCAAAGTCCTACCAGCATTGGCCATGGGTAAAACACACACATCTGTGTCTTTGTGTGTATTTTTACCTGTTGTTCAACCTGAACCATCACAAGAAAACATTAAAATGATATATCCATCCATACATTTCCTTTACTCAAATAATGAGGAGTAAGATGATGTTCATAAATACACAGTAAGAAGCTGCTACATGAACCTTAGTTAGCGACCTGGGTGCTCATTTATAAAACTCTGCGTAGGATTCTTACTAAAACTGAACGTACGCCAAGAATCCAGAGTTTGC
>JBAMHV010000022.1:5682265-5694180 GCA_037177535.1 Pseudomugil gertrudae
TCCAATCATCCATACAAGCCACACCACACTACCCTTCTCCTGACACACCCACACCCATACATCCATCTCCTCACCCCGTTTCACATCCACTCACAGCCTTCTCCTCCCCCTCCTCTCCCCAGTGGGCAAGGGGGAGTTTATTAAAGAACCTGGTGGATCTTTTAGGTTCATCGGGGCATGTTGGCGAGGTGGTTCATTATGGAGAATTAAGACATTGATTATACCACACTTTCTTGTCTGCACTCTTAATCAGAAGCATAATCTGACCGCTGTGACATGCTCTTTATCAGCTGCTATTCGGTGAACATTATGGGCCTGACAGGTCCTCCGGGTTTTCCTCTGTGTGAGAACATGAAAGCCACTTCATCCCTGTTTATGTTCGTGTTCTGATTTCTATTCTGATTTCCTCTGTAATTCATCTATAATTCATCTTTTATGCTTGTCTGCCTCTTCTCAGATGACTTTAGTATTAAGCTGGTTTACCTCGCCTGGCGGGTCGGCAACGAGAAACAGCTGATCAACATCACAGTGATCTGATGATTCTCAGGAAAAGTGCAGACAAACTAGGCTAAATACAAACAGATGTAGACCCATTTTTATGCTGTTAACACCTTAATTGTTCATATTAATCGGCAGACTATTGTGCAGTTATATAACTCAGTCCTGAAAATGAATGTAAGAACGTATTTACCGGCAAACCTTTTGGTCTGCACTTGTAATTAATCTGTTAAAGCTCTACAACTTCCTTCCTCTGTTAACATTGATGTTATGTTGGTGCTTTACAGAAACCAGGAGACAGGGAACAGTTGAACTAGCCCTTATTCAGCACCCAGCTCCTCACATCATCACCTTTTCCTTCATTTGCTCTTTTTTCACAGAGCCCCCTGGTGGTAAGGAACACTAATTACAGTCCCCATCATAGGAGCCCTTACCATAAATGCAAGTGCCTTTAAACACAATAGACATAATGTCATGTGTATGCCATGTTGACTTGATGCTGAGAAGCAGAGATGCAGAGAAACTGAGCTTTAACCGGCTGTGTGCACACTTTGTAGACATGGAATCAGTGTCCGTCAGATGGTCCCTTACTGCAAGGTAACGCAGAACCTAGTGCGGATTGTGAGTGAAAGCAAAAAATGTTTGTGTCCTTGGAGAGCTTTGTAGATGTGCACACAGCCTCATAAATAGTCATGTTTTCATATCCAGTGCATATAAATGTGTATATGTGGATAAGCCAGTATACAGATCAAACATCCATGTTGTTTTTCTACTCCTGATTGGCAGATATCTCCTGCACGCTTAACTTTCTACAAAACGTCTTTATTTTGTAACATTCTCCCATTTTTCAGATCGTATAAGAAAACATGTCCATCAATCTATCTGCCGATGTCCAGGATTCTCCTGACTTCTCCTCATCCAACTCCTCCTCCTCCTCAGAACAAGCTTCCAGCTCATCGCGGCCTTCAGCATCACCAGCGCTCTCCTCGTCATCCCTCTGTCCATCATCGTCCTCTACCTGGGGTTTCAGCAACGGGGCAAACGGTGTCACTCTGACCTTTTCACCTGCAACATGGCTGTCATGGGGCTGTTAGAAACGGTGGGATCCAGCCTTTGTTTTGTGGGTGTGTCCATCCCTGTGATAGAATTAGCTTACTTTGGTTCGAGGTTGTTCTGCCTCACCTGGTGTGTGAAATTACAGTTTCACACACTGACCTGTGTGGAGCATTATCTGGCTGTTGTCCACCCAGTCCCATTCCTGGCTCTGAAGAGCCGGAATGGGAGACGAATCTGGACTATCAGCATTCGCGGCATTTGGCTGCTCTTACTTTTATGCATTGCTTTACTGAACGTAAGCAGCGATACTCAAGTTTTCATTGCAGTTATTATTTTCTTGTCCCTCGCTGTCCTGATTATCTGTTTTTGCAGCGTTTCAGCTCCTTGTGTTCTTTGGCGTCCAGGTCCCGGAGGAGCAGGCAGGAATAAGGCTGATAAGACCAAAAGAAGAGCCTTCCTAGCTATCCTAACCATTTTTACCACACTGTTCCTCAGTTTGTTTTGGATTCTGATGTTTGATTTTCTGTATATGACACTGTAGATGTCAGACAAAAGCAAATGCATGATCTTATTATTGACGCCCTGGTTCTCTCTGCCGTGGTCGGTGGCCTTACCTCTCCTGTATCTGCATCGGGCTGGAAAACTGTCTGGCTGCACACAAAATTCATAGAAACCATAAACCCAGAGCCCAGCGTTTTTTAATCCTAGGGCGGTGTTTCCTGGGGACTAGGGTTGCAAAACGCTGACATATAGAATTAATTTACTTTCTCAGATATTTTGCATCACTTTATGGGAAAAACTTTGCTCAAAATCCTGTGAAACACAATCAGATTTTTTTTGTTTTCTGCACATTAATGCACACCAGAAAGCAGAAGATTACATGATAAGCATTTTTACATCATGGTAAAAAATGGTAAATATCACTAAAAAAAATTTTTTTTAATTGTTTTTTTATATTTTGTTAAAGAATAAATACCTCATATTAACTTTTCCTAGGGTATTTTCATAGGTTTGGTCTCTAATAATGATTCCTTACAGCACTGCTTCTCAAACTAGGGGTCAGGAGAGAGTTTGTGTATTGTAAAAACTATTCAGCCTATATTTATCTAATAAATTTGGGATTTTTGTCAGAGCTGTCAAACCACTAGTGTCATAAAAAAACTTGCTTTTATTGGGCATTAAGATCCCTGACATATCAGTGAACCGAATCCTCCAAAAACCACTCTATCCTTGTTGGAGATAAGTTTATGAATGTAATTTTAGCTTTTAGTCCAGAATTCTTTGTGTTTTTGTGTCATATAAAACACATTATAATCTACCACACGGGAGTGTGAGTGGAACTAATCTGGTTTCATGTTAGGGGAAATAAAAACCTTTGCACACATGTTTATTTTGGTATTTGTTTCTATATTTGTTTAGATAGCATCTTAATTTCACCCAAACAGGTTTGTTACCTCACTGGATGCAGAGTTGTAATGTCATCTATGTACACATCTTTTCAACTTGATCAAATCATGACACCTGAATAAATATCTTGGCATCTATTAAATGTATTTTCTTCTCAGTTGAATCAATAAAGACTCATTTGAATTGACCGTGGCACAAATGTGGATGTCCGAGCTGCTTCTCAAAGGCAGAATATTAGTTTGGATTGAAACTGAGATGCGTAGCTGCCAGATTTGTCTTTGTTTGACTCAGGAGCTCTGGGAGACATGTCTTTTGGGTTTCATGTGTTGGCACAGTGGAATAATTGATGAATATGAAAGCAGTACAACCCTGAAAAAGAAGGAAGAACTACTGGTAACTTTTTAAACACTGGAATAATATTTTTTGACCCATTTTTACTGTTTGTCTTCGGAGCACGAGTGGAATGTCTCCCAGCCCTGCATCAGCGAGCTGCACTGAATGTGAACAACTTTCTCTGAGGATAACAGAGCTTCAGAAGAGGATTAAAACACTAAAAGGAATTCGTGAGAATGAGGACTTTATCGACTATATACAGTATAAAACATTATACTGTATATGCTGCCAACCAGAAACATTTGCAGAAATGTGTCTGCACTGTAATCCTGGATAAATTGAGTTTACTGAAAATTTTTGTGGAAATCTGTTTTCCTAATCCGCTTTGGTGATTGATAACATTGGCATAAATTATTCAGTGATACAGGAAACATTCTTTGAGCTTCAAAAACTGATTTTCCTTTCTGATAATCTGTCCCACCAATGCGGGAGCTCCAAGAAGAGGACAAACCAGCCTCGCTGACCTCTCAAGACCAGCTGTTTTCCCATGAAACCAGTTTTTATCTCATCAACCAGCCATCAGATAATTTTTTCCACATCAGTATAGTCAGAGTAATCTCTGTCCCATCAAAAATAACTCATCTCTTTTGTTTCTATTAGTCTTATTAATTTATTTAATAAAATCCAAATGAAAACTTTCCCAGAAACACCTCAGTGGAGGCCCAGGCTTTAGGCCCCTCTGGCGGCCTCTGCTGGACTTTGGCTGCTATTACAGAATCAGATTCATGTTGAGAAATACTTCATTCTACATGTTATGAATACGTAAAGTGTAATTTGCACAGACATGGATGTCCTGAGGTATTTTAAGGAATATGGAGTAACCTCAAAATGTTTTAGGTTCTTTTAAATAAAAATTAGGAAAAAAAATTGTCAATCTTTTTCAAAGACATCTGCCGAAGAGGATTTAATATTCATAAGACCACATTAAACTTTGGACAGGATCCAGCCAGGGACATCGAAGGAAGGAACAAAGGAAACATTTTCTAAGTAAATCAGGATTTTTATTGTTTCATCATTTTTATTCAGTTAATTTTCAGTCAACAACACTTTTTGCACGTCAGTCAGGGCATAAAGAAATACATTTTTATTTCCATCTTTTGACAAACAGTTGCAACGACAGACACATGCACGTTCCACTTTACTCCATTGCAAATGTTTTTATCTTCACATCACTTCTTGCAGGAATGACACTTGCTGACAGCAACACAAACATGACTGATCTCACCAATCCTTCAAAAATGCAATTATGTTTAATCACATAAAATAAAAAGGAAACACTTCATGCCACTGGACAATGGCAATACTAGTAATACGCTGGGTTTTTAAATAATTTTTCATGCATTTGGATGAATCAAAACTCTTTATAGAGACAAACATTAAAATAAAAATCAATCTCACATCTACGATGGATCACAGCACGAACAACCTTCTATTCCACCTAAAATGTCTGCAAATATCTGGCTCTGTCACATAGGTACAATTTGAGAAAAAATTAAATATTATAATAAAATAATATATAATAAAATATAAACTACTTCAATTTCTTTTCTTTTTTAGGTGATTACAGCAAAAATACAACAAAAACACAAAGTGCCAAAACTAAGCAAACAGCAGTTATTAAACAAATAGAGAGGTGGTGGTTGTATCAAAACACATTGCTTTGTGATGGACATCATCCAACATGTGTAAGGAACCAGCAAAAGCATTCATAAAAATAATGTTAGAATCAAGAACATTTATTTTGATAGCGGAGAATAAAAAAAAAAAACAAGATATGTTTCAAAATAATCAATCAGATTAAAGAAACCAATATGGAGGCTCAATGTAGTTTTAAATAATGACAAAGAACAAAGGTTCTGGTGAAACAACTACACGATGCCATGCCGATTGGAGACATTCAGACACCATGGAAAAAATAGCTGCACAGCAAGAAAAAACTATCAGCTCTAAGATGTAAAGATGCATCAGGGATTTTGCATAAATGTTGTTAATGTAGGTCATAAAAACAGCAGGTCCCAAAACGGAGCTTTGTGGGACACCTTTAGATTTATTTAAATGACCGGGTGAGAGACCACCGAGCTGCATACACGATTATGGCCTGAAGATAGCTGAGGAAGTAGCTTAGAGCATGGTGTAAAAGGCAGGTAAGGTGGGTTCATAACGTCACAATGGTTGAAGGCTTAACTCGGATAAACTGAGGGGGAGACTTAGTTCTTGCCAAATGATTCTTTAAGGCTTGCTTTTGCTTGTTTGACTGTGATTTCGTTCCAAGAACTCGGAATATCAGCAGGCACTGCACCAAACGCCTCTGCAAAGTTTACGTTGTACTTTGTCATCACAAATTTCCAGTAGTCCGACGCCTGAAAGCTCCCGTCTGGTCGTATGTCCCAGTCTGGGTAAATCTCCCTGTAACTCTTGTAAGGATGCCACTGATCATTTGTCGCATCGCAGCGAAATAAAGCATCACTGCTCACAAGCGTGGTGCATATCTCAGTGACAAGCTTACTTGATGCGTCCCATCTGTATCTGCCCAGGCCCTCCTGCCGATGCAGCGAGGCAAAGTGATCGTTATGGGCGGTTCCTCCTGCTTCACAAGGAGCTCCACAGAATGGACACTGCTTGCCACAACCAATCAGCCTTTTGAACATCTCATCCTGGGGCTTCACATGGAGATTCTCTAGGATCATTTGAAATGATGTCTTTTTAAACGTCTCCCTAAGGCTGTCCTCCATTTCCTTCACAGACAGTGTGAGCCAGTGGGTAAACTGTTCTTGGTCTGCCTGGTTCAGGATCATAAATGCACTGTGAGCATCCCAGGATATCGCCAGCTTATCGTGAAGTTCTCTGCACAGATCTTTTACAAACATCTGCAGGTTGCAGCTCTTTTTTCCTTTAGCCTTGTTTATTGCATTGTTGATGTTACCGATGCTTGTTTTAAGACGTCTGTCTTCAAACTCAAATTTTGAATTTGGATCTGGGAACCGCTGAAATATCTGCGCAAGAATCCAGTTTTTCACATAATCCTCGTATGAGGAAATGTAGCCGAGATAGGTATTGAAGTCATCCTTTGAAAGCAGATCCAGTAAAATCGCATACTGGAAGGACATCCGTGTGCTGAAGTGCTCCTTCTTCAACATTTCATCGATGACATCCTCACCCAGGTAACGGTTGGCGTAAGTTTGAACAGCCGGTTTCAGGTATTTTTCCGTGAATTCTTTAGCCTTCTTCTGGCACTGGTCTCGTTTGTGGAACACATCTTTGAAATCTGCGCAAAACTTTTGCTTGTCCTTCATCAGACATCTGTAGGGATCGTTTGCATGTACGAAGTCTTCATGCATCTTCTGGAAGTCTCTGGCGGCAAATCCACAGATGTACAGTTTCAGAGAAACCTCAAAGTCAATTTCTGGTGCCACATTGCTTTTCTGTATCCTTTCGTCAATTATATGAAGGATGTCCTGGATGTACGTGTCATGGTAATTGGTGTTCTGTATTCTCTTTTCAGCAACATACAGCCTGCAGGCATGTATGATGCTGTCAGCCATCTTCTGCATAATATTTACTTTGTCCATGTTGAGAACCTTTTTCACTGCGTTTATGGCTTTGATAAACCATCCCTCAGCTGTGCATTTGAAGTCTCCTGAACCACATGTTCTCAGGTTCTTTTCACTCAGCAGTTCACATGCAAGACTCCCCTTGGGCGAAAGATTGCTTCTAAGAGTGTAGGACACGTGATTGTAGATGTCTTTGGGCTTTTGTTCAGAGAAAGACAGTTTTGTCAGTATTTGCTTCCACATAGAGTCAAATTCTTTGTCCAGCTCTGCGTCTGTCATTTCCACATTTTTCTTTCGACACTTGGCGATTAACTCAAACACTGCTTTTTCCACTTCCTTTGTTTGATCCTCCTTGATCCTCTCAAGTTCGTTCATCCTCCGTCTGTTGTCGGCTGCTGCCGTGAGCTGGTTGAGTACAGACCTTTGCATTTCCTGTCGAAGGCTCTTGGCACTGTTTGAAAATTCCTCTCTGTATGCTTCAACCAGATACACATGGCCCTCTGTTTGTTTATAGTATTCCTTCAGGTTTTCGAGGAGCTTTGTCTCCCATTTAGATAGCTCCTTCAGGGATTCCTCTTTCAGTCTGTTAAGAAATCCTACGATGTCTGAATTTTCAGATTCAGCATCAATGCCATGATTAGAAATTCTAGTTTCTGCTTTGGTTACCCAGGTGAACATTCCTTTTCTGAACTCCCGCTCCCACCTGTTGAACTCTGTGCAGAGTCTCATGTACGCCTCGGCTACCAGGCTGTTTCTGAAGCTGAAGATGAAGTTTTCATGTTTCACCGCATTCCACAGACTGGTCATCCACTTTTTAAAGTCCAGAATGGTTTGAGTGGATAGTTCACTGTCTCCAAGGATGTGGATGAGTTTTTTCTTGAGCTCATACACAGCCTCACTGTATCCAGCATTGACTGGTGCCATTGGTGGGTTTCCATTCCAAAGACCAGGAACATAGCAGTTCCCAGTGTCTGGATTGTAAACCATTACATCAGTGAAGCTTTTGTTTTTCTCTTTCTTTTCCATTCTGGCTGCTGCTCGAGTCATCTCATCCAACTGTTGCAGGAGCAGTTTCCTGTCTCGCATGTTTTTGTCATGGGCCGAAACATCAGAGACGTTCTGGTGAACAAACTGACATTTGGGCTTTTTGCCCACCTCCTTCATCCTGAGGAAAGCATGCACCACTATTTGCAGGATGTCCTTCATTTCTGTTGAATTCTCCATTGCAATATTGATGATGGTGATGTCGCTCAGCCCCACGACAAGCGTTGCAAGTTCATTGTCATGTTCATAGCTATTGTCCAGCTGTGCCAGTTCTGGGGACTTTAAGCCTTCGGTGTCCAGGATTACCATGAAGTCACAGTTAAAAATGTTTCTGACGTCTTCATTGACTTTGATGAGGAGCATGAAGGCACCTCGAGTGCATCGACCACTACTGACTGCGAACTGAACTCCAAACATGGTGTTGAGGAGAGTGGACTTTCCCGTGCTCTGAACTCCAAGCACCGTGACCACCATTATCCTGTTCTTTGGAGACACCATGTCATTAAGCTTAGAGAGAACATCGCTCACCCATCTAAGAGGTATGTTGGAGGCATCTCCGTCAACAAGTTCAAGAGGAAAACCATCAAGCAACAACTTTGCACACAGCTCGGGCAGATGCTGCAGCTGATGTCGTGATCGGTGTCCTTCTGGAAGGGAAACCGAAGCTTCGTAGATCTGACCCATTTCACGGAAGAAGTGTTCGGTCCCCAGGGAGCTGTTAGAAAGCTGGATGTCAATTGCTTTGATTTCTGCTTTGTTATTAGAACTGTTGCTTTTTTCTTTGTACAACTCCCTGAGTCCTGACAGTTTCGTACGAGACACATTATCGAGATTCATCCGCATCCACTTTAGGAAGTAGCACCTCTCTGTTGCTGGGCTGGAAATGGCATCGATGAAGCAAATCATAGCTGACGACATGTCATAGGAGTTCTGCTTTTTCCTCATTTCCTTTTTCTGTCTCTGGAGTTCACCCTTGTACTGCTCTATGTTTTCAGACCCAGCTTTTCGAAGTCGAAATTCCTCCTTCTCTAAGCAAGTCAGATCCTTCCATATCTTTCCTTGCAAAGGAAGCTGATTTTCTTTGAACCTGTAGACGTCTCTGATTTTTTCTGTGATAGCATCCGCTTTTTGCTTTCCCACTTGGCACTCCCGAAAGTCTTCATCAACCAAGATTCCCAGTTCATGGGCTATGCTAGCCATCTGCTCTACTGAGATCTTCATGTTTGTGTTCTTAACTGCATCGCTGACTGTTTTCTTCAAGTCTTTAATGAAGTCTGCATCGTTTTTACCAATGGGTCTTATAATGATGTTGTTTTTGGTCAAGTGTAAGCTGGTCCCTAAAGTTTTTAGAGCCCTCAAAGTTTTTTCGTTCTTGCTCAAATGGCTGCCAACCAAAAAGATCTTCGCTTCACCGTTTCTATTTGTTAGCAGTTCACACTGATCCAAATTATCAAAGAACACAAAAACTGCTGCTGATGCCTGACACAGGAAGGAGAATTGGGTTTCAAAGGAAGCAATGTCCCCGTGAAGGTTGGCAACAGCAATTGGCTCAACAAAAATGTCCATGTTTTTGTTTCCACAAGGAAGATACCAGGTCATTTCAGTCAGTCCGTTCGATATCTTTCTTCGACAGTCTCCACACTCCATGTTGCGATGAACAAAGGTGTCATGGTACTGCTGAGAACTGCTCAGAAGCTTATTGAGGGTCTCTGACTTGGACAAGGTGCAGTCACCCAGTCTCACAAAAGAGACCATTGGAAGTTTCGAATGAACAATTCTTTCCTCAATGAAGCCTTTGGATTCCAGGAGATGTTGAGGTCTGTACTTTTTAACGATGTCTCTCATTGCCCACAGCATGAGTGTGCACTGTGTTGTGTCACAGTTGGGAAGCAACAGAGGCACAGAGAACTGGCACATTGACATTTTTAGGGACATTTCTTGTTGTACAAAGCCATCAGAACAGAGAAAGAGAGCTGTGATTAGGTCAAGAGGGTTTATATTGTCGCTGACTGCCAAATTGCTAAACAGTTCATCCAAATTTAACTCCATAGCCTCTGAGGGCTCATCCCAGTTTGACTCGCAGCTAGATTTTACATTCCTAGCCGTCACATTAACCATCATCAGTTTCTTTAGAAAATACCAAGGAATGTCCGATTTACACTTGACCGGGTCATCATTGATGGACTTCGCATCAATCTCGAGTATCTTACTGAGTGGCAGTTTGTCTTTGTAGTACGGCTTCAACCCCAGATCCTGCAGGATGATATCCAGGTTTTTCTCTGTGGAAATTAAGATTTGTTATTTACTCTGTAACTAAATAACAGATTTTGGCATTTTATTTTAAACTTGCTAATCTCTGTTTTAACTAATATTTCATTTTGTTCTACTTACTTTCATCAGGGCATGTTTCACCTTGTCCTCTTGGACCATTGTTGGCAGTGTTTTGGGTCACTTCTATCTCCATGTCTATCTCCATGACATCCCCAACAGGAGTGTCCAAAGTTGCCATTTTCCTGTTGTCTTCACACGAGGACAAGGAGCTGTGTATAGAATGACAATGAGAGTGTGTTGTACACATTACATTTTCTTTTCTGCTTTGTTGTTAAATAAAACCGAATGGACTTCTAACTGTGGGGTTCCACTGAATGGGAATGTTGTGGAAGCACTATAGAGCAGGTCTGCCAACACTTAAAGAAATTGAACTGAGGCCCTTGTTGGATTAATTAGTTTAGATTTGTTCATATTGTGAACATGTTATGCTTATGTTTTACAATTATTACATCTTGCTAGCTGATTGTATAACATTGAAAAGTTGTATAAACTTAAAGATGAAACTTACTCGTCACAACCTCTAAACCACGAGACCTGACCAAACATGCATTCTGAAAGTTGCCAGTTTTCTTCAGTCAGGTGACAGCAAATTGGATGCAGCTGTGCTATACAGATGCTTTTATCCAAAGTGACTTGCATATTATAAGCAGTCATTTTAACCATAGCTATTAACTATGTGCTGTCAAATTTAACACATTCATTTTGGAGATTAATTTAAAACATTTAAGGCACTAAAAACAACTAAATTAACGCAGTTTTGTTTACTTCTTGTGATGGCTAAGGCAGTAGGTAGCAGTATACACCTAAAAGTTGCTTGTGATTAATAAAATCGAGAAGAAGCAGAAGGTGGCCCTTATGTGGCAGTGTTATCCAAACTAAGCTAAAGACAGTCTCTAAAATATTACAAGATGGGTAAAGATGACAACGACAGACTTTTAAACGGAAACTTTCACTTCAAGAAGTTGCAAGACGCCACTTTGCCCGGTCTTATTTTTAGGTTTTTTTATTCCTGCACTTTAACCTTGAAGCCTGGGTGAATTGTTATTTCTATCAGCATATACAGAGAAGAAAACTATAAGTCACTGTTAATGAATGATTATTACGTTACAGGTGAGAAACTGCTCACATTTACAAAAAGCTAATAAAAAACAAACTAAATTCAATTGCACATTCTTTGTGTTTATTTTGCATTAACATTTATCCTTATTAGTATAAAGTCAACACAGGTTTTGTGTATTTATTAGAAATTAATAAAAAAAAAAAGTCTCTAGCACTTCAGAACAACACTTGTGTCCAACCAGACTTGCAGTGGTCTGGCACTCATCTATGCTGTTCCCTGTTTTCATGCTTGTGTTGTTTTTATCCTCTGATGTACGTCGTTTTGGATAAAAGCGTCTGCTAAATGCCAATGCTGCAGGGACATTGAACTCCTGGCTGTAAGTTTACGTCCGTATTACCTGCCCAGGGAGTTCAGCCACGCCATTGTTGTTGTGTACATTCCCCCACGCGCCAACGCGGAGGCTGCGTGTGACGTCATCCACAGCGCTGTGGCTAAACTCAGCATCCTGAGGCTCTCGTGCTAATCTCTGGGGACTTTAATCATGCCACTCTGGACAAAACACTGGCTACTTTTCA
>JBAMHV010000022.1:5731357-5742510 GCA_037177535.1 Pseudomugil gertrudae
TAATGAAATCCTAACAGTTATAGCAGCAATAATAACCACAGTCACTATAATGTTTACATAAGATATGGTATCGGCAAGTATAGGTATCGGCAGATATCCAAATGTCAGATATCGGATCGGAACCCTAAAAGAGTAGATCGGTGCATCCCTACTTTTATCTACGGAAAATTCTGTAACCCATTTTGTTTTTGTTTACACGTTTATTTTACATACTTATACATTGTTAACGTTATAAAATAATACAAATGTTAACGTTATAAAATAATACAAAAACAGATTGATTAGGTAAGAAAATAAAGATACCTCTACTTTATTGTGTAACATACGTACCACAAAGGGGTAAGCATGCCCACATGACAGGGTCTGCTTTAGGTCTGTATTGCTCAGCTTTCAGTATATGGGTCAACATCAGTATATAGGTAAGCTAGCATCTTTGCCAATGTGTCTGTCCAGAATTAGACCCGTTTTCCTCTACAGAAAAAGCCTTAGAGCCACGGCTCAGAAATAAGAGCTGAATGTGAGCCAGGTACAAAAACACCCTCTTCACTCCTCAGTTTTACCTGTTGGGAGGCAACAGGATAAGGACCTGCTCATTTCCTGCCTTTTCATGCAAAAACAAGCTTTACTCAACAACACATCAGCATCAAAGCTGAACACACTGAAGGTTGTATTGCAGATGGACACCTGGAACGAGGATTATTTGACCACACACCCGCCACGTGTTTCGTATTGAACAGCAGCACGTTGCTTTCACTGTCACGAGCTGCGTTTACATGGAGCACGTTTGATCAATCAAACATCCCATCAGAATACAAAACACATCAGCTTGCTGTGCTCGATCAAAAATAATCTAATCTGAGCAGGAGGGTTGGAGACGCCGGCAGTAAAACATACTGGGCGTGTCGGAGACAACATTTTGCTGGAAGCTGAAAGGATTAGAGCTTATCCAGCCTCTGGGTTGGAAATGTGACCCTTCCAGGAGTCCCAGTGTCCGTACCAGTTCAGGCAAGCGAGGGAAGGATGGAGCGATATATGGAAAGTGTATCAGTGTGGCATCGACAGGGATGATGACTCATGATGTCACATGAAGAAGAAGCAGAGTCGAAAGCTCTATGCTCCTAGTCTCAGCTATAGTCACAGGTTGTTGGTAGTGACTGAAAGCTGGGAATACAAGTGGCTGAAACTGTTGCCTCCACACTGAGAGGAGCCAGATGAGGATGCTCAGGCATCTTCATCAATAGTTAAAGTGTTCTGGTCCGGTCCTACAGAAGTCCTGTAGAAGACCCAGGACATGCTGGGACTACGGCTCCTGACAGGTCTGGGAACACCCCAGGATCCCTGGATGAACTGGGAGAAGTAATGGGAAGAGAGAAGCAAGGTTTCCCTGCTGTTGCCTGTGACCTGACCCCAAATAAATAATGATCTTACACATTCAGAAAAAGCCAAAGGGCAACACACACACACACACACACACACACACACACAATATAACACAATTATCAGTTTAAAGGCGCAGCTTGAAGTGACTCCAGTCAAATTTGGGAGACAAAGGAAAACTTGTAAAGTGAAGCTTCAACTGGTATTTAATCGTCAAAGTAATCATGGGTAACTGGTTAAACCCGCAAAAACCAGTTTATTCAGTCTACACAAGAGTGGCGCGCGGAAAAACTGAGTAAAATGAAAGTAACTTAATCAAATTAACCACAAAGAAGGTGAAGGAAAAGCAAACAAAGTCCATAAACAGCAGCATTTACGCTCATATAGATGCTGTCCCAGTGAGCTGAGGAATTACCCCGGTCTGTGTACAAGCTTGGTGTAAATATGGAAACTATTTACACTGACTGTGTGAGCTGGTTTAGCTTAAACCAGAGACATGTTAGCAACGTCACGTAGGAGCAGCGCGAGCGCTTCAGAATGAGATACAACCTGAAACACTTTCGCCAAAAGAAATAGTCCCAATTCGATTCAGCCACGCTGCTCTCCATCACTTTGTACACACACACACACACACACACACACACACACACATCTCCTACACCCACATACATGTGATGGAATTTAACACGCACAGTACTAACGCATTTTAACCTACAGCAGCTTGAATTGTTACGCGGGTGAAGTTACTTAACGTAGTAAAGTGCGACTGAAAACGCAGCGGTCCATTCAGCACCATAACACACACACACCCCGCGCGCGCAACGCAAAAAAGCTGAAAACAAGGAAAGAAACCGCGATTTGTGGACTTGTGTTAGGACAAAATGCAGCAAAAACTGCAACAAACATCAAAACATAAGCATGTAAATTACCTGTTGTCCTCAGAGGATGTTTCACGGTGAAAACAGTGACAGAAAAAGGTTTGTTGCTACCCCTCCCTTCAGGCGCTTGTTAGAGGCTCTCACGTCACGTGTACGCCCTCTGCACGTAATGCCAGCCTTCAAAGCTGGTTCCGCGCGAAGAGGCGCTCTCAGCTCAGAAATGTAGACGTGAAGATTTACATTGTTACGTCACAAATGAACGTGGGAGCTGAAGTCTAGGCTCCATATTAGACTGGACACATTTCTCAAATAGAAATTTCTCTGTAATATTGCTGGTTACTATTTATTATTATGTTTTATAGCTTTAAACTATACTAAATAACAAAAGTGCCATAAATGTTTTGGTAACCTGGTCTGATATATCATGATTCCGTTTGAAAGCCTAATGGAAATAGTATGTTTATGCCTTAATGCAACAGATACATATATTGGCAGCATGGTGGATATATGTGAAAAAGACCAAAATGACTAAATAATTTGAATGTATTGATTGCTTCATCTAAAACGCCAATGCACGCTTTATTTGTGTCAGAGTGAGACCTCTTTGCTGTGTTTTCTTTGTGGGGAAAACTGTGCCAGTCGTGGACGAAACCCTCTGCTTTGGGAGGACACATGTCCCCCTCTCATCTTTATCAGTAGTTTTAATTAAAAAAAAAAACCTCTGAGATCCTTCCCTCATCCTCACTGGTTTCTTCAATGCAGAGAAACAAACAGCAGGGATGGAGATCCTCCACAGTTCTTGCAGTTTTTTCTACTTGTGGTGAAAAATCAGGAAACAGTAAAACTTAACAGAAGTTAAATATGAAAGATGTTTCAGGTGCAAACACAAGAGCATTTGTTAAAAGCTATAAAATGGTGTATAAAAAAGTAATCTCAGAACTTCTGTGGATATCTGAGCCACTGCTGCAGGTTTTGTTTCATTCAGGAGATGGAAAGGTGTGAAAAACCTTTTACAAATGGAGAATGCACAGAGCAATAATTCATTAAAACACAAGAAAACTTTATTATTGGCCATATAAAAGAAAATAAATACATGATATTACAGCTCATATTCCAGTCATGAGTGTACAGCACAGGATAGATAAACTCTGTTTGGCTTTTTTGTTGTTATGACATATAAAAAGTTATGAAATGTTTATTGTTATATATTTTAAGTGATAAATATGCTTTTCCCATCTCCCAGACTATTATACTGTGTTGCAGTATTTTGAACATCTAGAACTTGCCAGAATGGGAGGACTGTGTGTGGAAACTGTTATGTCTAACATTTCCCAGTTAGCTAAACAACAGTTGTAAAATGCATTTGCTTGGATCCATTAGCGAGATATTAAACTTATTTGTTGCATAAATAAACATTTCCATCTGCTAGTTGTATGAAAAGTTGCTCTGTGGGTGTCTGCTGAATCCTGCAACGATCCCTCGAAGACTCACAACTTTGGATTGTGACGTGAAAGAGAACCCACACACACACACACCTGCCGTCATTTTCATTGTTTATTGGTCAGCATTTATCACAGGCAATAATAATCATAGTCATAATAGTGCACGTTTCCTTTTTTTTTGTAATTATAATACAGACATTTCTCATTGTCATCATCATTAATTACGTGAGCTGCTTCCTCCCCCGACGACACACCTCTTCCTCCATTAAATGTTTTTATTATGACATCCTGTATTTTCTACAGTGAAAAAAAGCTGTTTTTTGTCCTACTGTGTGAGGTGGAGGGTGATAAAAAAGGGAGAAAGGTGGAGAATGTGGGGCAAACGTGTGACAGAGGTGGACAGGAACATGGGCAGAAGAGATTATAGTCGTACCATTGTAGCTGTAGAACAATGAGCAATAATAATGAGATTGTATAATAAAACATAGTGGATGCTACATAGATATGAATGGCTTACAATGTAGGCAGACAGGCACACAGTGTATACACATGTATACAGCATCTGAATCAAAGTATACAGTGTAGAAAATGTATACAAGGAGGGTGATTATATAAGAGGGTAAGATATGTGCATTTGGGGAAATGAGTAATGAAACAGAAGAACCAGCCTTAGAAAAATGAAGATGAATGTGTTGTGTCTTATTCTTCACATTTTAATCATAGTTTTCTTTTCTGAACTGGAGTTTAAACTCATGTTTAAAAAAAGATCAGAGTATCTCTGTAACTTTAAACCTCCTGACCTCTGCCCTTAAACGTGTCTCACTTCTGGATCCTTCAACAGGAGTCCGCTGTAGCACCGGGATGGGTAAAAATGGCCTCTTCTACACCAAAACATTCACTAGTCTGTTAAAACCCCAGCAGTGAAAATAGGTTTCCAAAAGCATATCAAGATACCAAAATTTCATCTGGGAACACAATACATTCCAGTATAACCACCAGTCCATTCCCGATCCATCACTTATCATATCGTAGCTATACTCAGCTAAAGCCTTTGCTTGATTAGGAATATGTAAACATCTAAACAAAGGGGAATGAATGAAGACAGAAAATGCTACACAGGGAATGAATTAGAACAGTTATGAAAGCTCTTAAGCGCTGTCGAACTCAGGTTAGCATTAAGGACAACGCCATCATGCTAATATTTAATTACTCTTCAAACAAAGTGTAGCTACTATCAATGGAAACTATTTGGTTAAGCACAATAGCATGCTAACATTCACAAAGTTTAGTTAACCATGACTGGAAACTGTTTTTGCTGTAGAACTAACATTTCTTAGTTAGCTGTAAGCACAAAGTGCAGCAAACAACCGTGTTAAAATTCATTTGTTTCACTCCATTCAGCAGATAATGATTTATTTTTTTACGTTTCCACTGCTGGTGGTACTAAATGAAAGGAAAAACCGAATGGGCAACTATGTGGACAACAAGCTTGTCACTCGAGTCCCACAACAATCCGTCCAACATTGTTTCTACTGGCTGTTAATAAGTGGACTAACCTATTCATCTACTCATACCATAGAGCCCAGTCTCAAACAAAACATGAAGTCGTCACAAATATGTCTTCTTAGCTACGTCCACACACAAACCTTTATTTTTGCATGTCATTGCACACAAAAGAAGCTCAACTGAATAAGGGAGAGTCCATGTTTCTCAAAGCCTACATGTAGAGGTTGGAGGGTTACTGGGCAGGAGTTTGAGCACCATGTATTCCTGTTTACACCCAGATTTGAGTCTTTGAATGAGATGATAGGGTCTATTTATTACAGTCAGACTAATTTCTGCTGCAGTTTAATGATGTTTCACAGATCATAAACTACTTGCTTAAGTTTAGGTTTTAAAACCTCTCAGGTTACCTGCTAAGCACACTAAATCTGGATAAGAAATACATTAAGCCTTTTTTGTGCTGTGTGGAATTTAAAAAAAAAGCATAAATACAAAGTTTACTGTTTTGTGACTATTTTACTTTTTTTTAATCTATGAGTTTCTAGCTGGGCTGAAAATTGTGTTAGATTTCAAAGATCTGCATGAGTATTTAACAATATGCACAAAGTAAAAAACCTTTCAGCATCCTGGCCTCGCCTAACTTAGTGTTAAATAAAAATAAGGTGCAAAACAGTACATATCAACGTATGGACATCTGTATAAATGCAAACAAACTTCCCCATACAGTCGTCTCATTTGGGAAAATTTAGGTAAACATCCATGGTAAATAAAACAAATGCACACAGGAGAAAAGAGCATACGGGAAAGCTGCAAAGCTGCTTCTGACTGTCCAAAATCATTCTTTTTTTCAGTGCCATTTTCCATTTACAAATAAAAAAAAGTCCTACTTTAAAGAAATTACTATTAAAAAACTTTAATAAATATATCTTAAACAAAATATTTAGCAATCTTGCATCAATTTAAAAAGGTTTTTCACATTCGTATGGTTAATCCCACTCTCTATTTGCTGGTGGCAAACAGAAACACAAAAGCCCACGTGCACACACACACACACACACACACACACACACACACACACACACACACACACACACACACACACATGCACATAAAGGCCGGCCCGTACAGTAAGAAAAATAAGATAATTAAAAAATAAAACCAGCACATCTTATTTAGCTGTGGCTTAATTTTCCTTCACAGGCAGCGTTTTTCTTTTAGCTCTTGTTGTTGTTGTTCTTCGAGGGGCTTCTGGTCATCTTTCCATTTAACAAATACAGAGGAAGAAATCTAACGTCAATATAAAACGAGATATCATTACATTTATTGTAGTTTTCATCCTAGTAAATGAGACTCTAAAGGTTTCAAATTATTCAATATTTATTCATATATGCATATCAATATGAAAGAGCTATTGATGTTTATTTTTCAAATGACTATAGTGACAATCCAAAATACATTATAAAGTTTAGCTGAGGCTAACGGGAGGTTCCTGCTGTATGAGATGAGCCCCAGTCACCAGTTTAGCTACCATAAACCACAGGGACAGTTTTTAGCTGATGCAGGACCAGCGAAAGCAACAAACCAGAGAAGTCAATGCATAAGCTGGGACACCCAAAGAAAACATAAACAGCTGTAAACAACTTTATAGTGATGCATTCTCACAAACAACCGGTGTGAACCAACACTTCCTACGAGTGGATGAACACACTCAACAACTATGGCAATGTAGAAGAGGCATGGAAGTACGAGGACGGTGGTATGAAAACATTTGAAACGACGTGTTTATGTGCGTAACGGTGCAAAAGTAGCTAAATTCAATAGAAACTACTTCTCTGGAAACATTGCAACAACCGCAGACTTGTGGTTGGAACTTTAAGTCAAAGTTGCTGGAAAAAAGAAATGTTAAACAACCATTTTTAGGCAGGTTTTCATTTGCAAAGCATGGAAAAGCAACACAAACAGAGAAAAACACAAGTTATTTTCATGATTTGGGTTGAAGGTGCAAGACTTTGCTGTGTGGTGTCACCAGAAGTGTAGGCTACATAGCTAATGAATCAAATTCAGTAGAAGTAGTAGTATCCAAAGCAGAAACAAACCCTGAGAAGGAAAAAATGACAGGAAAAAACTGGAAAAAGAAAATACCTGGGATATTGTACTGTATCTGGAAAGATGTTGAATAATAAAATTACTTCAGAAACGGCTGGCAAACCTGGAAATTGCTTCACATATTTGACTTTTCCATTTTGTTTCCTTATTTTCATTTTTTTACTCAAATAAAAAAAACTTTAATGGAAGCCAGCCCATAAACATCCCACAGAACTGTTGCAGATTCAATCCTTTTTGAACACTATCGGTAATAAGCCAAAGATTTTCATTTAAAAACTCAAACACGCAGCATAAATAGCTTGATTATCTGCTATAACCCATGCAAATGCAGCGGGGCGACTAAAATCATCTTGGAATGCTATCTGATTGCTAATAACAAAATAAATCCTATTTACAGTGTAGAAAGAAAGTCAACATTCAGAGATGGAGGGCATGATGCCTCATTTCCACGCGTAATTCAGTCTGATATGTAGACTGTGACCCTTATTGTTGTCGCATGGAAACTTTT
This sequence comes from Pseudomugil gertrudae, assembly GCA_037177535.1. Lineage (NCBI taxonomy): Eukaryota > Metazoa > Chordata > Actinopteri > Atheriniformes > Pseudomugilidae > Pseudomugil > Pseudomugil gertrudae. The sequence goes on from JBAMHV010000022.1 coordinate 5,739,172, forward strand.
CACTGCAGTAGTGGGAAATATAAGTACCGTAGTTGTTCTTTTCAGCTTTATTCCCATTTACAGAGACTCCCACGTAAAATTTTTATCAGACATTCATGAGAAAAATGACACAAATCTTAGTGGATCTTTGACTAAAGGCCGGTTCAGAATCATGCTTGGACTTTCTATTTGCTGTTTAGTCAAATTTAGATGGCAAACTAAAGGAAAACATAGACTTGCTAGCAAGCTAATTAGGCTAATGCTAAGTAAAGCAACCATTTTTAACATCTTTTAGAACGTTACACAGGTTTCAGTGTGCGCACACGTACGTGTTGAAGAGACAAAAAACCAAACGTCTCAAAATAATCAAAGTTTAGTAGGTTTTAAGTTGTGAGGTTAGCATTAGCTTTGGCTGAACACGGATGCAATGTGAAACCTTGTCTTTATTGTCTTTTTTTACATGTTAAGCAGAATTTTCTTCAGCAGCTAGTTTGACTTGTGAGGGATTTTCTTTGTTGTTTGACTAGTTCATGTAAAACAGTTCTGTGAAGCCCATCTGGTGACATCAGAATAAAATATATTTCCGTGCATGACCACAGTAATGACTTAATTACGCCGTGATCACCTGCCCTAGTCCCACATTGTGTTTTGGTTTTGTAAGTCATTGCAACAGACCATCTTTTTCTTTATTATTTGGAGGTATTTCACTGAGACGTATGTCCCCTCTGGGTTGCCATACAGTCGGTAAACCGTGCCCGTTTCTGTGAGGAGAATTTTTGGGGATACAAAAAGATGAGGCTGCAGCTAAAGGATGCATCTGGTGTTCCAGCTCTGTACATTGTTTTACAGAAAACTATTTAGTTGTGTGAAATATTACTTTATAATTCCTCACAAGACTAAAGTAAAGTAGTTAAACTTGTCCACAGTACATGCATGCTATGTTATTTATGTGTTACTAACCCGTACTCAACCATTACTATGTTGTGGTCATGAAATGATACATTTTTTATCCTCCATCAAAGGCAATATGGTCATTTAGCTTCATTAGTTTAATTCAGAATTTATTATGGGGCTTTATATGTTGAAGGAAATGTTCTCCATTCTTTTTCATTCATTCTTACTTTTGCTCTTGGGATGCTCCTTACTCAATGATTGTTAAAGCTTAGCATAAACATAAATAAATTCACTCTAACCAGTAACACATGAATCATTCTTGTCCTTTTTAACCACATGTTGTTGCTTTCCTGGAGAAAATCCATTTGTCTTCTATGAGAGAAAAGAAAACAGAGAGGACTTCCTTACATGGTCAGATAGGAAGATATGGCAGGTGATGAAATGTTGATGACCAGGTAATGATGAATGATGATGCCTTGATGTGCTCCATCACCGGCCTCTGCCTTCAGCTGCCATTTTGCCTGACTGATGGGAGGTTGCCAGTTAAATGGGAACAAAGAGTTGCAACTGGTCACTGGAAACGTCATGTGCTTTCTCGATTGGTTGCAGTGTGGGGAGTACTTGTTTCCCTGGTTGTGAGCTTTCCCTGTATTTCTATATGAAGGTGGGTTTTTGGACATCATTTGAAGTTATCGTTTCGTGGTCAAGCTGCTCATGAGGGCCGACAAGAGCAGGTCGACACGTCATACATGTCTTCTAAAGGCAGCCGTTTTAAAGGAAATCTCTCGATCAGCTTCATGAAAAGCTTCCCGTCCTTCCATCCCATGGCCTGGGACTGAGGGTAGGTAACATGGCAGGAGTAAGGAAAGAGGGAAAGTAGGAAAGACTGAAGGGAGGAAGAGAGGAAGGCCTGGCGGGTCTTCACTTCTCTTCCACAACATTCTTTTCAAGCGTGAGACTGTGTCCCGTTGGATGATGAAAGAAGTCTACTCTTGTCTTTCCCCGACTCCTGCCGTTGTAGTGCAGTCCCGCTGCCGCCGCCTCCGCCGCTCAGCCCGTCTGCTGCGCTGTCCCATTCCACCCGATCCGACCCGCTTTCGGAGCACTTTAAGCTCTGACGTGAAGGAGCGCTCGGAGGGCAGGAAAGCAGACCGTTTTTCTCATCTGACACGTAACAGAGAGATTTCACACATGTAAAATGCATGAACTTGTATGTCCTGTTGTGTAGTATGAACATGTGTTTGTTTATTTGGAACCTTTTGCAAGTGTAACATTAAGTACAAGTACAAATTAAATCCATAAGTACTATGGACTGATGTTCCTGGATGTTCCTGGATCTATACTAGTTAGGATTATTAGTCTGGTAAAGTGTGCCACCTGTTAAATTGACTTTATGTCAGTTTTATTTGTATCTTCTGAAATTTATTGTTATTTTCTGACTTGTATTTTACTATAAATGTACTTGTACTTACAAACTTGTAAAAAGTACTTTTAAAATGTTTGTGTTTTGTGATTTGCATTTAGTTTTTTATCTTTTGTCACTTTATGCACTTTATTCCAGACAAACTTATTTTTGAAATTTCTGACTTGTATTGTTTTACTTGAAAATGATATTTTTCTGACTTGCTTATATTTTTTGGCTTAAAACACTTTCATGACTTACAGAAATCTACTTTTCTCTGACATAGTTCTTGCTTGTAAAATTTACTGTTTTTTTCTGACTTGTACATTTTGCCTGCATTTTGTGACTTTTATTTTGTAACATGTTTTTCTATTTCCTATGATGTAATAACTCACCAGCCAGTGCCTGCACAGAAGGCTGATCGTGGGTGCTGAGGAGCTGAGCTTGAATGGTTTCCACAACTCGTTTGAATCTCCGACTGGGACCTAAAGGAAGGGCAATAATTAGTCCTGTATACATCCATCCATCCATTTTCTACCGCTTTTCCCTGAACGGGGTCGCGGGGGGGCTGGAGCCAATCCCAGCTCACAACGGGCGAGAGGCGGGATACACCCTGGACAGGTCACCAGTTAGTCCTGTATACATTTTCTATATAATCTCCTCTCCAAGATTCTTCCTCCCAAACTGACATTATATCATTCACTCATGCCCATAAGATGTCACAGCCATCTTCATTCATGGAGCAGCGTGTGACCAACATGAAACTGGACAAAGTTATTGGACTTCCAGCTGGAGCGCAGGCTATGTGCAGGGAAAAAGTGGACGAATGGGAGTGACTCTTAGCTACATGCAGCTCAGAGTTTGATAGACTTTAATCATCCACTCCGCTCACAGCCCCTCTGATGAGCGATGGTGGGAACCATCCACTCCTTCAGAACCCGTGGATACTGGGCTACATCACAGAAGCTCAATCCATCTCCTAAAATACATCCATCCATTTTCCACCACTTATCCGAGGTCGGGTCGCGGGGGCAGCAGCCTAAGGAGGGAAGCCCAGACTTCCC